>QJPP01000552.1:85000-611938 GCA_003996215.1 Jaltomata sinuosa
AATTATTTATTTCCATAAATAACCCCATTCCTAAACCCAAACTAATAAGGAAACCAAACCCAATAAAAAAGAGAAAAAAAGTTGTATATATTCCGAATCCAAATCAATTTAGGAAAACAAAAACAATTATAAATAGCTTAACTCTTTCACTGTAAAATACTATCCCAAAAATTTTTGTTCACCCAAAAAAAAAAACAGAAGAAGAAGAAGAAAGAATGGGGAAGAGGAAGTCAAGAGCAAAGGCAGCACCAAAGAAGAAAATTCCCAAACTCGAAACAGTCTTTAATTGTCCATTTTGCTGTCATGAAAAAGCCGTAGAATGTCCCATTGATATCAAGAAATTGATTGGAGAGGCCAGCTGCTACAATTGCAAAGCAAAATTTATTACCAAGGTTACACATCTGACCGAGCCTATCGACATATACCACGAATGGCTCGATGAATGTGAACGTGTCAATAATGACCGAGCCTATCGACATATACCACGAATGGCTCGATGAATATGAACGTGTCAATAAGAGATGATGTGTTCTCCGATCTCGAACAAGTTTGTTAGATGTCAACTTATGTAATTTCGAATGTTGATAGTTAGTCTTGCTATAATATACTATGATTGTGGAAGCAATTTGTTATGTTCTCTCTTTAATCATCGTAGTAGTTGCTTTAATATAATTATTATATATTGTTGGTTAAATATTTTACCTATAGTTGCTTTATGATATACGTAGCGAATGGATAAAGATGATGTTCAATGTGTCACGATAACTAAGTCCAAGAGACAAAAATCCTACATGATCAGTAGGAAACCTCGGTCCGAGTCCCAAATCCGTTTTTCTCCGCCCACAACCCAAAAAGTTGGCAAAGTCATCACAAGATTAGGGCCGTCCCATAATTAAAATAAACCTAAGAAACAAAAGAAATATGGGAACAAAGAAACTGTATATAGTAAATACTGCTACACCTAAGATTTAAACTTGCAACCTAAAATAATTTGTGAGCCATTCTTGAGATAAGGAAAACACGTCGTCAGCTGCCATGTGGACAAAATTTTATGGGCGAATAAAATTGTCACGTGTCATTTGACGATTGAATTCAAACACTTGATCTAGTATGAATAATATCAATTGTTAAATCTTATAGTAAACAGCAGTGAAGTATAGAGAGACACCACTCATATCGTTTTATTCATGTCTCAACCAACACACACTTATTGCAGAACATTATAGTGGAGCAAAATGAATTAAAGCTTAATGCTAGAATATTAAGGATCATTTAAGTCCCAGTGAATTTAGCACCAGAAAAAACTGGGAATTATGTATTTTCGAAACGAAATGGTACACAAACAAAACAAACCTTTGATGATTATAATTTATCAGCCGATAGCCAATCTCAGAATCCGAGACAGGTGATAAATACAGATTAACTTTCAGCCCCTCAGGCAGCAATCTGACCAAATAGACACTTGCGGATCTGCAAGATTTAGGAGAGAAATTAAGCAAAGAGAATTCTTGGGAAACTATCGAAAAGCAATCATAAAATCTGCAAAATTGATGAAGCAGCAGCACTTGTTTGATGGACAGAATCACAAGGACAGAATCAGCAGCACTTGTTTGATGGACAGAATCAGCAGCACTTGTTAGCTTCCACCTCTACTAAACACTGGATTCATATTACTGGTGAGTGGTACGTGCAGTCATTTAGTCCATCTTCACTTTCATCTATCACTAAACTCGTCTTTATGTGCTTGCTGCTTAAGAATTATATTACCCCATAGGGGAATGCATATTGAAGTTTCTGTAACTCTACTCTCAACGAAGGCTAGAAAGCAACAGACATCCCCATTACTCCAAAATCCCAAAGTGTAGTAACAAACACAATAGCAAGGAGCTTATTGGAGAGGCTCAAGCCACAAGGTTAGAAGTACAAAATCAGCAACTGTAAGTATCAACAATGCCTGTTCTACCCCCCTCCCAAAAGAAAAAAAAAGAAGAAAAGAAAAGCATGTAAAGAGGTTTTTTTATAGGTAACGTAAGATGCTTAACTCATCCACATGACATTTGGAAAAATGACAAGGGATGCATGGCATTTGAAATAGACAGCGGTAACTCAGAAAGGACCACAATTGTATAAACATTGGTATAAGGAAAACTAGAAAATTGGCAAGAGAAGAACACAGAATTGAGAGAAGTATGGAGGTAAGCACAAAAGCAAGTACCTCAGGTAGTTTTTTACGGAACACAACATCCAATCTGGCATCAAGAGTGTTCTCACACACAATTTTCCCATCTCGAGAAGCCAGTACCACTCCTCCAGAGCTGTTGGGATAGAGATAGATGAATTACAAAGAGGAGCTACTTAGCATTGCAGACAGATATATGAAGCAACTTACCAAGAAAGACCATGTGCATTATGATGAGACGGGGCTGGTGGAAGGGGGATGTTGTCAATTATGATCTCAGGCGAGTGGACCATTGCCTTCTCTGCATACTCCTCCTTTGCTGCATCCAATACATCTTCAACCAGGTTTACATCATCTTTCCGGCAACGCAGTAAAACAGAAGGCTCTTTAAGTCTGAGTAAACTCTACAATCAAAGAGTAGTACCCATCTTATTCCCAAAGAAAGAAGCCACATTAGTTCAAAAAGGCACCTAGATACATTGACACTCAAGCCCATTATGGCCATAGACAGCATATATTGCAAGTAATTTAGCTATTAATCATTATATCGTGTTTTGGAGATAGCACAAGAAACAAGGAACTTACAAAGAAAAAGAAAGATCATATTGCAATGAACATATATGGCAACCTCAAGATTCTATCAAAGTAGAACTTCGTTTTTTCGAAGCATCAAACTTGAAGAGGACAGAAGAAACACAAATTCTTTGTAACAGCAACCAAATTGACTCCTTGGTATCTAGAACGGCAACCGTGTCCCCTGTAACCTTAACATCTTAACCACCACTCGGGACTTAATATGAGATATATGTTCACAATTTTTATGTTATCTTTTTATTGTCAAATACAGGAGATACCATTGAAACTAAATCATTATTCATAATCTGGTATACAACGGTGCAGAAAATATAAGTACAACACCATATTAACGGAAGATATTGATGGTCATCTGAAGAATAGCTTATCTTTTGTAAAATAAGCCTGTTAATTTTCCGAGTTTCAATAGTTTGTTTCAGAAAAACTAGAAGCAAAGAACAAAATCTCATGGACTATTATTAGTCAAAAGTACCTGAACAATAAGATCATGCAGAAGCTTCTTATAGCTATGGTGGTTGTGGGAATGGCTAACATGTAAGATCTCCTTTGCCGCTGCTTCCTTCATGGAGCTGATCAAGTCATCCTGAGCTTGAAGAACTTTGATCCGAGAGGCATTGAGTTGCATGGAATACTCACTGCAAGAAATGCATAACAAAAGAAAGTCAAAGACTATGTTGGCCGATAAAGCTGAAATTAGATAATGTTTTCGAAAAGAAGTTCAATTTTCAGTAATTTAAAAGGATTTGGCTAACTCCAAAACAAACATCACATTGAAAGCCATTTAACCCTGTGGCTAATTTGAAAAAAGGAAGGTAAAGAAGATTCACATACACAGCAATATGTTCGATCCGGTTTGAAATCACTTTGTCCTACATGAATTGTTGTTAAGCAGAAAGGTATTACCACTGAAAGCAGAAACAGAATCAGTGGCAAACATCGAAGCCTAAACATTCAGTAAAAGCTAGTAGTAATTAGTAAGTGTTGTGAGCAATTCTTTTTTTCTAAAGATACCCAACACTGTGGACCATTGAAAATATAAATCCATGATGATGCAGACTTAAATATAAGTCTAAAAATGAAAGTTCCAAGTGCAATTAAAAATCATATTGTTTCAGATGTATACAAAAGTTGTCATGCCAAATAACAAGGTATTTATTATAGTTAAAGTACAACATCTTTTGAATATCTTCTAATAACCTCATTTTACTATCATTTGTTAAGAAATATGTAAAAGGTGGCGAGGAAGGAGGCGAAGTTGGCGGTAAAGGCGGCAAAAATGACTTCTTCCGAATGCTTTTATGAGGAGCACGGGGACAAAGGCTAAATAAGAAGTTGTACAGGCTAGCCAAAGCGAAAGAGAGAAAGGCCCGAGATATGAACCAAGTGAAGTGCATTAAAGACGAGGAAGGCAGAGTATTGGTGGAGGACTCATTAGACGGAAGTGGCAGACATACTTCCATAAACTCTTGAACAAAGAGAGGGACAGGTACATTGTGCTTGGAGAGCTGGAGCACTTCGAGAGACGGTGAGATTTTGGGTATTGCAGGTCTATAAAGGTTGACGAGCTTAAGGGTGTTATTCGTAGTCTGAGCAGGGGAAGAGCGACTACACCAGATGAGATTCTGGTGGAGTTTTGGAAGAACATAGGCAGGTTGTTTAATGTCATTTTTAGGATAGCAAAGATGCCCGAAGAATGGAGGTGGAGTACGATGATTCCATTGTACAAGAGCAAGGATGACATTCAGAATTGCAACAATTATAGGAGTATCAAACTGTTGAGCCACACCATGAAAGTGCGGGAGAGGATGGTGGAGATGAGGGTGAGCAGGGGTGTGTATATTTCGAGAACCAATTCGCATTCATGTCGGGGCGATCTACCACAGAAGCCATCCACCTTGTGAGGAGATCGGTGGAGCAGTATAGAGACGGGAAGAGGGATTTACATATGGTGCTTAGCGACCTAGAGAAGGCTTACGACGAAGTCCCAAGGAAGGTTCTTTGGAGATGTTTGGAGGATAGAGGTGTACATGTGGCTTACACTAGGGCGATTGAGGACATGTACAATGGAACTAAGACTAGGGCGAGGACAGTGAAATGAGACTTCGGAGCACTTCCTGGTCATGACGGGGTTGCACCAGGGATCAACTCTTAGCCCGTTTCTTTTCGCACTAGTTATGAATGAACTGACGCAGCATATCCAAGGTGAGGCGTCATGGTTATGATGTTCGCAGATGACATAGTACTTATTGACCTTATTCATGGTGGAGATGACGCTTGGCTAGAGGAGTCCAAAGGGTTCAGATTGAGCAAGACCAAGACTGAATACTTGTAGTGTAAGTTCAGTGATGCTATGCATGAGGTCGGAAACACCCTCTCTATCTACATGTGTACACTCTACCCTCCTCTGTGGGATTACACTTGATATGTCGTTGTTGTTGTTAAGAAATATGTGGATCCCAAACATTGAACTTCAAGAAAAGATTGCAAATTCAGATAGAGTTTTGACCTTAACTCTTCTTCTATAAAGGAGCAACATTTACAAACAAAAGCTTCGTAAAATCTTAAATTTAATCACACTCACAAAATCAGAGCAAATTAGAGAAATCACATTTTCTTACGAACGTCAACTTGTTTCTCTTTCCGCTCGAATTCCTGACGAATCTTCTTCTTCTCCGCTTCCACTAGTTGCAACTTCTCAATGTTGAATTCCTAAACAAACAAAAATCACAGCCAATTAATGTACATTATATGAGACAAATTCAACTCAATTAGAACATGATTTTTTTACTTCTTCAGCAGAAACGGAAATCTCATTGGCCTTCTCCTCTGCTTCTTGGCGGATGAATCTGACCATCTGCTGAATCTGCTTGGACACATCTGCGTCGTTCATTTTGGGATCGGGAAGGATCGAACGGTTGAAATGAAGTGATTTAATCAATGGCTCTTTTGGGATCTTCGAGCTTTCGGGTAGAGCAAAGTCAGAAGCAGCTATGGATAATTTTATTTGTAGTCTTATGCCACTCTTCTTCAGCTACATCACCAATTTTTAGTTCATAGTATGGGAATAATAAGCCTATTTTATTCCTTCAAATATGTATTTTTGGCCCCTTAAGTTGTCAAAGTAGAGAAGTTCTCATCCAACTAACATATTGAACTTTAAAAGAGAGAAGTGATAAAAACACCTTGAACTATGCGTGAATTATTACTTTAGTCTCCAAACTATTCCTAGCAATTAAAACACTCCTAAACTTGACTAAACGAATTTAAAAATACCCCCAATCTGCCATATTGCATAGCAAGTGGTCTCAACCTCATCTAGGCGCGTGAAAAACTTATTAAAAAAATCACGTAGGTAGCCAACAGTAAAAAGCATCATATTTAATATTTTTCATTAATTTTAAACCCACTCCAACGGCTAAAACCCTATCTTCTTACCTATTTATAGTTTCTTCATTAAAACATTTTTAACCCCAAACTTTTACTCAACAGTCATCTTCTACGAATTAACCACAATGAAGAAGATGATTGAAAATACAATAAAAAGGAGCAGAAAACATGATTAATTCTAGTAGCAAACGTCGGCAATGAAACCGTAACCCATATCCACGAACTATAAAATTTAACACAACCCTAAATCAGATTTATGAATTAACCATACTGAAGTGTAAACATGTTCATTAGATTTGGCAAATCAGGGTGTTTTTAAGTTCGTTTAGTCAAGTTTAGGGGTGTTTTAACTGCTAGAAGTAGTTTGGAGACTAGAGTAATAATTCACGTATAGTTCGGGGGTATTTTTAAGTTCGTTTAGTCAAGTTTGTGGGTGTTTTAATTGGTAGGAGTAATTTGGGGACTAAAGTAATAATTCACGTATAGTTCAGGGGTGTTTTCACTATTCTCACAACTTTAAAACTAACAATGACTATCAAAAAACACGGCAAATACTGATCGAGACTATCGACTTTTGAAATGATTGAAATTTAGTTTCGTCTCTATGTAAGGGTGGGCACAAATCACTGAAAATTGCATTATTGAATTGAATCAGGATTTACCATATCGAAGTTTGATTTATCGTATCAGATTGATATTTGCTTTTAATTATCGAAATCGAATTTTGAAAACATCAAACCAACTATCGAATGTTCACCCCTAATAAATTGTTTACTATATATATGGATAAGATCGAGAGATTTAGATGTCTTGATTAACATGTGACGCTAAATTCATAATATTAGGGTTTTAGAATGGAGATCTAACCTTTTATATCTGATTTCTCTAAAAGCTAATAACTCAAATGTTGGACAAAATATGAACATATCTTATCAAAATATATTTTCCTTCAATAAATAATTACTGAATTACCGTACCAAATTTACCAGATCAAACTTTTAATATTTGGTATCTATTTTTCAATTGTCGATTACCAAAATCGAATTTTGAAAATACCGAACGTTCACCCCTAATGAATTGTTTACCATATATATGAGTAACATTAACGAGTGATTTGATGCTAGGGTTTGAGAGTGGAGATATGACTTTTATATCTTATTTCTCTGAAAGCTAACATATCAAATGTTAGACAAATTACGAACATATCTTGTCAAAATATCTTTTCCTTCAATAAGTAATTATTGAATTACAGTATCAGAATTTACCGTATCAAAGTTTATTTACCGTACCGAACATTAAGAGTTCGATAATCTACTTTCAATTATCAATTACAAAAATTGAATTTTGAAAATACCGAATTAAATACCGAATGCTCTCCCCTGATGAATTGTTTACCATATATATGGGTAACATTAACGAGTGATTTGGATGTCTTGATTGACATGTGACGCCAAATTCATAATATTAGGGTTTGAGAGTGGAGATCTTACCTTTATATCTGATTTTTCTAAAAGCTAACATGCCAAATGTTGGACAAGTTATAAACATATCTTGTCAATATACCTTTTTCTTCAATATGTAATTACTGAATTATCATACCAAAATTTACTGTATCACAATTTTATTTACCATACCAAACTTTGAAAGTTTAATATTTGATGTCTACTTTCAATTATCGATTACTAAAATCGAACTTTGAAAATACCAAACACCCACACTTATTTTCACGTTAATATATTTACTCGCTTTAGGGGGCGTTTCATCACGAAATTTGTATCACTAAGCAAAACAAGTGTCACATAAGCTCAGTCAATAGTTGGAGAGGTTTAAAATAAATGCTTTGAATATGTTCAAGTGTCTGAATGAAACTCCGTGGAGTACAAGGGTCGGGATGACAAATTTGAACAAGTACAAGGGTCTCCCATACCATTCCACCTAAGAGAAATTTAAATCATATGAGAGGAAGAATATATATACCTTGTAGCTTGCTATTCAAGATCGTTGGAATACGTAGTAGTTTATTTGTGACTACTCGAGATGATAGAACTAATTTAATTTTGATATGAGTAACATAAAAGGTTTCAGAATTGAGATTTTAACACCTTGTAGTCATTTCCATCACCCCAAGACAAAAAATTTAATGTTTCATCATTTTTAAACTTAATATACAAAATATATCTTAAAAATGTATAATTTGATATATTTTGTTTTATTTTTATAAAATTAAAAACAAACTTAATTATCCGATATGATTACACTTTATCTATGATTTTTTTATTAGAAGAAAAGGGAAGTCATTTTACTTATTTTAAAAAAACTTATTTTCATAGAAAAAATAATTTTTAAAATATATTGAATAACCAAACACGAAAAAAATTGGAAAATATTTTCCTCCGTACCAAAAATACCCATAATCCCAGTCCTTTTGTAATAATACTTAGCTCCCGTTTGATCATAGATTTTGAAATTGAAACTTGAAATTTGAAAACTTGAGTTTTTTAAGTAGAGATGTTTGAAATTTTAAAGTTATGTTTGGACATGTATTTTACTTGAAAATTTTGATTTTGTGAATGAAAGTGAAATTTTTGGAACTTTAAATTTTTCTAAAGACAAATTTTCAAAATCTGATTCAAAATCCATTACCAAACAAATATTTAAAGATAAATTTTTAAAATCTGATCCAAAATTTATAGCTTAATTGACTTTGACTCACGCTACCAAACTTTGGACACTTGTCACTTATCCTATCTCATCATACGACTCATCAATAGCCCACCTAATTGAATGATTTATTTCTTCTATGGTCACTCAACTTTTGAAAATATCCTATTAAAATCATTTTTTGTTCTTTTTAGGATAATAAAGTCACTCAACTTATGTGAATCCTATCAAAGCTACTCTTATTCTTTTTTAAACAACAAAGTCATTAAACTATTATTTTTTAACTCAGAAAACACAAGACACATATTTAACATGTCATATCATGTTAAATCTCTTTAATAATATATGCATTTAACCCATAATCCTAACATATTTTTGTCTTATGGCATTGACAAACATAACCCACACACTGTATGTTCATTTCACATAGTGCAGCGTCGCCTGACAACTGCATATCTAGGCCAACAAACCCTTGCTCGTATGGTTGAACCTAAGCCAAGCTCACAAGGCTCTTGAGAAAGCATCTTGATCACTCAATCGACGTAAAGATCTTATTTCATCACAAGGGTAGCCTACATGTCCTAATCGTTCCAAATATTAAGCCTCCGATACTCGTTGGGCGCCCAACGCTAGCCCTAGGCCACGCCGTCCATAGAGTTTCCAAACTCGTATGAATACCTTAGACACTCCTTAGGGGTGCCAAGGTCGGCCCTTGAGGTTTCCCCTCAAGGTAGCACACTTGGGGTGGACCATTGTCAACATGTCAGTGGAGGGCTAATAGGTTGTCACCATGCATACCCCTCTTATATATGCTTTAAAGAAATAAACTCAAGTGTAAAGGGTAGACATGTTTTTTCCCAGAATCATAATGGGGGTTTCTGATCTCATCCGATCTCCAAATCAAGTGTCGTTTGTTCCTAACAACTTCTCTTGACTTCCTTTACACCTCCATGAAGTTTCATCCCATGCTCGTGGAATGAGTTAGAGTCTTCAGAAGCTTAATCTAATTATGACAATGCCATTACTCCTTGTCTAAGTCAAGCCATAGGTAAACGAACTCCAAATGACACCAAACTTGGTAAACATATATAAGAATATCCTAAAAATAAGGCTTTCATCCGAAATTCCTAGACTCCAACTATTGGTCGAGAATGTGCGGTACTAACACTCATGGTCTTCGCCCATAAGCTAAACCTTTGGGCTCACCTCTTGTCCTTGATAAACTCCTTGGGCACTCTTAGGACAAGCAATACAACATTTTTAGATGATCGTCGCCTCCCACATTGCCCTTCTACCAGATGCCGATTATGATGACCTACGTCAACACACGATGCCGATTATGATGACCTACGTCAACACATGATGCCGATTATGATAACCTATGTCAACACACGATGCCTATATGCTTGACATTTATGCGACACGCTCGGGGCGCACAACGTTATGGTCACTAAGGCACAATGAAAGCAGCACGTAACATTCCACGTGTTGGGATTCTGATTTGCCCACTTGTTGCGCCAAGATTTTACCATCTTTCACTTGGGCTCAAATATAAAATGAAACTAAAATAGTGAATGTTAATCATTGGAGTACCTTTGATATCCATTCAAGCTTTATCTTTTGTATTTGTTTTACATGATCTCTCTTTTCCCTTTCTTTTCTTGCTATAAAAAAAATTGGTAGTTGTCTGCCACTTTTAAAGAATTAAGGGATCCAATTATCACATCTTCAAAACACTGGGAGTGTAGTTGAAAATTACCTGGCAAACATACGTTAAAAAATATGACTGTCATGCTCGCCTTGGACCTGGCCGCGCCCGTCTGGGATAGCCGGGCTCATGCGACGTCGGCGTCGTTGAGGAATGAAAAACTAGTAGGAATCCACCCAATAGTAAAAAAAAATAAAATACAAAATGAAACTAAAATGGTCAATGTTAATCATTGGAGTACCTTTGATATCCAATCAAGCTTTAACTTTTGTATTTGTTTTACATGATCTCTCTTTTCCCTTTCTTGCTATAGAAAAAGTTTGGTATCTGTCTGCCACATTTAAGGAATTAAGGGATCAAATTGTCACATCTTCAAAACACTGGGGTGTTGGTGAAACTTTACCTGGCAAACATACGTTACAGATCAAAGGCACTAACGTATTGGGTGAATCATTTTTCTTCTCTGCTATATAAAGGGAGTCCTAATTTCCCCGTAAAATTCTCGCTTTCTCCACCATTTCCAAAATCTGAATTTTGCACTAGTACCGTAGGAGGATCTCTGAGGTAAACTTTTTCTTTCTCTTCTCTTATCTTCTTCAGTTGTGCTTTTATGGTGTTGAATTGAATTCTCTTTGTGTATGTGTGCATTTTGGAGATTGATCTAGGTTTTTTTTTATGGTGTTTAATTCTCTTCATGTATGTGTGTGCATTTGGAACTGATCTAGTTTTTTTTTTTTTATGGTTGTTAGGGATTCGGTCAACCATGGCATCCAAGCGGATTCTCAAGGAGCTCAAGGATCTCCAGAAAGATCCTCCTACCTCTTGCAGTGCTGGTACTTTTTTTTTCTTCTACTTTTAACTATTTTTTTACTATTCTTGCTGGCTTTGTTGAGATTATGTATTTGCTACTCTTTTTAATTTTCATATATATATATATATATATATATGTATGTATTTGATAACCAAGCTGTCTGGGCCAACTTGTGCCCAACGGCTAATTCCACGAGATACCTGCCACCTCCCACCAGCAACAAGTACCAGTTAACTCTATCCACCAAGGTTAGGACAGATAGGAAAGAAATCACCAAATGTTTTTGGCTCTGCTATATTTGAACAGATCTTTTCAAAAAAATTATCATTTTGATTGTTCAAGCTTCATGATTAAAATTTCTAGTTCGGGGAAGTGCATAGAGTTGAAGGTGTTTTTATTTATATATTTGCTAGTTTTAGTGTACGTGTCTTGCATGTGAATTCTGTGTCAATTGATAAAAAAATCATATAAACCTATGTGTAATAATAATTGACGTCGAGATAAATGCAACATTCATTTAAATTGAAAAATAAATGTTATTGCATTGATGCAATAGTTGAATTCTAAGTAATCTGGTATCTTCTGAACCTGCAAAGACAAATATTTTAGGTTTAGTTGAATTTTTGGGATGAGATGCTTGAAAGCATTTTGGGAATTTGGTTATCTTCATCAAGTCAGAAGAAGTGAACAAATTGCTAAAGAAATAGATTTAAAAGAGACTATCAATTGCTTAAAACTTGTAAATGACATAGTTTAGGCATAGGATTTGAATTAATAACTAAAACTTTCAGCTAATAAAGTTTTGTTTTCTTTGTTATAATGATTATCCTTTAGATATTTTTCTTTATATAAAATATGTCTGTTAACCCTAAAAGGAGTTCAAAGTACTCAAAGTTTTCTAATGTGATTTTTCCTGTGTTATTACAGAAAAATACAAAACCTAAAAGGAGTTGAAAGTACTCGAATTTTGACCTAAAAGTCTAAAACATTTAATAGAGAATTAATTGGTTAAAATTTAATAACAAATAAAACAACTCCTAAACCTAAAAAGGAGTTCAAAGTGCTTGAAAGTTCCCTAATGTGATTTTTTCTTCTGGCTTAAAATCTTTAGATTTTAAAGTAAGTGTCAAATTCTTCTATGATCTTCTTTCTACAAATTCTCCATATCATTATTTCGGCCAAAATCTTAAATCAAATTAAAGTCATGACTAATAAAAGAGAAGATCTGATTAAGTGTATAGATTATGTGTCAATGTAATTTTATATGTTGGAATTCGATGTGTTTTTGAAGATAGAATTGTGTTGAATGTATTTACATTTATCACTTCACCCTGGATTCAAGAAGTTACTAATTAGTAGTTCAATTAAAAAGGAGATACCTCTATTACATCATTGAAGTATATACCCAAAATACTTGGACTAAATACTCTTAAGCAATTAAAGAGCGAAGAAAGATCAACAAAAGAATATAAACAGCAAACAAATTAATGTTTACCACTCATCAACAAACACACTACTTAAGATAGGAAAACACAATGTAAAATCAAGTACCTTGAAGAAAAGAAGGGGAGTTCACGGCCGAAGGAGATAGACTAAGGGTATTCACAGCAGAAACCTATTATAGAGAGCAAAGGTGTATACAATTTGTTTCCAACATTGGAACTTCTTGAAGATGTCACTTTTGAAGAGAGAATCGAAGTCCTAAATATAGATATTACAATTTTATGGATCATAGAAGTATTAATTGTGATTATTAGATTTAGTTGATTTTGAAGTCCTAAATATTAGGGAAATAATTAAATGACTAATTGACTATTTTGTCTGGTGTGAATTGTATTTTAATAGGGTTTAAAAGGTGAACAACATTTCACTAAGGGGCTTCGTGCTTTTAACATAATATAGATTATTAATAATCCATAAATCTTTCTACTTAAATACCATACTTGGGGTTCATATCTACCACACATCCCACGCCATACTACTTTCCCAGTGAACCAAAGCCCCCGGGGTGGGGCGGGGGTTGGGGCAGAGTTGAAGTTGTTCTTCTAGCACATGATTGCATAAATTCCTACAGTCAATTGTTCTCTTGATTTTCCCCCCCTTTTGGCTTTGGAAGGGGAGAGGGAGTATCAGGTCATACTCTGTTTGTGTGCTTTCAGCTGTATGATTTTGATTAGGCTGCAAATGAGTGTCTTGATAGAACTTAGTTTATCTCAAAATAGATCCTAACAAGCTGGTTAAAATCAAAGAGCAATCTTGAGTTTGATAGCAAGTCAAATGGATACCAATTCAGCATCAACTTGGAAGATAAAATCAATAATTATTATTTGAAGGAAAAAGCTCTTGTAAACTATGGGAAATTAGTCACTCCTACCCTCTGTTAATAGTTCGCTTCATTTCTAACCTTGCCATTGCCCATTACCAAAATAGCACACATATGCCATTATTTAAGAGCGGTCCACTATTAGGGACTAATTAGTCTGACTAGTACCAATGGTCGCCATGTGTTGGACAGCGTGACAAGAGCTATCCAATCTGATCTTATGCATTCTATGTATGAGATGTGATTAAAGTTAATATCAGATGTTATAGGGTTTTGATCCACTTCATGAGAAGGACCATGACACTTGTTTAAAGCAGAAAAATGGTAGGAGAAGAAACTTATTGTTTGACCTGAGCTTCTTATTTTGTTACAGTTGCCACTACTTTTTGCAAGCTGTATTTTGTTCTGTATGATTCATTTTTTGAACAAGAGAATTAACTTGTCATTGGTGAAAAGAGTTATTCGATACATGTGCTGGTGGGAGGTAGCAGGTTCCCCATAGAATTAGTCGAGGTACGCTGGCATGACACCATGGTTATAGAAAAAATAAAATTAACTGATCATTGAAAAGTGAGGAGTCAATTTTTTACAAGTTTGACTTATCATAAGGAAGTTCTCACATGATTGGAATTATCAAGATCCAAGACCATTTACTTAAAATATGTCATTATGTTAAAAAAAAACAATTAGTAGAAAAGAGTCCACATTGTTCAGGACTGAGGTTCTTAACTTGGATTCACCTTCATACATAGAGGTTGAGAGCCTACCATATCCAAGCTCATGCTTGAGACTTGCTTACGTCTGCATCTGGAAAGCTGTTCTCTGATTCTTTATTCTTTGTTAAATCTGCTGTTTGTATTGTGAGTTGCTGAAGAAGTGTTTGTATTAGATCCAGTTTTACAGAAACTTGTTTTAAAGGTCTGCATGTGGCAAATTGTTCTCTCATTTCTTGTGCTCTTGCTTATGTTATCTGTATTAGGCCCAGTTGCTGAAGATATGTTCCATTGGCAAGCAACAATTATGGGTCCACCTGACAGTCCTTATGCTGGTGGAGTGTTTCTTGTTACTATTCATTTTCCACCTGACTATCCATTCAAGCCACCAAAGGTATTAAATTAGGGATATGTATTTGCTGATGACACTTGATGATCTCCTTGTTTGTTTGCTTATTAACATCATATTTCTGAAACTTATCTTGCTTCTTTTTACAAAATCAAATTTGCTCATCATTTCTAGGCTTGTAATTTTACTGTATCCAACTGGATTGAAACGTCTTTGTTCATTTTTAATAACTTTATTAGGTAAGCATAGATATCAAATCTCAACTCAACTGGTGTCAATTGTTGATTGTGATCCTTTTCATTTCCTATGAACGAGGTAGACCATTCCTTCCCCCAAAGAATTTTCCCCGTACATAGGAGAAACTCTCTGATTTGTGCACCCATCAGAAACGCCCCCTTAAAGCCCACCTGTCCAGTCGTCAAGACTCAGCAGTATCCTTGTCCGACCCCAAACAACCATCTTGGGGAGATTCAGCGATAAATTCCGAAGTGGACATCAGTGTTCTTGCCGTTTCAACTTCAAAACAGGACCCTAGAATCGACCTCATAGGATCGACACACCTGTACGGAAGGGAAACCCGGTCTCCCGCATCAACAACCAATTTAGTCCCGGAGTGCAAAGCCTCCTTTGTAGCAATTCTGAGCTCCACCAGCCACTTTTTCACCGGAAATAGGCTCGCCGGAGGTATTATTCCAGTGGCCCCGTTCACCTGACATGGCACCTTGGACATGCGAGCTCTCTCTCTCCTTTTGCTCCTCGTTTCCCTTCGGAACATGCGCAATAGAAGGTTCCAACTCCCCTTTCAGAGGAGAAACAATCAAATGGTGACAAGCAGGAGCCTGTTTCGACGAAAAAGGCCCTTGTCGATCCCCTCCGTGTCTGGGTTGCCTTTTGATGCCGACAAAAGGACTGGTCCGGTTCTCTTTCACGTTATGGACCGGTCCAGATCTATTAGTGGATCGGGTTAGATACTTAGGGGTCGTTATGGTTGGGAACAAGTTATCCCGGGATTAGCTATCCCGCGATTAGTTATCCCATCACTATGGTATAAATGGTGGGATAAATAATCTCGGGACTAATTAATACCTCCAACCAAATGCAGGATAAAATAATCCTGCATTTTATCCCGGGACTATTATACCTTATACCTCACACCAAACAACCCCTTAGTAATTGTTTGGTTGGGAACAAGTTATCCCAGGATAATTAATCCCGGGAATATTAGTCCCGGGATTAGTCATCCCACCATGTATATCGGATTACTTATCCCATCAATATGGTATAAATGGTCAGATAAATAATCCCGGAACTAACTAATACCTCCAACCAAACGCAAGATAAAATAATCCTGCATTTTATCTCGGGAATATTATACCTTATACCTCACACCAAACGACCCCTTAGGGTATTCCTCCAGAATGGTTTACTAATCCAAGGGCAAACTCGACTTTTCCCTTCTCTCATCCTTGCCCTTCCCCTCTCAAATTCAAATTTCCCGATGTTCCCTTTTCCCGTAGCTGTAAAATCTGAAGCAGCCATAGCCGCTGGTGGTTGAAACACCCAACATCAGCAGTTGAAAGTTGGACAATCCTAAACAACCTAAAAGAAGCAGCTGAAAGTTGGAGCTCATGGGAAGTGGATAGAGCCATCAAGAAGATTTGCCAAATGATCCCAACATGTATTTTTTGGTGTTTATGGACAGAGAGGAATGGCAGATTCTTTGATGGGACTTCAACTCCTAATTGTGCTCTAAGTCAAAGTGTTTAGTTAACCTTTTTAGTTGGAGCAAACTTTCCCCGGTTAATGATGCTATCCCTCTTTTAGATTTTATTAGCTTCCTCTCAGTGGTGGCAGCCTTGAGTTTTCGCTCATGGTTTTGAACTCTTATTAGTTTTTTCCAGTGTCTGGAGTTTTAACCTTTCTTTGTAAAGCTTTATGCATCTTCTTGATGATTTTCAATATATCGATTTACTTCATCAAAAAAATAAAAATCAGCAAATTGAGCTCCTCTCTTCAATTTCTGTATCTCCTCAATTTCTCTATCTCCTCCTCCTCCCCTCATCTCCTCCCTATCCCAACCCCCTCTAAGTATGTCAGGGCTGAAATCTGGTGTTAACCAGACCCTAAAAATCTCATTTCCCTCCTCTATCACCATAGACACCGACTCTCTACCCCCTTTCCTCACCAATATCCTGACCCTTGAAACATCAGTATCGCTGCGGTCTACCTCCAAGACCCCCACACTCATCCCCAATGTTATTGAAGAGCACATTGCACCAAAGATGCAGAGGCAAACCAATAACGTTCACCACCCCAGTATTCTCCCTTCACCTTAACACGTCTAGAGCTTTTTCCTTCGACCATCCATGGAGCCTAAGAAGATTGTCGTCCATCCATCTTTCGTCTCCCATAGCACTCTATCCGCCTCTGC
The DNA here is from genome assembly GCA_003996215.1 of Jaltomata sinuosa. Lineage (NCBI taxonomy): Eukaryota > Viridiplantae > Streptophyta > Magnoliopsida > Solanales > Solanaceae > Jaltomata > Jaltomata sinuosa. Next base: position 102,157 of record QJPP01000552.1, read on the forward strand.
CTCACTAGCAAATCTGAACAAGAAAGTAGTGTCTACCACGGAAGACACTTTAATCCATGGATAAGCTTTCCAAACCTTTGCTTCCCACATAGAGACCGGATCCAGCGAAGTCACCCTCTTTTCAGATCTTCCAATCAAACGCAAAGCAAGGAAATATTTCGTTTTCCCAATGTGACTGGTCGATAACCTGAACCTCGGCTCACCCTCACCTTTTAATCTTCTACAGCCACCATCCAGCGTGAGGGCTGGGGAAGAAAGAGCCTTTTTGTACTTCTGACTTTTGAAATCTTTTGTCTTCTAGAGAGGACTCTCTCTCTAGACCCCATCTCCCTTCAAAAGAAGAAGAAAAACTGGCAGAGTGCATTTTGTTAATGCAGTCATGAAGGTCTAGAACTGAGTCTTGTAGTTATTTGAGAAACTGTTCTGTAATGGCTTCTACGGTACCAAGGCAGCAAGAGAGAGTATACTTTGTTCACTTGTTTACTTCAATCAAGTGGTATTGTTGCTTGTGTAACTTAATTAGAGGCTGATCTAAGGTAAGAAGAATACATCATATTGTGCAAATTGAAGAAGGATGGCTTAGATTTCCCTTTCAGTCGAGGCTTGGTGCATTGAGCCAAAGCTATGAGATCATGGAATCTCGGTGCTCCTTTCTTATAGGTGTATTGACAACTTAAGTGCAATTTTTTGCACATTGCTTGAGAATCACATGATGGAATCTCTTTTCACATCTCTTAAACTGTGACGTAATATGTTTTAAGATCCTTTGCAAAAGCTAAGTTTGAAGAACTTCTATGTGCAAAATCAACGAGGGACTTGGATGTCACTTCCCCACAGGATGTTGTTCTGCAACCTCTTTACTTCTAATTTGTTTTTTTCCATGTCGGCAAATTTCTCATCCTCATTACATGGGATAAATGTGCAGGTAGCTTTCAGGACAAAGGTTTTCCACCCCAACATCAACAGCAACGGTAGCATCTGCCTAGACATTTTGAAGGAACAGTGGAGCCCTGCACTTACAATCTCCAAGGTTAGTTGAATTTCTTTGTATATATCAATCTTTTTATTTTGGTTATTACGTCCTGAGATTTTTGAGGACTAGTGTTCTTCCTGGTTGAATAAAATGTCCTTAAAGGAGTGAATAGCAGAATGGTGCCAATGTAAATATTGGATCAATTTCTTCTGTTTTTTTTTTTTGGGGTCAATAAGACTTGTATGTCCAGATCAACCATGTACTCCTTGTTTTCATTTTCATTTTCATTAAATCAGCCTCAAGGAGGATTCCCGTATTACTGTATAGGTCTTTCCATGTGGTCGAGTTTGCGGAGTAGTTCTTGGTTTAACCAACTGATACAAATGCCATAGATTGAAAAGTAAATTTTCCTGACGTTCTTATTGTTTTCCCAAGGCTGGTTTTAAAAAATCTACAATGTCTTATAGGTATTTAGGTGAGGCGAAGTGGTATCTGATTTTGCCCCTTCGGTCAAATTGTAATGTTAAGAGTTGAATATCAGAAGCAATTGGCCTTTTTCCTAAGTAAAACTACCATATTCTTTGTATTTTGATAAAATAGCGGAAGTAGCTTTCTCAAAAAAATAAAACAGAGGAAGTAGGTGGCTCAATTTATTCCTTGTGTTTGTAATATCGGTAACCTAATTCATCAGATTAGATTATAGTTACGTGTATTATAGGGGCTTAACTAGTTTGTCCCTTGCAGGTATTGCTCTCTATCTGTTCTCTGCTAACAGACCCCAATCCTGATGACCCTTTGGTGCCGGAAATTGCTCATATGTACAAGACTGATAGAAGCAAGTATGAGACAACTGCCCGGAGCTGGACTCAAAAATTTGCCATGGGTTAGTTGCTGTGACCATCTCTGGAGGGGCTCCTTTTTCTTCTGTGATATTTTGTAATATCTATTATGTATTAAGGAATTGTGTTCTTATGCATAATCAACTCAAGGGGAAAAGTTGAACAGTGTCCTTCCTGAAACAATTTGATTTGCGCTTTGTTTGCAAGAATCTAATGGTGTTGGAACTCTATGTCGGGATCAAAGTATGCATTTTAACCCTTTTCATCTGCACTTTTGTTATCACTAACCTGCAGAGCATTCCCAAACTTCTATGTGGAAGTTTATCTCGGGGGGTTTCTCGAGATCACGAACCAAACTCCAAAGGTAAGTTATGTATGCACCACATCCAGTATGCAAATGGTTTGTGGTTATTTTGTTTGAACAACAGCCAACTGCAGCTATAAACTAAGCGAGGAGTCCCTAACAGGGCAAGGCGACAGACATGTTAATGATGTCTTGAAAGGTCATGGTGTTTTTATCGAATTTTTGGTCATTTACACAACAAATTTCTGTTGCCATGTATTTGAAGCGTTTCGGAGTATAGATTTTTGGAAAAATTACAGCCAAATACCGTTTGTACGTCTAGTGTACAAAATATGTATATAATGTGTAGGTAGTGTAATACTCTATACTAAAAATATGTATATTATACATACCTATACATATACTATACATTATATGCAGCTGAAGTGTATCAATAGTGTATATTTTGATCATGTTGGTAAACCAGATGGCCGGGTACATTTACGTAAGTTTCTCTAGATATTTTTGGCTGAAGGTAGGCAGGTTTGGTTCTTGCGCGGTTGTCGTCCCTAGATGTCTATTTTTTGGTCTGTAGAGACGTATGTAGGACCCATTTGACCATAGATTTTCCAAGTAAAATTTTAGGGAAAAATTTAGCAAATAGTATTTGTCCATACAATTTGCCATTATTTGGCAAATAACCCAAATTTTCAAATACTAGAAAAAACTAGTATTTGGGTCAAATCTGATTATTTGGGAGCTTTAAAAATTCAAATTCTACACTAAACTTTTATCTTTTACAAAAACACTCTATTTATTCAAATTCTACACTAACTTTTATCTTTGAAAGGAACAATAGTCGTGTTTTACTACTTGTTATTTGTTGCAACGAAGATCTAACTGACTTGTTACGTTGATGTTTCTATCTTGCTATGTAATACAAACTTATGATTAGTTTTGACAATTTTTAAAACTTATGGGTATAAATCATATTTCTTAAAAAAGTGAAATATGTTTTCCAAATACTATGATCTATGGCCAAACACATGGTGAAATTTCACTCAAATCTTCACCCAAATAATATTTATAAAAAATATTTAAGAATCTATGGCCAAACGCTAGCTTAGACTTGTGAAGATTAACCCAATAGTGTAGCAGGGAGGCAAAATTTGCTAATGTCAGGAAGTGACTGACAATCAAATGGCTCTCGGTTTCTCTGAGGTATTGACATACAAGTTCTACATAGAATTGATATATTTATAATCAAATATTCTATTAAGCTTAAAAGAAATTACGCTTAGGGCTTGTTTGGACATGAGATATGAAATCATTTGATATAAAGTTGAAGTTTTATTTGGACGTGCAATTTGAATTTTTTAAGTTGTATTTTTTTTTTCATAAATATGAAAATCCCATAAGTTGTGAACACTATTAAATTTTTTCTAATTCTAATTAAATGTTACCGAATGAACCATAGTTCATAAATATGATATCGTAATATCCTAAGACACTGCATTGGTAAATCGCAAATCCCATGTTCCTTTCATAAATAAATGTTTGCGATTTACAAACTTTCAAGTACACATAATAGTAGCTAGTTTTATTTAATATAAGTTTTTCACATTGTACGTACAATCTCTTCAGGTCGAGCATGAGTTCATTTTTTTTTGCAAAATTCAAAATGATGGTTTTTTTTTATATAAAATATAAATTGATGGCTCAAATTTTGTATTTAAAACAGTTGAAATCATGATTTGAAATCTCAAATCATAATTTTTTGAAAATTTGAGATTTCATCTCATGAGATGAAATTATATGTCCAAACGTTAATTTCATCTCATAACTATTTTCTCCTCTTTTGTTTTATCCATGTTTCTCTCCTCCATTTCTCTATCACTCCATCTCCTTAATCTCTTCACCATTTTTCTTTCTTCCATTTCATCTACTTAAATCTCTGCAATTCAAATTGATATACTATCAAAATATATCTCATATCTTTTTAATACTGTTCCGTTGATTGAATATGATAATGAATGTCAATTTCAGCTCAAAATATTTCATACACATAATGAAATACATTGTATGTACACCAGCATAACACATCTTAAATAAATGGATGCTATACATTTTGATATACACTAATATGTATACATATTATTTCAACTATACACTAATATGTATACATATTATTCTGGAGTCAGGGGCGGAGCTACATATAGCCGAGGGGTTCATCCAAACTCTCTTCGGCGAAAAATTACACTGTTTATATATAGTTAAAATTATTATTATTATATATAGTAGGTGTTGAACCCCTTTTGACTTCTTTGTGTGTTTACTTATTCATATTTCGAACCCCTCAATGAATATCCTGACTCCGCCACTGTCTGGAGTATATATTATTCTAGCTATACATCCTAATAATATATCTCATATTTTTAAAAAAAATTTGGGGCAAGTAATTGAATAAAATATTATAAAAAGATTTTTTTAAAAAAATATTAAAGCTATTTTAAAGGAAGATTTTTTTCGATTATAAGATACAAATTTTATAATTGCTATTTGGTATCAATTTCCTAAACTTTAGCATAAAATTTAATGTTTCAAGTTGTCGTATAGAACCAAATTCTCTGACTTGTTTGTGAAGTTCAATTTGGCGTTAAGTATGGAACAGAAAACAATTGAGTCTTGAGATTTTTCATGGCTAAAAATTAGAACGAAACAGTGCTCTAACGGTTGTTAATTTTTTTTCCGAATAATATAAATTATAATACGAAAAGCTTATAATAATTAAAAGATGATACAATAGAACCCTCTGCAGCGTTTATCTGAAAGTTTCATGACTGTTATAGTGACATAATGTTATTTATGTATAATAACATTTGATGTTTCAATCTTATTTAGTATGCAAAATTATTTTTTTATACTTCTTATATGATAAACAAAAATAAAATACTTGTCAAAATTAAAATATCAATTGATATTTATATTTTATTAACTAAAAAGTTGAAAAAACTAATATTACCAATAAATTCATAACTAGCTGTATCGTATTGATAAAATATTAAAGTCTAAGAAACATATACATCAAAAATTAATTTAAAAAATTTAAATATATCAAGTTTGGCATAAAATTTTCTATTATTGTAGGCTATTTCGCTAATTTTAGTCTTTAAGTGACAATATAACACATAAATTGGCAGATTTTTGTTTAAACTTTCAGCAAAGGGTATTCAATAGCTTTCCCTTGAAAGCTATTTAAGAGCTTAACAACGGACTCTTTCATCTCCTCCGGTAGCAGTACTAGGTTGAGGCTCTTCTTCATCAGACTTTCATATTCATCTTTCACATAATATATTTTTTATAAAATATTATTACACATTATTTTAGTATGGCTATTATAGAGGAGTAATTTTATAAAAAATATACATCTATAATGAACATCATTATTGTTATAGATAAAATACTGTTATAGAAAAGAAAATATAATATAAAAATCAGATCGTTATAATAGAATATTATTATGACGAGCAACCAGAGAGGTTTGAATGTACAAGAGTTTATTTGCTTTAAAGGAAACTAAAAAGTTACTGAAAGTGTGATAAAAGTTTTAAGTACTCTGAAAATACATATCTTAACTCCTATTTTTCTTTGTTTTCACTAGAACTGAATATCATCAATTTGGGTGTGTTTGTTTGGGAGGAAAATATTTTTTGAAAAATATTTTTAATTTTTTCATATTTGATTTATTCAAAATTTTAAAGAACATTTTTTCTAAGAAAATAAGGGTCTTAAAAATGAGGAAAATGTTGGAAATCTTACGGAAAATAATTGTAGGAACTCTTCATCACGAACATTTGTAGAAATTCTCCAAGCTTGAGGCATGCCAATGAGCACTGTCCTTAAGGATATTTCACCCGATGTAGGTGTATCCCCAGAATTCAACAAGCTCATCTAGTATAAACTAGGAGTCAGAATCTAACAAAAATTAACAAAAGAAAACCCAACAACACAACAAGATGAGAAGAATAGTTTTTCTTTTTGGTATTTTCTCTCACTAAACTAACCCCAAAAATTGGCTATATATAGAGCAGACTAATCATCTTCATAATACACCAAATCAATTATACTTAACGACATTAAAAATATTTGACCAAAATGGAAACTAATGTCATCAAAACTCTTGACCAAAATTAAGTTTGAAAACGTTTTTCAACCGTCCAAATTGCTTTTCAAATATGCTCATTTAAGGTAATATAATAAATATAATTAATGTTATTATTTTTTAACAGAAAATAACTTCCTTAGTAGATAAAGCAGAAAAAATAAGTTTCACAAGTGACATTCTATATTTGTTGTGTCCTTCCTACCTTTCAATACATCTCATCTTTACCCCACCCCCATAGCCCTCATCCCCACCACTCCACACCCTTAGTATTTATCTAAATTATACAAATGCTTTTAAAATAATATTTTTTTACTGACATATCGAACACAATAAAATAACTAAGAACCCACTTATATTCTTAGAAAACAATTTTCATTAAGAACATTTTCCTTCCTACCAAACACATCCTTTGTGTTTAATTTGCATAATTATCTATGATCAGTGTTAGTAATATCAGGTGTTACTTTTGCTAAGTTCGGTTACTTATTTTTCTTCTCCTTTTATGTTTGACCAAATTCTTTAGTTGATGCTAGGATTGTGTGAGCACTGACTGGTGAGTAAATAATAAGTAAAACTATCACAATAATTAAGCATAAGTAGCCCGTCTAGCTCAGTTGGTAGAGCGCAAGGCTCTTAATAGCATAATTAGTAACCTCTTGCAGCATTCTTCTTGTATTAGTATGAAATAAGACTAGAAATAGAGAATTCCTTTTGGTTAAGATAAAGATTAATGGATAGAAAGATTCATGGGTCGAAGCGAAAAGAGCTCAGCTCAGGGGCCTGTGTGCCTTGTTTCCAAGATTCGGTGGATAACTTTCATATTCCCTAGGGCTTTCGGTTTGAGCCCCATGGTGGGCGTTATTTGAATTATTTTTTTTGGGTTTTTAAAAAACTAATATTTATCAAGAGTAAAAAAATAATTTAAATATAAAATATTTTTTTAGATAAATTTAAAAAAAATATACCATATAAATTAGGACCGACATAATAACACATAGGGGTCGTTTGGTTGGGAATAAGTTATCCCGGGATTAGCTATTCATGGATTAGTTATCCTACCATGTATATGGGATAACTTATCTCATTACTGTTATATAAATGGTGGGATAACTAATTCCGGAGCTAACAAATACCTCCAATCAATCACAAAATAAAATAATCCTATATTTTATTTTGAGACTATTATACCTTATATCTTACGCCAAACGACCTCATAAAGATAGTGTCCCTACTCTACGTTAAAACAATTAATACTACACGCGGACAATTTCATAAGGTGCCAGTTTTTAAATGTTTATCTTAGAAAGTATATTGAAAAAAAATTCGTGTCTAAATTATTATTTTTGAAGAAAAAAGGTTTTTGATCGGTTACAGAGATTTTTTTTTAAAAAAAGAAAAGAGTTTTTAAAAAATAATATTTTAATTAAAAAAAGTGTTTAAAAAGAAAAATAATAATTTATTTTAAAAAAAAGATATTTTTGACCTAAAAGTAGTAATAAGAATATTTTTTAATCAAACTATTAACATCAACAATATTTTTAGACCAACTGCTAATAGCAAAAATATTTTTAAATCAAACAATTAAAGAAGAACATTTTTATTTGCATAGTTTAATAATATTTTGACCCTTTTTCGAACATTATACTCCCTCCGTTCAGAATTACTTATCACTTATTTCCTAATTGAATTTTCACTTTTACTTGTCATTTTTGACATATCAAAGAAGGACAATTTTTTTTCTTCCTATTTTACCTTTAGCATTAATTGTTTATTTTTCAAATTAATTTCAAGAGACAATAGTAACCATCAATTAATAGGGGTACTATAGTAAAATAGTCATGTTAATAATTACTCTCTCTGTCTTAATTTATATGACTCAATTTCATTTTTAGTCAATTCTAAAAAGAATGACACATTTCTATATTTAGTAACAATTTAACTTTAAAATATTTATTAAATCTTTAATAAAATGATTTAAATCACAAATTTCAAAAGTATTTTGTTAATGGGTAACAACTAAAAGTGAAGGGAGGGGAGTAAAGCGAAAAAGTTTTGCTCAACATTGGCCTAATTTTGGAGAAACATCTTCTCCTTTTAGAACATTCTTGAAGAAGAAGAAAAATCCCTGTGATTAACGCCCACTGTTTAATGTAAGAAAAAAGAAAACAAACAGTGGGCAGAGATTCCAGAATCCAATTTTTTTACTACATTAACTTTTCTCACAAATATCATAAACCCTAGTCACAAAAATCCTCAGTCAGTGTGATGGACGCCCTGCAAAATGCTCAACCAGTTTGCGGACAAGAAGCACTTGAACTCCTAAATTGCACCATTGAATCCCCTTATGATAAGGACAAATGCCAACGTCTGCTTGAATCTTTGCGCCAATGCGTCATCAACAAGGTAATTAAATTTGTTCTGGTGTGAGCCCTCTCTTGTTTTAGTTTGATAAAATTAGTGTTTGTTCCTTGCTGTTGATTTTTTACTCCATTTTGAGTTTTGATTTGCATTTTTTCACCTTTGTGTGGTTGGTTTGGTTAATAACTAGATACTCTAGGTAGAGGAACTATAATTAAGGGTTTAGAGCAAAAGTCCTTTTTTTTTTTTTTGATAACAGTGGTATCCGAGCCAGTTTGCGTGCACTTGCACTATCCATCAACGCCAGAACAGATGAGAAAGAAATCACCTCATGTTTTTTTGTCTTTGCTGGAATTTGAACCTGAGAGACCTCATGGTGTTCAATCCACTTCATTGACACAAAATTCCCATTTTCCCTGAACCAAAAATATAAGTACTGCAGGGCGCAGGCTGAGGGAAATCTAGGATTTCTAGAACATGGGTGCACCACTAAAAGAAAAAAAAAGGAAAAAATGTATTGAGTGTGGAATTGATCCCTAGTCATCTAGGTGAATAACTCAAGATTCAACCAAGTGCACCATTTAACCTTCTTGTAGCATGAGCGTCAGCAAATAATATTATACCAATTTCAGAAAATATATTCATAAAATATCTAATTTTTGGAGAGACCACGAGTTCACATGCCCCATTTTTAGGCTATAAATTTGCCCCTGATTACAGGGTGGTGGTGTGTGTGTGTGGTGGTGGTGGGGGTGGGGGGGACCAGGGTCGAAGAGCTGGAGTACAACCTTAGGACCCAAGGTGACAATATGTGATTTAAACCTTGGTAGGTAGATTTACCCGATGCTTGCTTGTAGGAAGTAGCAAGTACTATTTTGACTACTTAGACCTAGGTGCAAGCTGATTAGGACAAATCAAATTTTAGAAATGCAGAGGCTAGTGGATTTCTTGTTTTCAACCATCTTTAGATTAGATAAGCTACCTGTTGAGTGAAACAAAATTAATTTTCTTTCTGGAGTTGCGGGCTGTTTTCCATATTTTATGGTGCAATTTCTTGATCATGGAAAGGATCAGGGGAAAACAAAATTTGTAAGAAGTGACTAACTAGTTTTGTTCGTTCATTTTTTTTTTCTTTTGATCAAGTAGTCTTGTTCGTTCATTTTAAATGTGGAAGAAAAGAAAATGAGTTTCGAGGAATTGTTTCATGGGAGTGATAGAATATTCTTGTCGACGTGATAGAACCATGCTGTTTCCAGAGATGCTTATAATAGATGAGATCGTGGCAGATACACAAATTGTTATAGCAATTTTTATAATAGCAATGGTTTCAGAGCCTTCTTGCCAGCACCTCGATCATCCCACTAGGTATTCCCCACCTCCCACAAGCACACTGCCACCCAAACTAAGGTGGATGGGAAGATCTCACCTAGTGTGTTTTGTTTTTGCTGAGTTATGAGCAACTTTAGACACTACTTCAATGTTGAGTTCAAATTTCATGTCTAATAGTTAATTTCTTTGGTGTTCCCTTTATGATCATTGGAAGGTGAGGAAATTCCATACTCATGATTCATGAGAAGCTAATTAGTTTCCTCGTGTTTCACTTTTTAACATATGTAAGGAACATAATTGGAGTAGAAAAGAAAAAGAAAGCCAAAAAAATCTTGAGCTTGTTATTCTGTTGCGTTTTGCAAATATCCAGTAGATCTGTAACCTCTTTGCTAATTTACTGATGTCATGCTGATTAGAAAATGCCTATATAGGATCCTTTTGGTGGGGGACAGAAAAAATTAGGTGATGCAACCCTTTCAGCACCTTCACTCACAGTAGTTTCACACCCATAGAGTGGTGCATTTATAAGTCGACGTAGGACATGACTTAACAATCTCACCGACCTTCTCTCATTTTATAGTCAATGCGTGTTACTTGCACCTTCTGACAACTGTGGTCTTTTTTAATTTTATCTATTATTGTATGACCGCATATCCATGTTAGCATCTGCATCTGCAACACTCATCTTGTGGGTATGTGGACTTTAGTGGCCCAACATTCACTATCATATAACATTGTCGGTCTTATAACTATTATGTAAAACTTACCCACTTTTAGGGGTGGGCATAAAAACCGAAAAAACGTACCGAACTGAATTCATTCGGTTTCAGTATTAATTTTTTAAAAACTTGGGTGTTCGGTTCAGTTCTTGATTTTAGGGTCCCGAGAATCAATTTTTTTTAAACTTCAATTTGCTTCTGCATATTTACCCCTCCCCATCACACCCGTCTCTTCTTATCTCCACTTTTTCAATTTAGTCTTCTATGAACTCTGTAATGAGTTGGTGTGTTTGACTTCAAAAATTCTGAACTCCATGACCCTTTGTTTTTTTCTCAACCTGGCTTGTTCACATTGTGTTTATTTGAGCTGAAATATAGCCAAAGTTTCACTCTTGAAGACTTTTTGGCTGATTTTCCCATCTTTTAGCTGGTGTGCGAAAGAGACTCATAGGGGTACACCAGCAGTAATGAAAATGGAGAATCCCGAATCCCAACTACTGGTCCATAGTTGAGCTTGAAGGACAATCAGGGGATGACTTTCTGTTACCAAACGATGATGTTTCAGTGTCTCCATTACACACCGAAGAACCGAACCAAATCAGAAAAGACCAAACCGGACCAGACTAATTTCGGTTCGGTATTCGGTATGCACCAGTGAAGAACCGAAAATCAAAGAACCGAACTGAAGTACTGAATGCCCACCCCTCTTTGTAGACATCCTTCTATCATATAACACCACAATAATTCTTCTCCAAGCCAGTCGAGGTTCCTTACTGACCATGTTACTCCGTTTAAGCTTATCAAATATCTTGCTAGATTGACTTAAAGGCTAAAGTTCAGTATGGGAGCATGTTAATTTCCTGTTGGTTGGTTTATTTTCCAAACAGCACCAATTTGGTTTCTTTAGTAGAAGGCTAATTCTTGAAAGAAAAAGTATGTGGCAAAGAAAAGTTTAATTATGAACATTTTGATTTTGTATGTTCTTGCATGATGCTTTCTGTTATGCATCTAAGCAGAAAACACGCATAAGAAAGTTGTAGCACTCTCTGTCTTCAAATTTGGATGAAATGGTTTTTTTCAACGCTCTCCAACATATCTTAGCACTCAAAGGGTTATTGATTCATTAATTATTTTCCTTAGTGTTCGTTACACTTGTTTATATAGTAGTATTCTGCATCTTGTTGTGAGTTGGCAGTTTGCGTATAATGGTAATTTTCATTTTCTTTTGCAGAAAGTAAAGAAATTCTCGCTTGCTGAACAGAGCATCGGGAAACCAGAAGGGAGCAATGAGAAAGGAAGTTTATCCCCGTGAAGTCGGAAAGAGTGTCTTCTGTGATGTTGGCTTTTGATTCTTCTAATCAGACTATACCCTGGGAACTTTGCCTGTTCAGTGGCATAGAATTTTGCCTTCCTATTGTAATGGAAGATAGATTTTTCTTTTTACTTGTATAATTGTCCTAAATATCTCATTTCTGTTTGGTACATCATTCATTTTAAGATTTTCTTGATGACCATATGTTAGTTTCCTATTGTCGGAAGACGACCGTCGCTTTATTATTTAACAAAGGTTTTAGGGTGATCCATAAAGACAGGTGCAGCTACGCTGAAACTTTGGGTGAGAAGTATTTTACTAATGGGATGATTTAGGGCACAAGCTCAAGCTGGGGGCAAGCCTTCAAGTTGTTAGTACGACTAGCAGGCTTCCTAGCTTGAGTGAATGTCGTGACGCAGTAAGGCGATAATTTAGTTGCGCAATAAGGGCTGGTTAACCCGCCAAATATAGAGATAAGACAAAATTACTACCCTAAACTTTGGCCAAAATTTCGGAGACACATAAACTTTACATGGGTCCTATTATCTCTCTGAACTCATTTTTTATGTATTTTTTTGCTCTTTTTGTGTTGACGTGACACATTTATCTAAGTAAATAAATTGCGGTGTATACACGTGCTTTTGTTACAAGCCAAGGGCCCCATCCCATCACCTTTTACCCTTATACTTTTCATCTTTTTCATCTTTACCAAAGAATAACTTTACCAAAATGATCAAAATCCGAAATTCACTTTACCAAAGCTTTTTAACTTCTCCGATCAAAATTCAAAGTTCATAGTGTTAGGAGAATATCTCTTTTTACCTAAATGATGCTTGTCCTAAATACCACTGAAATATGTATGTAGCCTTATAGTGTTCGGACGTAGAAATTCGTGAAGTGTAAAACTCGTGAAAGTGAAAATTCGTGAAATGTCAAACTCGTGAAGTTGATAGACAAATTGATTGAAGGTTAGTTCTTTATTACATTTAATGTGTTTTGTATTAGAGTTTGTTAGGGTTTATGTTATGATTTGTGTTACGCTGTAAGGGTTTTAATATTGTGTTGCGATTTTGCGATTTTCGTGTAATATTAACTTGTTCATGCTGATTTATTTTAGGGCATGTGTTATTATGTTACTGTTTAAGTTGGATTTTGCAATTTTACTGTGAAATATAACGTGTTCATGCTGATTTATGTTAGAGTTTGTGTTACTGTGTTAGAGTATTCATGTTGATATGTGTTGAATTATACTCCAAGATAATGATCTTGGATGAAGCAAGAACAGTAAGGAAGATGAGAGAAGGAAGAAGAAGAAGATGAGAGTAGAGAGTTAATGTGTAATTATTATTACTCCACATGTGTTCTCAATGAACAAGTGATACATATATATATATATATATAGAGAGAGAGAGAGAGAGAGAGAGGATAGTAGAAGGTGATTAAGTGATCTAGTTAGTTACCTAGAGTAGTGAGCTAAAACAGTAATAACAGAAATTCGGAACTAACAGTAACTAACTTTTAACTAACTGCTTTGTATACCTTGACTGTATACCAGTGTATACCAAAGGTATATCTAAGCTATTTCTTACATACTCCCCCTCAAACTTGGCACTGTGAAGATGTTAAACAGTCCAAGTTTGGATAGTAAGTACTCATGTTGAACCTTGTTTAGACTCTTGGTTAGAGCATCAGCAGGTTGGTCATGAGTAGATACATATTCAGTTCTAATTAACCCTTGTTAGATCTTCTCCTTATAAAATGACAATCTATTTCTATATGTTTAGTTCTTTCATGATAAACATGATTAACAACCATTTGAATAGCTGCTTTGCTGTCACTGAAGTCTGCAACAGGTAGCTCCAATTGTACTCCAAGGTCTTTGATCAAACCAACCAGCCAAGTTAACTCTGCTACTGTAGAAGCAAGGCTTCTATATTCTGATTCTGCTGAGCTTCTTGATACAGTAGATTGTTTCTTTGATTTCCAAGAGACAAGTGAATCTCCAAACTTGATAGTGAACCCTGTGATGGACTTCCTAGAGTAGGTACATGCAGCCCAATCAACATCACAATAGGCTGTGAGGTTGTCCTTCTTGTTACTTGACAATAGTACTCCTTGCCCTGGCTTGCCTTTCACATACTTGACAATTCTAATAGCTGCATCCATATGAGACTGTTTTGGTCTTTGTAGGAATTGACTGAGAGTTTGTACACTGTAAGCTATGTCTGGCCTAGTCACAGTTAGATATAACAGTTTCCCTATGAGTCTTTGATAGGCACCCTGATCAGCTAGTACTTCATCATTAGAACCTGTAGTTTCCTTGAGATGCTGATCATACTCATTAGTAGTCAGCTTTGTAGTGGTGTCCATAGGTGTAGGAGCTGGTTTTGCTGCACTAAGTCCAGTTTCTGATATAAGCTCAAGTGCATATTTTCTTTGATGCATAACAATACCTTGTTGAGACCTTGCAAACTCAATAACTAAGAAATACTTCAGCTCACCTAGATCCTTTATTTTGAAGGCTTTGTGAAGGTTAGCTTTTGTTTCTAGAATCTGATCAAGATTGTCCCCAGTGACTAGTATATCATCAACATAAACCAGCACTATAATCACTTCATTATCTGTCCTTTTCAAGTATAATGAATGGTCATACTGACTCTGTTTGAAACCACAGTCAATAAGAGCCTTGAAAAGTTTTGCATTCCATTGTCTTGGAGCCTGTTCAGTCCATACAAGGATTTGGAGATTCTTCATACTTGTTTCTCTCCCTGACTCTTAAATCCTTGTGGAAGTTCCATATAAATCTCATCCTCAAGATCACCTTGTAAGAAGGCATTAAATACATCCATTTGATGGATATGCCACTTTCTGGATGCTGCAAGTGCCAAGGCAGTCCTTAAAGTAACCATTTTCACTACTGGACTAAATGTCTCTTGATAGTCAATGCCCTCCTTTTGGCTATAGCCGTTGGCTACTAATCTGGCTTTGAACCTTTCTACTTCACCCGAGGCCTTGTATTTGACCTTATAGATCCACTTGCAGCCAATAGGTCTTTTACCTTGAGGTAAAGTAACTACCTGCCAAGTGTTGTTGCTCTTAAATGTTGAAATGTTTTCATAGCATCCACCTATCTAGGATCTTGAGTATCTTCTGCATAAGTAGTTGGTTCCACAATGTTAGACAAGGTTGACAAGTAGCATTGATAGTTAGAAGACAAATTCTCATAAGAAAGATATTTAGACAATGCATAAGGGACATTGTCATTGATACTAAGTGACACAAAATCTTTTATCCAACTTGGAGGATGTGAGCCTCTAGATGACTTTCTCTTAGCATCTGAGATGGTAGGTCTCATCCCAGTTGGTACTGCAGTGATTGGAGAGGTTGATCTGAGCACTGGTGGTGCTGCATGAGTTGCAATGGATACATCACATATTGTGCTAGTGGAACCAATATCAGTAGATGGTCCTGCATTTCTTTGAGATGCACTAGAAGATGCAATCGGTGTATCCTGAGCTCTTAGTGTAGATGCTTCCTCCTCTAAGCAACCATGATCACTAGCAGGAAACAAGGCTTGTATTTGACCTTGCTCAATAGTTTTGAAAGGGAAGATGTCTTCTCTGAAACTGACATCCATATTAACAAAGAAATACCTATTAGTGAGATCAAACAATACATATCCTTTCTTGGTTTCTGAATAGCCCATATGTACAGCTTGCTTAGATCTAGGCATGAGCTTATCAGATTCATTCATTACTTTATGACATAGACATCCTAGAACCCTTAGGTGTTGTAGAGAAGGCTTCTTGTTATATAGTTTTTCATATGGAGATACATTATCCAAGACAGTAGATGGAATCCTGTTTATCAAGTAAGTAGAAGCTTTAACACAATATCCCCAAAATCTTAGAGGAATATTAGCTTGAAGTCTTACTGCTCTAGTTATTTCTAGTAGATGTCTGTGCTTTCTTTCAGCAATACCATTTTGCTGAGGTGTGTAAGAACAAGAAGTTTGATGTATCATGCCTAGTCTATTAAACAGTTCTGTACACATGGCATTTGTAAATTCAGTTCCATTATCAGTCCTTACAACTTTAATACAGGTGTTGAACTGAGTTTGAACATAAGATAAGAAATGCTGAATAACAATAACAACATCAGATTTTAATTTGAGTAAAAATATCCATGTCATTCTTGAGAAATCATCTACAACAGTTAAGAAGCACTTTTGACCATCACAAGTAGGTACCCTATATGGCGCCCATAAATCCATATGCACTAGATCAAAAGCTTGAGTACTGCTAGAAGTGGTCTTAGTAGGAAAAGGTAGTCTAACTTGTCTAGCACAAGGACAGATTGTACATTCATTCATAATGTCTACTACATGATTTTGTTGTCTAGGAAATAGGTGACACAATATTTTAGTGGGAACATGACCAAGTCTTTTGTGCCACAACTCTATGCTATCTTTATCAGTTGCTAGAATAGTAAAACTATGAGTTGTTAACCCATATCTTTCTTTTCTATGTCCAGATAACCTTTGACTCAGTAAGAAGTATAAGTCAGCTCTTTCTTTACCAATATCCTTCACCCTCCCATTGTAGAGATCTTGAAAAATACAGAAGTCAGGCCAAAAGGTTGTAGAGCATTTAAGTTGTTTAGTTGCTTTTGAGACTGACAACAAGTTATAATTGAATTATGGAAGATGAAGAACATTAAGTATAGTGTTGTGTGCAGAAATGGTGCTTGAAGCAGTGTGAGTGACTTTAGATACATCACCTAATAAGGTAATGTAACCTTTCTTGGATTCACAGCCTCAGATATTGACTCTTTGTTAAGTAGCTCAATGTCCGAGGTCATGTAGTTTGTAGCACCTGTCTCAATGATCCACACAGGTGAGCTACTGGTAGCTTGAAAAGCACCACCATTACCTGACAGGTTTACTGAGTTGGTTGAGGGCAATCCCTGGTTTTGTTCCAGCATTTTACAGATTTGGTCATACTGATCAGAGGTGAACCTAGGAGGCATTGCAACAGGTTCTGCATTTTGAGAGTTTTGAGTCAGCTGTCCTACTTGTTGTTCTTGTTGATAGTTGTTTATGTATGGATTGTACTGTGACACTTCTTGTCCAGCTGTGGCTTGACCTGGTGGTGGATACTGCTGATTCCAATCCTCAGCTATCACATTATGAGCACTTGCTCCAGGTTTCTTGTGGTTGTATTTGTTGTCATAGTTGGTTCTGCTGTGTCCAACTCCCTTTTGTTCATGCCTGGGGCCCGGGAGGGTATCCTACCAGCTTGTAGCAATCCACCATGTAGTGACCCTTCAGCTTGCAGTGATCACACATAGCATTAGGGTTATAGTTAGAGACATAGCTCTTCTTTCCTTTCTAATAGTTGCCACTTTGATAGCCAGCCTTAGAGTACATAGCTACTGCATCAGCTATGCCTGGTATGGATCCTAACAACCCTGTTGCATTCACAGCTTGAGCCACACTCTTTTGGTTTTCATCACTGATGATCATAGAGTAGGCAACATTCACACTTGGTAAGGGAACCATCAACAAGATTTGACTTCTTGCTTGAGAATAAGTATCATTCAATTCCATAAGAAACTGATATAACTTCTGTCTTTGCAAGTAAACCAGGAGATCTTTTGATCTTTCACAGTTGCAGGCTGGAGATGGAACCATGGACTCAAACTCATCCCATAAATCCTTCAGCCTACTGTAGTATATTGAAGCATACTGAACACCTTGGGTCATAGTGGCTATTTCTTGGTGAAGATTAAATGCTCTAGAGCCATCAATTTTATCAAACATCTCTTTCAAATCTTGCCATACAGCCTGTGCACTTGAGGCAAACACTACACCACCAAGAAGGTTACTGGAAACAAAATTCATAAGCTAAGACAACACTATGGCATTCACCCTTTCCCATTGATTCCATAACTCAGATGGGAAACTCTCTTTCTTCCAAGTACCATCAACCAAACCAAACTTATTCCTTCCTAGAAGTGCAATTCTAACAGACTTACTCCATACAGTATAATGTTCACTTCCTTTCAATTGAAATGAGATAATAGTGATACCTGAGACATCAGAATTAGCCAAGAATAGTGGATGATTGTAATCCAGTTGCAGAGGCTAAAACAGAGGAACAGTACCAACTGTATTTACATTTGTACCCGATAAAGGAGCAACTGTTGTTGCTTGCCCATTTCCATTCAACACCGCCATAGCAGCTCTGTAGATTGAGAACTTGTGATGGTTTCAAGACTTCGACAGAATCAGAAATGGTTGAGAAGATTTCCTCAACATAAACTCCAAGAACTTTTCATAGAATCGAATTTGATGCTGAATTGTTTCAGCAATGCTTTGATACCATGTTGAATTATACTCCAAGATAATGATCTTGGATGAAGCAAGAATAGTAAGGAAGATGAGAGAAGAAGGAAGAAGAAAAAGATGAGAGTAGAGAGTTAATGTGTAATTATTATTACTCCACATGTGTTCTCAATGAACAAGTGATACATATATATATATATAGGATAGTAGAAGGTGATTAAGTGATCTAGTTAGTTACCTAGAGTAGTGAGCTAAAACATTAATAACAGAAATCCAGAACTAACAGTAACTAACTTCTAACTAACTGCTTTGTATACCTTGACTTTATACCAGTGTATATCTAAGCTATTTCTTCAATAATATATGATTTTGCAATTTTGGTGTAACAATTGTAACTGACAATAGAATTTATGTGAGGGTTTGAGTAATTATTTAGACTTTAGAAATATTTGTGCTGACATTTGTAACTGACAATTTTAATGTAACATTTGATCAATTCAACTAAGACCTACCTCTAAAAAGGAAAAAGGAATAAAATAATTAAATGTGCATCATGGTGGGATCTTATTGTTTGAAGGTTTTGAAGGTGAGGAAGCAAGACATGTTGGATTTTGTGTGTGTGTTTTCTCACCTCTGCCAATTTTATGAGATTCATACCCCTACTTTTGTAATGTAATTTCAGATGAATTAAATTTTGTGTGTGGTAGATTTTCTTCTAATGTTTTATTGTTACTAGGGTACTACCACTGTTGTTACCCTAATTTTCTTGTAATTTTTTATTTTTATTAATTTTTTTAATCATAAACTAGATTGAATTAGTGATACTGTTGTTTACCCAATATAGGTATGAGTGAGTTTACATTCATTACTCTAAGATTACACCATGGTGAGGTCTTATTGTCTGAAGGTGAGGAAGCAATATATGAGGGTGGAGTAATGAGTGACTATGTGAATGTTGATATGGATATAATATCCTACTTTGAGATCAAGGATCATATTAAGAGAAAATTACATAACACACCAAGAATGAAGACCTAATTACGCTCCATGCCGATAGTATAATTTAATTACTCTTCTTGTTGATAGGTCAAAACTATTGGTATATAACCCCTCTTTCTCATATCTCTATCTCTCTCTCGCTACTATCCTTCCTCTTTCCCAATCTCGCTTGCCACTCTCCTCCCTCTCTCACCAATCTTGCTCCCCCTTTTCCCCTCTCCATCTCTCTCACTGCTTCTCTTCCTCCCTCCATCTCTTTCTCTCTTTTTCTTTAAACAAGGAACCTTTTTTCACAAAATTCTGAAATTGTATTTTGTATTCATTTGTGAAAGTCAAGAGGGGGGGTGAATTGAAATTTCTTACCACCAATTCGACTGTGGCTACGCACTAGTCGACTCACCTGCAAGTTAGTTAAAGAAACAGTTTATGAAATAAAGCAGAAACTGAAAGTAATCAGATACACAGAGTTTTTATACTGGTTCGGATCACCAATGTGGTGCCTATTCCAGTCCCCTTGGGTTTCAAGGATTTCCTTTAGAGCCTTTGATCGAATGAGGTTTACAATGGAGTGACTTGACAATTCAATATTGTCTTTCTTAACACTCGTAGTGACACAGCCTCTACCTGTATAACTAGTACTGACTTTGTTCATTTTCTTTTTGATTATAATTGTAGACACCAGAGAATACAAAGTATTATGAAATATAAAAGCTAGACAGTGGTCTTGTTCAAGAGAAGTTGCGTGTCTTCTTTCTTCTGGATGGTTGAGCTTTTATACTTGAGAGGATAAGGCTACGGTTGCTCTTGTAAAGGAAAAACCCAAGGGATTTGCTCAATCAAGGATTTTGGATTTTTTCCTTGATTGATTGACTTCAATCACGTCTATATCAGATATGTCCGTGATTCTTCCTTCCTTCTATGCTTGTGGCAGCCACGTCCATATCAGATATGTCCGTGGCTCTTTCTTCCTTCTATGCTTGTGGTAGACTTGATCTTCTTTCCTTGTCATCTAGAGATCGCCTTAATGGCTTTCTATGTGTGCTTGATTATAACAAATCCTTGCCTCCTTGATTTTAGTATTTATACTTCGCCATATTTGGACAAATTGCTAGGGTCATGGAGGGTTCTGTGATTTCCTTAATCTTCTTTCCTTTTGAATCTTTTTTATTTAGCTTGATGGTGCTGCTGATTGTTTCCTGCAATAAAGTAGGGGATTAGTTCTGTCATTATTAAAATACCACATAGGAGGCTAACAATCTCCCCCTTTTTGATAATGACAAAAAATAAATAAATTTGTAGTTAACTTCCCTGTTCAGTCAGTTGACTCCCCCTGTCTTGATGCTTCAGCTTTTAGCTCCCCCTCATTTGTTGAATTTGTGAGTTGTATTTTTCTCCCCCTTTGGCATAATCAAAAAGAACAAAAGAAGACACAGATAGCACATACAGAGAAAGGCACATATAGCATATACAAGCAGCATATAAAGATGGTCATGAGATAGAGCAGATAGAGTCAGGGGTATAAGGAACCCCAGATACAGACCAAAAGATAGTTTAATGGGGACAGACCCCCAGGAGAGAGTTCAAAAAAAAGTTAAGAGAAGAGATCATTTTTTCTGGAGAAAGTACGACAGGGTGTTATGCATATTCCTGTAGAAGGTATCATATGAGCGTTCAACGTTCTTGCAGAAGTTTGAGTAGGAGGTATGGACAGTGATGGCAAGCTCATTCTGAGAGGAGTCAGCTTTCTTCTTGAGAGATCTGACTTGCTTTATGAGTTTGTTGACAGTGGACACTCCTTCCTTTTTCAATCCATCTACAGCAAGGCGCAACTTTCCAACATTTGTACTGGACTCTTTTCCTAGATCCAACAATTTGTCAACTGATTTCTGAAGAGCATACATTTTTTCTTCAATACTAAGTAGATGACCATTCATAACTCAACTTTCTTGATTAGGAGAGACGCGGAATCGGTAGAGATATGGGCGGTTTTGACGGATTCTGGCTTGACCTTAACTGATTCCTTCATGTACCATTTATTATCCACCAGTGTGTATCCCATGCTTGCAAAAGCTTTAGAGTCATATATGGCTGATATCTCAACTGTCTTGTAGTCAGATAAGTCAACTAGGTAGTCACTTATAATCCTGGAGATCAGCAGACCATATGGCAGACTTGCAGTAGTGCTGGAGTCTTTTGCACTATCCAACATATTTTCGCGAAACTATGAGGCCCAATTTATCCGATATTTCTTAGGTAGAAAATATAGCACAAAAACATCCCGATTGGAAATAGTGCTGAGAGAACCCTTCATAGGTCGAACCAAGGTGGTAGCAATCATGTGGGCAAGAATACGATGTTCAAAACACAGAGATAGAGGACCAAAGTCAGATAGGTCAACACCTTCTTCAGCGACTGCTTCCTTAGCAGCATCCAGAGATACTTCAAAGTCTTCAGGCCAAATACCATTCATATAAGGAACCACACCAGAAAGTTTTGTCCCAAATACCTTTTCAAATAGAAAGTCGTTGACGATTATGCAATTTCCCAAGACGAGGGTTTCCAACTCATGGCTGTCCTTAGATATACGCAAATTTGCATAGAAAAGCTTAATGGGTTCTTTATAATACTCTAACCCACAAAGTTTAAGCAGCAAAGACAACTTTTGAGCCTTGAAGAACTTACTTACAGAGCAGTGGGCCTCTTCGAGTTGTTCTAGATTGATTACCGGCCTGGAACAATCTGTCGATTTTTGAGGGATTCAAACTTTTTCTTCTGATCAACACCCCAAAACTTATGCATGTCCTCAGGGGAAAGAGAATCTTCTGGATCCACCTGAAACTTCTTGCTATTTCCTTTCTTTCCAGTGGAGGGGCATTTTTTGGATGCAAGAGAGGGTAGAGGAGCAAGGGACTCTCCTTCAGAAGAGTCAGAGGAGAGAGACATAATGTGAGCATCTTGAGACAAGGACTTTTCAGAGGGTGGAACAACAGAGGATCCCATGGATCTGGTTTTAGTCATGGTGAAGAGAAGTAGAAGAGAAGAGAGAGGTTGGATGAAGACGAGAGAACAAAGAGGGTCTTAAAAAGAAAGGAAATAGTGTGAGGGGAAGTTGAAGAGGTGATGTAGAAAGGGAGGCGTCAGTCAGAATGAGGGGACGTTTAAAGAAAAGAGATTTTGAAAAAGATTTTTCTCGGAGAACGAGGAGATGCAATTAATGAGATGCACAAAATCAATTAAAATAGGTAATACCAAGGCGAGTTCTAAGGAAACAAAATCTATCTTCCAAAAGAGGTTTAGTAAAAATATCAGCTAATTGATTTTCGGAGTTAATGAAATCAAGCACAAAATCTCCATTTTCAACATGATCTCTAATAAAATGATGCTTAATATCTATATACTTGGCCCTAGAGTGATGCATAGTATATTTAGACAGACTAATGACACTGATATTATCACATAAAATAGGGACAGATTCAAACGATAAATCATAATCAAGTAATTGGTACATTATCCATAATAATTGAATACCGCAGCTACCAACAATGATATATTCAGATTCTGCAGTAGAGAGAGCTACGGATGTTTGTTTTTTGCTGTGCCAAGAAATTAGTGCTTCTCCAAGAATCTGACATGTTCCGCTAGTACTTTTTCGATCAGTTTTATCACCTGCAAAATCTGCATCTGAGTTATCAATTAGTTCAAAATCTGGTGAGTAGGGATACCATAGTGCATATTCTTGAGTTCCAATGAGATATCAAATTATTCTTTTGATAGCTGTAAGATGCGATTCTTTAGGTGCTGATTGAAATCTGGCACATTTGCATATGCTAAACATGATGTCTGGGCGACTTGCAGTTAAGTACAGCAGGGACCCTATCATTCCTCGATATGTCTTTTCATCCACGTCTTTTCCTGGTACATCTGTTTTCAAACATATAGATGGACTCATAGGTGTTCCAAGAGCCTTTCCTTTTTCCATTCCAAATTTTTTGATGATTTCTTTTGTGTATTTGCTTTGATTTATGAAAGTTCCTTATGGAGACTGTCTGATTTGTAGTCCAAGGAAGAATGTAAGTTCTCCCATCAAGCTCATTTCGAATTCTCCTTTCATAAGATTTGTAAAATTCTCACACAAGGACGGGTTAAGACTTCCAAAGATAATATCATCAACATAAATTTGAACAATGAGAATATTAGCATCAAGTTTCTTTGTAAAAAGAGTTGTATCAATTTTTCCTCGCTGAAATTCATTACTTAGTAGAAAGTTACTAAGTCTTTCATACCAAGCCTTGGGGGCTTGTTTAAGACCATAAAGGGCTTTAGAAAATTTAAAAACATAGTCAGGGCAAGAAGTATTTTCAAAGCCAAGAGGTTGTTTAACAAAAACTTCTTCTTTAATAAAACCATTTAAAAAGCACTTTTAACATCCATTTGAAAAAGCTTAAAGCGTTTAAAAGATACAAAGGCTAACAATATGCGGATAGATTCTAACCTTGCCACTGGAGAAAAAGTTTCGTCAAAATCGATACCTTCCTGTTGTGAATAGCCTTGAGCTACAAGTATTGCTTTGTTTCTGAGGACCTTACCTTCTTCATTCAGCTTGTTTTGAAATACCAATTTTGTGGCAATCACAGAGAAGTTTTTCGGACGTTTGACAGGAGCCCATACTTCATTTCGTTCAAATTGATCCAATTCCTCCTTCATGGCAAGTACCCATGATTCATCCTCCAATGCTTCATTAATCTGTTTTGGTTCAAGATGAGATATGAGAGCAACCGAGGCTTGTTTTTCCAGTGATGCTCTAGTCTGCATTTTCTCAGTTGGATCTCCAATAATGAAGTCATTTGGATAACTTGCATTGTGTCTCCATTCTCTAGGAACAATTGTCTTGTTTTGATCTGTGTCAGTCGATTGATGCTCGAGCGTAGTTGACTCTAGTACTTTGACTGAGTCAGTAGTCTGATCTGATTGAGTTGGCTTCTGTACTTGTTCCTCATCAATATTGAAACTACTAGCATTCTGAATGGAAGGGTTAGAATCATTAAGTACAATATGAACTGATTCTTCAACACTTAGAGTTCTTTTATTGAATACTCTAAACGCACGACTAAAAGGAGAATATCCAAGAAAATACCTTCGTCGCTACGTGGATCAAACTTACCCAAATTTGATTTACCATTGTTATGAACGAAGCATTTGTAATCGAAGGGATGGAAGTAGCTGATATTTGGTTTCTTGCCTTTCCATAATTCATAAGGAGTCTTTTTCAGTATCAGCCTTATTAGACATCTGTTCAGGATGTGACAAGATGTGCTCACTGCTTCTGCCCAGAAGTGGTCCAGTAGGCTTTGTTCCAGTAGCATTGTTCGTGCAGTGTCTTGAAGTAATTTATTCTTTTGCTCAACTACTCCATTTTGTTGAGGTGAACGGGGTGATGAGAAGTTTTGAGTGAACCCATTTTGAGAGCAGAATTCCTCAAAGGCATTTTTTCAAATTCTCCTCCGTGATCACTGTGAATTGTGGAAATATAATAACCTGCTTCTCTTTGTACTTTTCTACAAAAGACTTCAAAGTTAGCAAAAGCTTCATGTTTATGAGCAAGAAATATAACCCAAGTGAATCTAGAGTAGTCATCAACAATAACGAAAGCGTATCTTTTACCACCAATGTTAGAAGTCCTGGTAAGACCAAAAAGATCCATGTGAAGGAGTTAAAGAGGCTTAGAAGTACTTATGATATCCTTGACTTTGGAGGAGGAGCGAGTTTGCTTACCAAGTTGACAAGCATCACAAATGTGATCCTTCTCAAACTTGAGTTTTTGCAACCCCTCAACTAATTCAAGTCTGGAGAGTTTCTCGAGAGCATGCATACTTGCATGACCAAGCTTTATATGCCATAACCAAGGATCACAGGATAACGCAGTAAGATAAGTTAAAGTAGGTAAATCAACATTATTTAAAACATAGATGTTGTCAACTCGATCACCAATGATGGTGATGTTCTTTGTCACATTACTGATGGTGCATTTGAGAGCATTGAACAACACATCAAATCCTGCATCACACAATTGGCTTATGCTGAGTAGATTGTGCTTTAGTCCATCAACCAGGTATACTTCAATTAAATTGCATGAGGGGCTGATTGTTATAAATCCAACTCCAACAATGTGTCCTTTAGCATTGTCTCCAAATCTCACATATCCACCATCAAGATCCTTTACTGATTTGAAATTCTCTCTTTTGTCCTTCATATTTCTGGAACACCCGCTATCTATTAACCACATACCCTTTTTGTATGTTTTCTTGGAGCGTTCCTGCAACACAAGTAAATTAGTTTCTTTCAGGTACCCAAGTATTTTTGGGTCCTTGATGGTTAGTGTTAGTGTCCTTAGCCTTCCATATCTATTTTCCAAGATGAAATCTCTTGCAGTTAAAGACTTTGTGACCGCTTTCACCACAAGTGAAGCAGGTGGGTTTAAAACGATTGAAAAAGTTTTTTGCAGAATAAAAGTCATTTGATGAGTTTGAAGCACAGTTACTTTTAGATCCTCTTGAGGAGAAATTCTTAGTTTTGACTGAGCATTGACTGGGTGATTTCTTGGTGCTGTTTAAATGCATCTTGATTTCACCAAGTTCCTCTTCAAGCAAGGCTACTTCAATTTGACTTGCTTCAAGAAGAATTTGCCAATCTTTCTTTTCTTTTGCAAGCTTATTGTATTCATCAATAAGCTTTTTCTGATCATCGGTAACTAAATCCAGAAAGTATTAAAGATTTGCACAATTAGGACAGTTATGTTATCTTACCTCGCTTGTTTCACCGATGGCCATGAAGCATATGTTGGCTGTTTCATTAGTCTCGTCTTCTGAGGCTTCTTGATCGCTCCAAGCTCCAAAGTTCTTTGAGTTATTGTTCTTTTGACTACCCTTTCTTTTATGTTCAGGGCAGTTTGTTTTGATATGTCCTGTTTTACCACAATGATAACATCTGTCATCATTTCATTGATATTCATTACCTCTGTTGTTTGACTGTGGCCTCTGGTTTCTTTGTCTTAGCATATGCCTAACTCCTCGATTGATTAGAGCTAGTGCTTCATTTCCTTCCTCATCCATTTCTTATAATGAGTCTTCCTAGGACAGTGCATTGAAAGCAACTGTTTTCTTCTTTTCTTCCTTGTGATGCCTGTTGATGTGATTTTATTTGTAGGCCATCAAGTTTCATCGTAGTTCATCATAGGTCATATTTTCCAGATCTCCATCTTCAAGAATGGTGGCCTTTGTTTCCAAAATTTTGGAAAGACTTCTGATGAGCTTCCTGACATGTAGTCTATTTGAGTATACCATTCCTAGAGATTTAAACTCTCCCACAATTTTGCTGAATCTTGAAAACATGGTTTCCACATATTCTTCATCAGCCATCTTGAATAGTTCATACTCGTTTACTAAGGCACTGATCCTGGATTATTTTACTTTGGTGGTTCCTTCATATGTGACTTCAAGTTTGTCCCACATCTCCTTGGCAGGTTTGCAAGTGGAGATTTTTTCATATTCTGCTCCGCTCACTGCATAGTAAAGTTAGCTTATGGCTCTAGCATTAATTTAAATTACCTCTTGTTGTTCCTTTGTGACTTCAAAGGTTTCCAGATTAACTTTTCTTGCAGAATCTTTTAGTCCAGGGATAGGTTTTGGTCCTTTCTTTATTACAACCCAGGCTTGGAAGTCATTGGATTGTACAATTATTCTGAACCTTTCCTTCCAGTGAGAGTAATGTTGTCCGTTGAAGTATGGAGGTCTGTTTGATGAATGTCCATCTTGCAATATTGCTCCAGGGATTTGATATGTTGCCATTTGATCTTTTCTCACGTGTTGTTAGACACTTGTAATGTGAGACCTGCTCTGATACCAATTGAAAGTCAAGAGGAGGGGAGGGTGAATTGAAATTTCTTACCACCAAGTCAACTGTGGCTACGCACTAGTCGACTCACCTGCAAGTTAGTTAAAGAAATAACTTATGAAATAAAGCAGGAACTGAAAGTAATCAGATACACAGAGTTTTTATACTGGTTCGGATCACCAATGTGGTGTCTATTCCAGTCCCTTTGGGTTTCAAGGGTTTCCTTTAGAGCCTTTGATCGAACGAGGTTTACAATGGAGTGACTTGACAATTCAAGATTGTCTTTCTTAACACTCGTAGTGACACAACCTCTACCTGTATAACTAGTACTTACTTTGTTCTTTTTCTTTTTGATTACAATTGTAGACACCAGAGAATACAAAGTATTATGAAAGATAAAATCTAGACAGTGGTCTTGTTCAAGAGAAGTTGTGTGTCTTCTTTCTTCTGGATGTTTGAGCTTTTATACTTGAGAAAATAAGGCTACGGTTGCTCTTGTAAAGGAAAAACCCAAGGGATTTGCTCAATCAAGGATTTTGGATTTGTTCCTTGATTGATTGACTTCAATCACGTCAATATCAGATATGTCTGTGATCCTTCCTTCCTTCTATGCTTGTGGCAGCCACGTCCATATCAGATATGTTCGTGGCTCTTTCTTCTTTCTATGCTTGTGGTAAACTTGTTCTTCTTTCCTTGTCATCTAGAGATCGCCTTGATGGCTTTCCATGTGTGCTTGATTATAACAGATCTTTGTCTCCTTGATTTTAGTATTTATACTTTGCCATATTTGGACAGATTGCTAGGGTCATGGAGGGTTTCGTGATTTCCTTAATCTTTTTTCCTTTTGAATCTTTTTTATTTAGCTTGATGGTGCTGCTGATTGTTTCCTGCAATAAAGTAGGAGATTAGTTCTGTCATTATTAAAATTCCACATAGGAGGCTAACAGTTTGATACGAATTGTATTTTACATTTGTTGGTACAAAGTTTTATCACATTGTATACATCAATGAATATAAATGATATATTTGTATCAAACGAAATATTTGTATTTATATGTAACATGTTGTATCACCGAATATAATTTTGTATCATCGTAAACAAATGATATATTTGTATTTATATATGATAGATATGTATAATATAAAGAGGAGAGAAAGAGAAATTGTATTTGTTGATACAAATTATATTTTCTATTTATTGATACTAATTGTATTTGTATTCGTGATATAATTAAATACAAATTATATTTCATTGATACGAATTATATTTGTATTCATTGATATAAATTATATTTGTATTCGTTGGTACAATTGTATTCGAAAAAAAAGAGTGAGATGGATGAAAATATGAAATACAAAGAGGGAGAAAAAAAAAAGAGGTGACAATACAAAATACAAAGAGGTAAAGAAAAAGTAAAAGAGAAAAGAGAAAGAGGAAGAGAGAGGCGAGAAAGAGAGAAAGAGGAGAGAAACAGAAAGAGAGGGAGAGAGGGAGAGGTGAGTGAGAAACAGAAAGAGAGAGAGGCGAGAAAGAGAGAAAGAGGAGAGAAACAGAAAGAGAGAGAGAGAGAGAGGGTGAGAGGGAGAGGTGAGTGAGAAACAGAAAAAGAAAGAGAGAGGGATAGGTGAGTTTATCTTTTTTTTTTTTGCTTGACATTTAAATAGTCGGTATAGATTGTAATTAGCAAAGTGTTGATATGGAGGCTAATTAAATTTATTAGGGTTGGTATTTATGAAAGTTTCTCTTATATTAAAAAACTTGGATACAACCCAAGTTGCAAATTTAGTATTAGGCCACCTAACAGTGACATTTTAGGAGATATTGACAATGATAATAATCTCTTATTTATGTGTAAATATTTACAAAAATGGGGCTATTTTAGATGTATATGCGCACATGTCTGGGGAGAAATCTAGTGCACCTTTAAATAAAATTGTTGAAACCATTGAAAATAGTGCTAGTCAAAATATTGAGGTTAATGTAGTAAGTAAGGTTGCTTTAAATGGGGGTAAGTGCAGCTCCAAATACTACTGATCCATCAGATCCATGTAGCTTCAGATATTGCTTCTACATCAAATCCAACATCTCAAAATACTGTTGATCTATCAGATCCAGTAACTTCATACAATGATTTATTTGATAATGATTACTCTGAAAGGGATCTGAGGAATCAACTTATGATAGTCTAGCCTATGAAATCATAGGCTATGAATCAGTAGTGCTATTCATCAGGAGCTGATAGATCTTAAGGCTGAGATTTTTTTTTAAGGAGGACAAAAATGAAGAGAATTAACATGTGATAAAGTTAAACCAGATCTGGAGCTTGATGAGATCATCACAAGTAAAAACTTTTAAGAAGGAAGGCTAGGGATTGATGAATCCTATTATGCAAGTTCTGATGCTTATAGTTTTGAAACTGACATAGATGTAAGTTGTCTTGAAAAAGGAGATAAAATGAGGTTCAAACCGTCAAAAACAAGAAGGAAAACTCATACTACAAAAAGTGTGAAATTTGATCCTAATTGTAAAAATATTGTGTAATAGTCTGGTATGATTTTTGAAAGTGTGATCGAGTTTAGGCAGGTAGTCACTAGGTATGCAATTCAGAGAAGAGTTCAGATTGAGAAGTTTGTGAATGAGCTAACTAAAGTAAGGGTGATATGTTGCAAGAAAAATTGTAACTGGTTACATGTAAGTCTTGATAGTGAAACAAATAACTTTGTTATTAGGACTTACATTCTGATACATCTATGTGAGAGGTCCTCTAGAAATTACTTGTGCAACTCTAAGTTTTTAACCATTGCCCTTAAAGATAGATGATGAATATAAATTATTCATGTATTTTAATATATAAAAATACTAATTTTCAATAAAAGCATGAATAAATATATTCAATTCTCCTATATTTTCTAACAAATCTTGCAGAAAGAAGAATACATGAGGAACAAGAAAAAAGAAAGAAAGAAGATATAAATCAAGGAAGGAAGATACATCCGCTACAAATTCATCAAAGACCAAACAAGGACAAGGAAGATAAAATCATGAAATTTCAAGGCCTTTGATTTCTCACCAAAGTTTCATGATAATTGTTATGTCAAAATCTCACCAAGATTTCATGATAAATTATCATGTCAAATTCTCATCAAGACCTCATGATATATTGAAATTATCTTTTAATTTCTCACCAAGGCTTCCATTAGAACTTTCCTATAAATAGGCATGTGTTTGTAGAAAGAAATCATCCAACTATGAACCATTTAGTATTTCAAGTTTCTTTTAGTTTTCTAAGTTTTCTGAGGAGAAGTGAAGAGTTATCTTGATCTCTTTTTCTAGTCTTTTTCTTGTAGTAAAAGTACTTCTTATTTTATTTAGTTTTTCGTGCTCCATAATGGAGTAATCTCTTTTTGTTGGGATAGTTGATGAAGCTTGGTATATTTTTATAATACTATCTCAGTTTTTAAACATCTTAGCCTAAAATATTTCATTTATATTTTAAACTGTGCCGGAGTGATAGTTTTCAACTAATCATTGTCATCACGTCTACATATTTTATCTCTAAGTTATTTTTATAATTCTCACGGAGCAAAATTAATATATAGTAACTAATGAATAAAATAGTAGAGTGAAAGTAATTTTTAGTTATCTATTATTCTAAATATTTGAATTTATTTCTTTCGATCCTAATTCTCACGGAGGGATTGATTCAAATAAGTTTAACGAATTAAGGGGTCTTTATATTATTTCTTTCCGTTCTAATTCTCACGGAGGAATTGATTCAACTAAGTTTATTGATTTAAAGACTAATCGCAAGAGGTCTTTTATCCTTTCAGCACAATTCAGGCAAGAGAAATATTTTGATTTAACAATCACTACAAGTAAATTAATTAATTGGCATAACCTCATGGAGTATTAATTATTTATTTATTTCTTAATGAGCAAAATATAATTGTATTATCAATAAACAATTATTTCTTTAGAAAAATAGTTGTGGAGACTAAGATTTTATTGTAATAATATCAAGTGAATTCAATGTTTTCCAACTCTTTTTAATTATAAATCTTTCTAAAAAGTGATTTATTTTAAATTTAAGTATTCCATAAAAATAATTTCACATTTTATCAATTTGATTATCTCAAATAGTAGTCAAGATATTACAAATCTGTAGCATAGATCATCCAATCTCTGTGTGACGATATCATAAACTATACTAGAATTTGACAGAGTACGAGCAGAAAATCCTATACATATTGGCCTTGTCAAAATTTTGGCGCCATTGCCGGGGATTGGCACAGATCTACTTCAGATTAAATATTTTATTACTAATTTGAGAATTTATTATTATTGGTACTGATAGTATTATAATTTTTCTTTTCTTTTTTGCAAGTTATTTTTAATATTTTATAATTTTTCTTTATTATTATATTATTACTTGGTCCCACTCCCTTTACATATAATTTTATTATTATTATTATTATTATTATTATTATTATTATTATTATTATTATTATTATTGTTGTTGTTGTTGTTGTTGTTGTTGGTACTAAAAGTATTATAATTTTTTCTTTTTTTTTATTACAAGTACTTCTTAATATTTTATAATTTTTCTTTATTATTATATTATTACTTGATCCCACTCCTTTTATATATAATAATATTATATTATATCTAATATTTTTATTAATAGTTAACTTATATTACTTATTGATTTAACTTTAAATTATTTTACTTACATAATTTCAGATAGTTTATGACCCGCTCTTCTACAAAGAAGTTGGTCAATTACGATCCTGAAATTGAAAGATCTTTGAGATTTCACAGGAAAGAACAAACAGTTTCTCAAAGCATAACTAGTGACAACATGGAGAACCAACTAAGAGATGACATTAATCCACCGGAGATTTCACCACCAGTCCATGTAGAAGATCAGTTTGATGAAGTGGCGCTTTACCCGCAAACAGAATTCTAAGGGATTATGCTTGACCAGATCGCTTTGATTGTGAATCTAGTGTCAGAAAAGCCCCAGTGACAACCGATAATTTTGAAATTAGGACATGCCTAATTCAAACAATTCAACAATTTTGTATCTTCACTGGTGATCCAAGTGAAGATCCACATAGTCATTTAATTAATTTTTTAGAACTTGTTGAAACTGCTAAGTATAATGGAGTGCCTCCAGAAGCAATAAAGTTGAGGTTATTTTCTTTTTTTTTAAAAGGAGATGCCAAAACTTGGTTGCGA
This sequence comes from Jaltomata sinuosa, assembly GCA_003996215.1. Classification (NCBI taxonomy): domain Eukaryota; kingdom Viridiplantae; phylum Streptophyta; class Magnoliopsida; order Solanales; family Solanaceae; genus Jaltomata; species Jaltomata sinuosa. The sequence goes on from QJPP01000552.1 coordinate 134,609, forward strand.
AGTTTGCCTCAAGGGTCTATTACCACATGAGACTAAATAACTCAGAAATTTTTATACAAATATTTTTCTCCTGCTAAAACAACAAAATTAAGACAGGAAATATCATTTTTTTTGCAGACTGATACTAAATCAGTTTATCAAGCTTGGGAGAGATTAAAAGCAATGTTAAGAAAATGTCCACATCATGACATTCTCGAGCATATGCAATTGTATATTTTTTATCATGGTCTAAAATCATCATCTAGAAATGTGATAGATGCAGCTGCAGGAGATTCCATAATGGGAAAGACAACTCAAGAAGCATTGTATTTATTGAATGAAATTTCTGAAAATGCTATTCAATGGCCTTCTGATCGTGTGATCATTAAAAAAGTTGTTAATGTAAATCAAGCAGATGCTTTGAATACATTAACGCAACACATTGCTTCTTTGACACAAATAATTGAATCTTTTCAGGTAAACACACAACCAAGTCAGTCTGAGACTTGTGACATGTGTGGAGGAAATCATTTGAACTACGAATGTCAAGCGACTAATCAAAATGATGAACAGGTCAATACTATCGAATATAAACCGTATCCTTTTGGAAATCCAATGGCACAAAAGCATCCAGGATTTCAATGGAGCAACCAAATGGTGCTGAAAACTCTCATAGTTTTCAAAAGCAACAGGTACAGAATCCACCTGATTTTTTGAATCAAAACCGTGGACAATCGAATTTCAGGCCTTATCAGCAAGCAACTTCATACCAATAAAAGCCTCAACAAGTTCATCCAAATCTTGATGATCTTTTGTACAAATATATTAAGGCTACTGATGAAAAAATGAAATATCAAAATTCTGCTCTAAAAATTTAGAAATTCAGTTGAGTCAACTGACAACTCTTGTGTCAGAAAGGATTCAAGGTCCTTTACAAGTAATACAGAGAAAAACCTAAAAGAGCACCTTAAGGCCATCGCCTTACGGTCAAGTAAGGAACTTGATGAACCATATGCAGATAGACAAGAAAAAAATCAATCAGAACAACAGGCGAACAAGGGTAAGAATATTGGAACACCCAATGAATCATCAGTAGAAAAAGAAGATGTGAAAAAGAAAGAAAAAAATAGTGAAAAAATTACTCCTCTCCTTGTGACAATTCCTTTTCCACAAAAATTAAAAAGAGAAAAGCTTGATGGTCAATTTGCAAAATTTTTGGATATTTTAAAATAGATTCATATTAATATTCCTTTTACAGATGCTATACTGCAAATGCCTTCATATACAAAAATTTTAAAAGAAATTTTATCAAGCAAAAGAAAATTGGAAGAAGTTTCTGTGGTAATGCTTACTGAGAAATGAAGTGCTATACTTCAAAATAAGATACCACAAAAATTCGGTGATCCAGGCAGTTTTACAATTTCATGCACTTTAGGAGGCGTATATTTTGAAAGGGCACTTTGTGATTCTGGAGCTTCAATAAATTTGATGCCATTTTCTATTTTTAGAAAATTGAATCTTGGTGAAATAAAAGACACAAGTGTTTCTCTTCACTTTACAGATCAAAGTACTAAGAAATCTAAGGAAATAATTGAAAATGTGCTTGTAAAAGTAGATAAATTTATTTTTCCTGTAGATTTCATAGTACTTGAAATGAAAAAGTGTCTTGATGAACTAATAATTCTGGGTAGACCATTTCTTGCTACAGGTAGAGCAATCATAGATGTCCATCAAAGACAACTAATTCTTAGAGTTGATGAAGAAAGAGTCATTTTTGATATGCAGAAGATACTAAGATTTTCAGAAGATGAGAAATCATCTTCATGCTTTTCAATTGACATAATTAGTGATCTTACAGATGAATTCAAAAATGATCAATGGAAAGATGTTTGGCCACATCAGGCACCCCACAGGATGATGATCCCATCATAAAAAGAGAAGCAAAATTATTGGAAAAAGATTCTGAGAATGAAGAGATGCAATCAGAAAAAGTTCAATCAAAAATTGAACTCAAAATTTTCCCGTCTCATTTAAAATATGTTTATCTTGAGCAAGAATTATTTTCAGTAATTATTTCATCTTCTCTAACTACAGAACAAGAAGACAGGTTGATTGCAGTACTACGTGCACACTAAGGAGCTTTGGGATGGACTGTAGCAGATATCAAAGGAATTAATCCAGTAATTTGCACGCACAAAATTCTCATGGAGGACAGCTACAAACCAATAATTCAGCCTCAAAGGAGATTGAATCCTGCAATGCAAGAAGTGGTGAAAAATGAAATAATAAAACTTCTATCGACAGGTATCATCTATCCTATTTCTGACAGCCCTTGGGTAAGCCCTGTTCAGGTAGTACCAAAAAAAGGAGGTATGACAGTTATAAAAAATGAAAATAATGAACTCATACCTACAAGAACAGTTACAGGATGGAGAGTTTGTATCAATTACAGACGCCTCAATGATGCCACCAGAAAAGATCATTTTTCTTTACCTTTTATTGATCAAATGTTTGAAAGAATTGCAGGATATGATTTTTACTGTTTTCTTGATGGCTATTCAGGTTATAATCAGATAGCTATTGCACCCGAAGATCAGGATAAGACAACTTTCACGTTTCCTCATGGCATATATGCATACAGGAGAATGCCATTTGGTTTATGCAACGCTCCTGCTATATTTCAACGTTGCGTGTCAGCAATTTTTTCTGACATGACTAAATTTTTTTTTCAAATTTTTATGGATGATTTCACACTCTTTGGCACAACATTTGAAGATTGTCTTCACCACTTGACTTTAATTCTTAAAATATGTGAAGAGACAAACTTAATTTTTAATTGGAAAAAATATCATTTTATGGTGACAGAGGGAATTGTCTTAGGACATAAAATTACTGCTAAAGAAATAGAAGTTAATAAAGCTAAAATTGATATCATAGCAGGATTACCCCCTCCCACAATCATTAAAAGCATTAGAAGTTTTCTTGGTCATGCAGATTTTTACAGAAGGTTTATAAAAGATTTTTCAAGAATTTCAAAACCTCTGACTAACCTCTTAATGAAAAATACTAAGTTTCATTTTTCAGGTGATTGTTTGAAGGTGTTTGAAACTCTTAAAGTAAAATTATCAACTGCACATGTAGTTGTATCTCCTGATTGGAATCAACCTTTTGAAGTCATGTGTGATGCTACTGATACTGCTGTGGGAGCTATTTTAGGTCAGAGAAGGGATAAAAATTTTCGTCCCATTTACTATGCCAGTAGAACATTAAATGAAGCGCAATTGAATTATGCAACAACTGAAAAAAGAATTACTGGCAGTGGTATTTGCATTTGATAAATTTTGTTCTTATTTAATAGGAATCAAGGTCACTATTTTTACTGATCATGCAGCTCTAAAATACCTCTTAGTGAAAAAAATACCTGATCTATATTGTTAAGATGGATTTTACTTCTTCAAGAATTTGAACTTGAGATAAAGGATAAAAAAGAAACAGAGAATCAGGTAGCCGATCATTTATCAAGATTAGAAAACCCTCCTCTTGAATCTTGTGATATAAAAGAAGAGTTTTCTGATGAACATATTTTTTCTGTCAATTCAATTGTGACTCAACCACCATGGTTTGCAGACATTGCAAATTACTTAGTTGGAAAATGAATGCCCAAGGATCTCTCGTATCAACAAAGAAAAAAACTCATTTCTGATGCCAAATATTATCTGTGGGATGAACCGTACTTGTTTAAATTTTGTGCAGATAATATTATTAGAAGATGTGTACCTGAAAAAGAGATGGACCAAATATTGTATCATTGTCACGGTGGTGCAATCGGAGGACATTATGCAGCCAATCGAACTGCTTTTAAAGTTTTAAAAGTGGGATGTTTTTGGCCAACACTTTTCAAAGATGCACGTACATACGTCGCACGATGTGATAAGTGTCAAAGAACAGGTAATATCAGCAAAAGAGATGAGATGCCATTGCAGTCAATACAGGTATGTGAAATATTTGATGTTTGGGGAATAGATTTCATGGGTCCTTTTCCTTCATCTCATTCTTTTGAATATATTCTTGTGGCTGTGGATTATGTCTCAAGATGGGTTGAAGTCATCCCTACAAAGAAAAATGATGCTCGAATGGTGTGTAATTTTCTTAGAAAAAAATATTTTTACAAGATTTGACACACCATGAGTCATCACTAGTGATAAAGGGACTCACTTCATGAATAGACAATTTTCTGCATTGCTATCAAAATATGGTGTGACTCATAAAACAGGAACACCATATCATGCTCAAACTCAAAGGCAAGTTGAAGTTTTCAATCGCGAATTAAAAAGAATACTTGAAAAAACGGTTGGAATTTCAAGAAAAGATTGGGCCCTAAAGTTAGATGATGCATTATGGGCATATCGAACGGCGTTCAAGACGCCAATTGATACTACCCCATATAGATTAGTCTTTGAAAAAGCTTTCCATCTTCATGTTGAATTAGAACATAAAACTTTTTGGGCATTAAAAGCATTAAACTTTGAGTTTAATTCTATTGGTAAAAATAGATTTTCTCAAATTAATGAGTTGGAAGAACTAAGATTGGAAGCTTATGAAAATGCCAAGATTTTTTTTAAAAAAAAATAAAAAGTTGGCATGACAATCAAATTCGAAAAAAGAAATTTAAAATTGGAGATCAAGTACTTCTTTACAATATCAGACTCAGGTTGTTTCCAGGAAAATTGAAATCAAGGTGGACAGGTCCTTACAATGTTACAGGTTTTACTCCATATGGAACAATTAAAATTCAGTAGACCAGTGGAGAAGACAAATTTAAGGTAAACGGTCACAGGTTAAAATTATACTTTGGAGGGCATTTTGAGCAACAATCATCAGTTACTTTGATAGACTGATAAAGTCCACAATTAATAAGTCGAGTTGACGACATTAAACTCAGAACTATGATTCCTTTCTTTTCCGTAGCCATTGAGGGTGAAGAAATGGAGCCTCGTAAGTCCAATATAGATTTGAATAATTAAATGCTTAATCAATTAATTTAGTCAATATCCAAATTATTGTACAACCAGAACGTCTCATGACGGCCTCTACAAAAACAGTGTCATCTGCCCAGGAGTAACTCCATGATGATCGGTATGCCTAAGTAACTGGTTGATTAACCATTTAATAATGCAACTCGTATGTTGGCACATGTAAATTTATTTTGGTTTATATTTAAACCAAAAATAATTTGCTAAAATATTAAAGTAATTTGATATTCTTATGTGATTAAGAAAACATATATTATATTTTATTATTATGATTTTAATTATTTTTTTATCAATTAAAAAAAAATTAAAAAAAATGTCACATCCCTACATTTAGGGATAAACAAATTTTAACTTTAAAAAAATATCCAAACTCACATAGGGTTAGGTAGTATTATGTAGTACTATTTTCTTTTTTTCTTTTTGTTATTTCTTTTATTTTTGTTTTTTAATTTATGTATCATCACTTTATTTTATTCATCTTTTTTTTTAAATTTAAAAATAAATAAAAAATAAAAATTGAAAAAAAATTAATTAAATGAAAATTCTAAAAAAAGAAGAGGAAATCAAGAAAGTTGTCACATCCCTATATTTAGGATATGAAAGTCAACCCACGTGAGGTAGGTAGTACTATTTTCTTTTTTCTTTTTATTATTTCTTTCTTTAGTCACTTTCTTTTGTTTTTGTTTTTTGTTTTTAAAAATGTATCATTTACTTTATTTTTATAAAAAAATAAAAAATAAAATAAGGTTACAAAAAGAGTTTCATCCAGGAGAATGAAAGATCTAAGTATAGGGAAAGTTTTTAAGTGTTGTTAATTTTTTTGTCCTATCCTTTAAATAATATTATGTACATATGGTATTTGAATAAGTAATTTTGCTAATTTTTATTGTAAAAATTAGACCTACTTTTACGTAAGATGTGAATGATTGCAGTTTTTTTCAAGCTTTCTTCTGCAATCGTATATTTGAAAGCCAAAAAGATTTTTCTTCTTCTTTTTGATATATTATTATATTCTAAGTATGCTTCTTGTGCAATGTTAATTATCAAAATAAAATTCTCATCATTCTATATCAAATGTATATTTTTAATATTTACCATATAACTTCTTTGTTTGTGAATTTATTTTTGTGAAGGCAAAAACTAATATCTTCAACACTTGGCAGGATACTCGAGATTGAGAAGCATTATGATAAAAAATAAGTGAAATTTACCATCTTTACACCAGAACTTGTCCCGAATGTCTTTCGAGGCGAAATCTTAGACACCACTAATTTTTTAAAAATAAAATTAGGCTTTCTTTGTTTATCCCAATCTTTCTAAATATTGCACCAAAATAAAATATATATATATATATATATTATATATATATAATATATATATATATATATATATATATATATATATAATATATATATCCCTAGAATCCATTTTGAAGCCAAAAATAAATAAAAACACTTTCTTTCGATACCTAACTATGCTCAAATTTAAATATGCAAATTCATACTTATGATTTGAAAGTCCTTTTTCAAAAAATAAGGTTGGAGCTCATCTCGAAAAAAAAAAGAATCGGAATTAATGAAAAAAAGAAGATTGATCCTATGTGAAAAAAGAAAAAAAAATAATGAAATGCTAAATATATATTGATACATCAATAGCACATATGTGGAGAGTATGATCTTATAAAAGTTTTGCTCCAAAGTTGAAAAAGGCAAGTCACAATAAATATAAGATTTTTTCTACTAGCTTGAAGCCAACATTATAAGTCAAAAAAGTCCTAAATTTTTTTAAAATTCAGTGTTTAGTCTACATTAGTGGAGATAGACATAAAGGACAAGCATATGGACAAAAAGATGAAAAATACTCAATGCAGATGATCATAAAGTTATCAATTTCAGAGAAGTTCCTAAAAAACTAGAGGATGAAGCTTTTGTTGAATGAAAATAAAAGTAGAAACAAAGTAAAGATTTGGTAGATATAGAAAATTTATAAAGTTTGAAAGCATGATAGATTTTATTTGATTAAATTTTTATTTTACAAGAGTAGCAATAAATATATTTTATATTTCTACTTTTCTTTTAAAATTCTTTTCCTCGAGGACGAGCAAAGTTCAAGTATGGGAAAATTTGATGAATATAAATTATTCATGTATTTTAATATATAAAAATACTAATTTTCAATAAAAGCATGAATAAAATATATTCAATTCTCCTATATTTTCTAACAAATCTTGCAGAAAGAAGAATACATGAAGAACAAGAAAAAAGAAAGAAAGAAGATATAAATCAAGGAAGGAAAATACATCCGCTACAAATTCATCAAAGACCAAACAAGGACAAGGAAGATAAAATCATGAAATTTCAAGGCCTTTGATTTCTCACCAAAGTTTCATGATAATTGTTATGTCCAAATCTCACCAAGATTTCATGATAAATTATCATGTCAAATTCTCATCAAGACCTCATGATATATTGAAATTATCTTTCAATTTCTCACCAAGGCTTCCACTAGAACTTTCCTATAAATAGACATATATTTGTAGAAGGAAATAATCCAACTATCAACCATTTAGTATTTCAAGTTTCTTTTAATTTTCTAAGTTTTCTGAGGAGAAGTGAAGAGTTATCTTGGTCTCTTTTTCTAGTCTTTTTCTTGTACTAAAAGTACTTCTTATTTTATTTAATTTTTCTTGCTCTATAATGGAATAATCTCTTTTTGTTGGGATAGTTGATGAAGCTTTTATATTTTTATAATACTATCTCAGTTTTTAAACATCTTAGCCTGAAATATTTCATTTATATTTTAAACTGTGCCGGAGTGATAGTTTTCAACTAATCATTGTTATCACGTCTACATATTTTATCTCTAAGTTATTTTTATATTAATTTTATAATTCTCACGGAGCAAAATTAATATATAGTAACTAATGAATGAAATAGTAGAGTGAAAGTAATTTTTAGTTATTTATTATTCTAAATCTTTGAATTTATTTCTTTCGATCCTAATTCTCACGGAGGGATTGATTCAAATAAATTTAATGAACTAAGGGGTCTTTATCTTATTTCTTTCAGTTCTAATTCTCACGGAGGAATTGATTCAACTAAGTTTATTGATTTAAAGACTAATCACAAGAGGTCTTTTATCCTTTCAGCACAATTCAGGCAAGAGAAATATTTTGATTTAACAATCACTACAAGTAAATTAATTAATTGGCATAACCTCACGGAGTGTTAATTATTTATTTATTTCTTAGTGAGCAAAATATAATTGTATTACCAATAAGCAATTATTTCTTTAGAAAAATATTTGTGGAGACTGAGATTTTATTGTAATAATATCAAGTGAATTCAATGATTCCCAACTCCTTTTAATTATAAATCTTTCTAAAAAGTGATTTGTCTTAAATTTAAGTATTCTATAAAAATAACTTCACATTTCATCAATTCGATTCTCTCAAATAGTAGTCAAGATATTACAAATCTGTAGCATAGATCATCCAATCTCTGTGGGACGATATCATAAACTATACTAGAATTTGACAGAGTACGAGCAAAAAATCCTATACATATTGATCTCTTCAATAGAATAACCAAGCAGCCCAATATCAAAGTGCTCAAGTTGCAAGAGTTAATCAGGAAGAAGTATAAAGTGCATGTTGGTAAGACCACAAAGGAGAGCAAGAGCTAAAATTCTGAATGAAATTATTGTTGACGTCCAGTTTTGTTCCTCTTCTCTGTCATTTTATTCATTCAGGCGTTTATTTTGTTTACGAGGCTAAAAATACTTTTTTACTTATTTTATAAGATTTATTTTATTAAATATCATCCGCATTATTTTAGTATCACTTTATGATTATTATTATTATTTTTATTATTATATATTATTTTTATTATTATTATTATTATTATTATTATTATTATTATTCACTTGCAAAAGTATTTTATTTTATTTACTTACTCTTTTGCACTTATCTATTTTTTTAAAATACTTGAGAAAATATTTTAAAGTTGTTATTCATATTATCATAAATACTGGTGAATTATTATTTGACTACGAAATATAATGATTGATTTAATAATTTAATAGTATTTCTTTACTTAGTAATTTAGTAGTTACACATTTTATATATTCCTGGTAAAATTTTATTTAGTCCCATATAAGTACATATTTCAAATTCAAATTTTGTTAAATAATCTTTACATATTTAGAAAAATCTTTCTCGCTATTTTTCCTTTCTTGTGAAAAATAATATTATTCTCAAAATCATTCCACATTAAAATTTTTTCCTATTTCCCCTCTCTCCCCCACTAATATCCCTAAATCACTCCAAAAAAAATAATAATATATGATTCTTTTCCATTTTAAAATCCCTCCCAACGTTCATCTTCTCTTTTCATGAATATACATATTGATGGAGGGGGAAGGGATTGAGGCCCCCCCCCCCCCCCCCATGCTCAGCAAAAAGAAAACATACACACGCAAAAACAAAACAAAAAAAACAATACGCACAACACATCAAAAAAAGAAAAGAGCAGACAGAGAGAATACGAGAGTACCAAAAATTAATACTTTGAGGTTTCGTGTTCGTGGTCGTAATGACTGGGTCCGTCGTTATGTTAAATTTTCTCGATTCCGTAAATTTGGGGAAAATGGTTAAAAATTCATTCGGGGTAAGTAGGGTGACATCATAGAAAAATTTCTGATTTTTCGGAAATAATCTGGGCTGACGTCACTCCGCTATAGCGGTATTTTATTGCGCTATAGCGGAACCGCTGTAGCGGAGGAGTAGAACGCTATAGCGGAGCTACGGGAGGCAGTAGCCTGTGACGGGATTTTATTAAAAAGTCCCTTCTCCTCAGTTGGAAAACATACGAGGGTTCCTCCAAAAACCCTCCCATGCTGCTCCAAGGCTAGGGAATCATGAGGAGGAGAGGTCATGGCTGAAGGGACGCGGAACAGCGGATTCAAGGACCATCGTTCAGCCGGAAACGCATTCACAGAGCCAAAAATGCACTGTTGCAGCTGCTTGGCGCCCAGGTAGGCTAGGTTTCATGAGTAGTTAGACCTGTTTACTTTCCGTACTTGTTGTATAGTGGGAACGGAGAATACATATTTTAGGCCTCCGGGTACGGAGTTCGGTGGATTCAGGTTTTGGTTATGTTGATTTGGGATGTACGGAGTAAATGACTGGTTTTGTGATTGTGTTATGTGGTTACATTATTCATATTGGTGTGATAAAATGATAGGTTAAGGGACTAGTATGTCGGAAAGGTTCGGGGAATCGCGGAAGCTCTTGGGAGCCACGGGAATAGGAAACTCCTAGGTGGGGTTTCAGGAATGTTTAGGGCTTGAGACGTAGTGGTAGTCTTGCTAAAGTAAGGAAAGGAAATTGGGTAGCTGTGTATATGAATAATTTAAAGAGAAATCGCTCGTTACATGTTTTAAAATAAAAAGGGTGAACCGGGGATAGTCTTCAGACGATATTTGATGGTTCGTCGTTGTACCCGGAAAGGGGTAGGTGATGGATTACAATTTCTGTGAATGTTGTATATTCTTGTACTTATATCTAAGTGTTTGTATGAATTACATTGCTTAGGGAAGTTGTGTAGAATGTCTAAGGTCCCTGCTTTACAGTCTGTGATTTGAACGGTATTTGCTTGTTGGTTTACAAGTTGTTTGTTCATGCATTTGACTGTGGATTGTTGACATTCGGTTGGCTCGGGTACCACGCCTGGTATGGGTATAACAAATGATTGGCTCGGGTACCACGCCTGGTACAGGAATACTAAGGGTTGGCTCGGGTACCACGCCTGGTATGGGTTTACTTTATTGCACACTGCATTGTGATTATTACATTGCATTGACTGATATTGGTTTCGTGAGTGGATCGGGTTGTTTTATTGAAATGTGATAATTATTATTGGTTCCTTGAGTGAACTGGGCTGTTGTGGAATTGTGATGTTAATGGGTGGTACTTGAGTGGTCGGGAATTTTTGTTATATTTTGTTGAGTTGGTCTTGGATTAGACCGAGTTGATCATTGACACTTAGGTATTATTTAGAGGGGATCCCGGAGTGGGTCCGGACTATGTAAAGAGGGCGGTTAATTATATATACATATATTGTCGTCTTGAGTGTGTCATTGGCGGTCGGGAACTACCGGTGGTAAATAAGCTAAGGGTTGGTCTTGGTGTAGACCGGGTCAGTCTGTTGAACACTTAGGTGTGGCTAGAGGATCCTTGGAGGGTCCGGGTCATGTGCGGTAAAGAGATTTAGGTGTAACTCTAGTGTTGTCAATAAATGTAGCAATGGTTGCTGGGTGGATTTCAGGTGGGGGTTAGATTGGGAGGAAGACTGAGAGTCTGGGGTTGTAGTTTCTAGCTATTGCGAACACATTAGAAGGTTTACTGGGGATCCGTGAAGGGGGCCAAATACTGTTAAGTGAAGCCATGGGTATAAGTGGTTGAGTTGGGTAGTTAGCCGGGTTAATGTCCGGATGTTAGTTAGAACAGCTGACTTAGGCAAGGGAAGGGCAGTCCAGGCATGAACGTGGACATTTGTGAAGGATAAAGTGACTTGGGAAGTCTAGGATTTGGTGACTTGGGGAGTCTCAGGTTAATGTGACTCGGAAGTCCGGGGAATGAGAGAGTTGGCAGCGGAAGCACGTTGGAGGATGAAAATCAAGCTATGTTAATTAACTTCATGTTTTTCCCTGTTTTCTTATATGATTGTAGAAGTGGATTTGGGTCGACCGATGATGCCTACCAGTACGTGTGTTTGTACTGACTCTACTCTTGCTATACCTTTGGTATAGTCTGGTTGTAGGTTGGTGATGTTTCATAGGTTCACAACGAGGAGGTCTCTAGCAACTTCTGTCCTCGATTTCCATGGCGGAAGTTGGGGTCTTTTTCTCTCTTGGTGTCATCTTGTAGTAGGTCTTGTACCTGTTTAGACTAGATCCTAGGGAGGATGTTTTCAAAGTTGTAAGGTCTTTCGTAAGTTCTTAGTAGTCTATTTTCCTGAACATTCTATAAAAAGGGATTTCTCGTATATAAAAAAAATGGTTTGATGTAAATGGGTTACTTTAATTTCCGCATGTTACCGGTTGGACGAGTGGTGAGGGTTCGTCTATCTAGGTGGTTAGAATAGGCACCCGCACGGCTCGGTAGGTTGGGTCGTGACAGATAGTATCATAGCCTAGGTTGCCGGTCTCCCAGTGCAGGAGCAACGTGTTGAATAGATTCCTACGGATTGGTGTGTTGACGTCCACATCTAATCTTTGGGAAGCTATAAAGCATTCTAGGAAAAATCTCCTTCTTTCATTCTTTCGTGCGGTTGTTTACTTTTTTGTATGAGTTGGGTCCAATTGGTATCTCTAGATTCCAATTGGTGTCTCAACAAGGTGCAGGAGGTCTTTGTACGCTGGTTGCGATAAGACAAGCAAGAGGAATATAAAACGGGAAGGTTCCAATTGGTATCTGGCCTGAGAGACTGGGGCGAGCATGGACAACCGGCTAATGGTCATCCATGGTACAAGCAAAGGTGAAACTTGTGAATTAAATTGATTGTGATTGATTTGGTTGTGACTTCAAATTGAATTGTTGTGTGTACAACTTTGTGTGACTTAATTGAAATGTGTGTGAATTGTAATTAATGTGCATGTGGAGTCTACGAAAAGTCATCAAGAGAAAAAGTTTTAGTGCCTTAGACTGTGGCGGTCTGTTAAATGTCTTGATTTGAAGAGGGGTACTGCATGTTAGAAATGGCTTATCATTGATTAAGATGATAAGGGATTGGGAATTGTGACTGTAGGGAAGCTTCGGTTTCAGGACAGTCGGAATTTAGTTGGGAACTATGGAAACAATGGAGTCATTAGTGTGTACTGGCAGGATGATAGTGCCGGGGAACAATTAATTGTTGTGAATTCTTTGTAAATTTCGGTGTGTTTTATGATATGTTATGCTTGATTTTAATGCGTTTGGTGCCAGAAATGGTCTTGAGGGTGGTTTAAGACCATGTCGGGATTTATAGGTCGGGACAGTGGTAATCGAGAAGGGGGACAAGTGCATTTAGCTGGAAATCAAATTTTCTGTACTGTTACCATCAGGACCGCTATAGCGGAAGACAACCGCTATAGCGGGACTACTATTGCGGAAAGACCATCCGTTATAGCGGAGGTCAGTGAGGCAATGAACCTGCTCTATTTTCCCTTGTTTTTGTCCCTTTCTGGGGACAAGATAAAAACAAGTATTAACAACAAAACCACTGTGTAAAACCCAAGAAAAGCAATACTATGTATATATATATGCAGGAAAAGGAAATATTGTCTAGAACGGGCACCCACGTGCCAAGGTAAAAAGGGGAAAGGGGAAATATTGTCTTAAACAAGCCCCAAACGGGGGCAACCCAAACAATAGTGAATCAGTAATAAGGGGGGAGTCCTAGGCCTCATCCTCGCTCAGGAAGGGGAACTCCTGCACGTCCTCGGGCTCGAGGGTGGGGAGCTCCTGACCTGGGGCAGCACAAGAGAACATGACCTTGATGGTCTTCCACATCCGGGAAAATATGCGGTCCCAGGAGCGTCTCTTCCTCTTCTCTTCTTTTAACTCCCTTCGGAGTGCTGCAAGTTCCTGAGTGGATGGGTGAGGGGATGCGCCTTCGGCATTGGAATCCTCCATGAACCTCCAGACAGCTGCCAGATTTTCCTCCAGCTGGGCTCTAGAGATCGAGGGCTGGGGATGGGACTCGGAAGGGGAAGGAGTGTCATCATCCTCATTATCATCATCGTCGGCCTCCTCCACCGGCTGACTGCTCCCTGCCTCATCCATCTTCCTCTTTTTCTTGGAGATGTCCTTCACCCAGACCGGGTCAAAGGGCTCATCCATGGCCACCTCTGCATCTGTGTGGTCCTGAGGCACACCAGCACGCCTACACAGCTCCGAGACCAGCCCAGGTAGATAAGGGCCCTTCCTGTGACCCCCGTAGAATTCTTTCCACTCGGAGATGATTTTCTCCCCCACATTCATGATAATCCCCTGCATGGCACAAGTGATCACCAAAGCTCGAGCATAAGTAACGTCGGTCTGATTTCCCGACGGACGGATCCTCCGGGACACCAAGTTCAGCCACCTCCTAGCCTCGAAGGAGAAACAGACACTAGTAATGCCCTCGGGGCTGACCCAGTACACCTTGTCCTGGAATGCGGGGTCCACCAGAGTATTCCTCATCCAGGTCATGTCCCATAGCCGAGCCTTATCCATATACTCCTCATTGGAGATGTGGGGCACCCCTAATACCTTATTAATGGTCCGGGTATCCACGGGAACGTCCACCCCTCATAGCCGGATGGTAGGATTCAGCTCATTCCAGCAGACCGTAGGGAGGATGGCATAGAACTCCCGCACCCAGTCGGTTAGCGCGGGAGGAGGAGCCACTAGCAAAGTGTCCCACCCGAACTCTCGATCCCGACGGTGGAAATCAGCCGCTTTTCCATCTACCCCAGTCACTCGACAGCCTCTCTCATAGCAGAAGCCGAATTTCCGGTAATCCCTGAACCTCTCCCGATTAGCTTCGTCGGGGAATCGCTCATAGTCATATTCATGCACTTGTTGTTCGGCCATTTGTTTTATCCTGCAAGAGTAAGAAGGAGACGGGATTAGAAGAGTAATAGAACGCAAAAAGGGAGGAAGATTTTTCTAAGTGTTAACTTGGGAAGGCCACTGTTTTGCGGCCTTCCGCTATAGTGGAGGGTGCATCCGCCGTAGTGGAACTGCTATAGCGGAGGGGTACCGCTGTAGCGGGACCGCCGTAGTGGGACCGTCGTAGCGGAGCCCAACCGCTATAGCGGTATTCATCATCCCAGACCTTCAAGGGGTGCATCAATGATGCCTGTTGGTCCAAAACTCCATTTTTGTCATCCCAAGTCCAGATCTACCTACCCAAAGTACCCCATTACTGTTTTCTACAAAAAATTGGGCATTAACACCCCTATAAATCGTCTAAATCACCAATTTTGTTCAAGAACAACCCTTCACTTTCCCACCTATTTTTGGCTCATTTTTGGCCAATAATAGCATAATCCTTACGCCCAAAATGCCTTGGAGGCATTGTAAACGTAAGGGAAGCGTCCATGCTTCGTAAATCCGACAATAATCCAACCAAAAGTTCAAAGTTCAAAAACCCACTTCAATATACTACAAGTTCCTAGTTTTCTACCACATTCATGTACAAAATTGTGCAAGAAAGTAAGGGAAGGAGAGATTATGATTATTACCTGGAAATACGATGTTGGGAGTGGGATGATCGGGAGAGAGAGTAGAGTTTTTGAAAGAAATGTGGGGAGAAATCCGTTTCTCCCCAATTTCATTCTGTTGCCAACCGCTATAGCGATGAATTGTCCCTACAACAGATGGCCAGTCAGTTACTGGGATGGAAAAAGTTCTCCCGAGTCTTTTCAATTCATCTATCCCAATGTGACCCGAGGCCCCAAATTTTTTGGGTGCTTGGTATGGGGACACGTGTAATTGTCCTTGTGAAACTCGTGAATTCTTCGTCGGGATAAGGAAATAGTAGATCTTTCCTTGGGGCGGTGAGAGTCCCAGGTTAGTTTCTCTCCTCTGGTCTTATTCGGGATCGTTCAGGGATGAACGAATGGTAAATTGATATCTGTTGTAACGATCGGGTCCGTCGTTATGTTAATATTTCCCAATTCCGTAAATTTGAGGAAAATGGTTAAAAATTTATTCGGGGTAAGTAAGGTGACGTCATAGAAAATTTCTAGTTTTTCGGAAATAATCCAGGCTGACGTCACTCCGGTATAGCGATATTTTATTCTGCTATAGCGGAATCGCAGTAGCGGAGGAGTAGACCGCTATAGCGGAGGAGTAGACCGCTATAGCGGAGCTACGGGAGGCAGTAGCCTGTGATGGGATTTTATTAAAAAGTACCTTCTCCTCAGTTGGAAAACATATGAGAGTTCCTCCAAAAATCCTCCCATGCTGCTCCAAGGCTAGGGAATCATGAGGAGGAGGGGTCATGGCTGAAGAAATGCGGAACAACGGATTCTTGGACCATCGTTCAACCGGGAACGCATTCATGGAGCCAGAAATGCACCGTTGCAGCTGCTTGGCGCCCAAGTAGGCTAGGTTTCATGAGTAGTTAGACTTGTTTACTTTCCGTACTTATTGTATAGTGGGAATGGAGAATCCATGTTTTAGGCCTCCAGGTACGGAATTTGGCGAATTCGGGTTTTGGTTATGTTGATTTGGGATGTACGGAGTAAATGGCTGGTCTTGTGATTGTGTTATGTGGTTACATTATTCATATTGGTGTGATAAAATGATAGGTTAAGGGACTAGTATGTCGGAAAGGTTCGGGGAATCGCGGAAGCTCTTAGGAGCCACGGGAATAGGAAACTCCTAGGTGGGGTTTCAGGAATGTTTAGGGCTTGAGACGTAGTGGCGGTCTTGCTAAAGTAAGGAAAAGGAAATTGGGTAGCTGTGTATATGAATAATTTAAAGAGAAATCGCTCGTTACATGTTTTAAAATAAAAAGGGTGAACCGGGGATAGTCTTCAGACGATATTTGATGGTTCGTTGTTGTACCCGGAAAGGGGTAGGTGATGGATTACAATTTCTGTGAATGTTGTATATTCTTGTACTCATATCTAAGTGTTTGTATGAATTACATTGCTTAGGGAAGTTGTGTAGAATGTCTAAGGTCCCTGCTTTACAGTCTGTGATTTGAACGGTATTTGCTTGTTGGTTTACAAGTTGTTTGTTCATGCATTTGACTGTGGATTGTTGACATTCGGTTGGCTCGGGTACCACGCCTGGTACGGGTATAACAAATGGTTGGCTCAAGTACCACGCCTGGTACAGTAATACTAACGGTTGGCTCGGGTACCATGCCTGGTACAGGTTTAATTTATTGCACACTGCATTGTGATTATTATATTACATTGACTGCTATTGAATCCATGAGTGGACCGGGTTATTTTATTGAAATGTGATAATTATTATTGGTTCCTTAAGTGAACCGGGCTGTTGTAGAATTGTGATGTTGATGGGTGGTCCTTGAGTGGCCGGGAATTTCTGTTATATTTTGTTGAGTTGGTCTTGGATTAGATCGGGTTGATCATTGACACTTAGGTGTCGTTTAGAGGGGATCCCGGGGTGGGTCCAGACTATGTAAAGAGGGCGGTGAATTATATATATATATACTGTCATCTTGAGTGTGTCATTGGCGGTCGGGAACTACCGGTGGTAAATAAGCTAAGGGTTGGTCTTGGTGTTAACCGGGTTAGTCTGTTGAACACTTAGGTGTGGCTAGAGGATCCTTGGAGGGTCTGGGTCATGTGCAGTAAAGAGATTTAGCTGTAACTCTAGTGTTGTCAATAAATGTAGCAATGGTTTCTGGGTGGATTTCAGGTGGGGGTTAGATTGGGAGGAAGACTGAAAGTCTGGGGTTGTAATTTCTAGCTGTTGCGAACACATTAGAAGGTTTATTGGGGATCCGTGAAGGGGGCCAAATACTGGTAAGTGAAGCCACGGGTATAAGTGGTTGATTTGGGTAGTTAGCCGGGTTAATGTCCGGATGTTAGTTAGAACAGCTGACTTAGGCAAGGGAAGGGCAGTCCAGGCATGAACGTGGACATTTGTGAAGGATAAAGTGACTTGGGAAGTCTAGGATATTGTGACTTGGGAAGTCTAGGATTTGGTGACTTGGGGAGTCTCAGGTTAGTGTGACTCGAAAGTCCGGGGAATGAGGGAGTTGGCAGCGGAAGCACGTTGGAGGATGGAAATCAAGCTATGTTAATTACCTTCATGTTTTTCCCTGTTTTCTTATATGATGGTAGGAGTGGATTCAGGTCGACCGATGATGCCTACCAGTACGTGTGTTTGTACTGACTCTACTCTTGCTATACCTTTGGTATAGTCTGGTTGCAGGTTGGTGATGTTTCATTGGTTTACGGCGAGGAGGTCTCCAACAACTTCTGTCCTCGATTTCCATGGCGGAAGTTGGGTCTTTTTCCCTCTTGGTGTCATCTTGTAGTAGCTCTTGTACCTGTTTAGACTAGATCCTAGGGAGGATGTTTTCAAAGTTGTAAGGTCTTTCGCAAGTTCTTAGTAGTCTATTTTCCTGAACATTCTGTAAAAAGGGATTTCTCGTATATAAAAAATGGTTTGATGTAAATGGGTTACTTTAATTTCCGCATGTTACCAGTTGGACGGGTGGTGAGGGTTCGTCTATCTAGGTGGTTAGAGTAGGCTCCCGCACGGCCCGGTAGGTTGGGTCGTGACAGTGGTTTATGAAAATTAGTTATTGTTAATTTGGAAATCAGTAGATTGTAGCGACTTTTTGGTTGTGCATCAATTTTCAAAAGAGGTAACTCTTAATCTTCCTTGTATAATATAACATTGCGATTATACGAGACTTGATTCCAATATTATTATGAAGTTGCTCAAATTTCGTATGTGTTTAACCTATTAATATTTTTGTTATAATATGAAGTATGTTGAGATTTCCATATCAATAAATTTAGAGTAAAATTAGCGTAACACGTGATTATTTCTTGGACTGATTTTCAAAATCAGTGGTAAGATTTAGTTGGTTATAAGAATATGTTGTTTTTCTTTAGAAACAAAAAATTAGTTGATGATTTTGTTAGTTAGTTACGTCTTTTACGTTTGAATCTGGAACTTTTATTCGGAGTTATAATTTCGTCGCATGTTTACTCGTACTGGTCTTAATTGTTGTGTATACTCATTCATTAAAGGATCTATCTTAATGTCATGGTCTTAATGTTCGTGAGAAACATCCAGTGGCATAGACTTTTAAATTTTGGTTAAGAATTGATCTATGGACAACGTTATTGTGATAAAGGTTGTAGCGCCAGAGAAATTATTACCGCAAGGCATAGAGGGGGGTCATAAGCGTCTATACTGTAAAATTGATTTTCGACGGAATGAAAAAGACATATATGGTAGAACCGTAACCATAGAATACAACCATAGAAGAGATATATTTTACATCCCAAAGGGGCTATAATTGGAAATACCATTGTTTCTGGTACAGAAGAATTCCTATAAAAATGTGAAATGCCCTACAGAATCACAATAGGTGTACTAGTAATTGTTTTGTTAAAAAGAGAAATATCTGCAGGAATACAACAGTTAACGTATCGGACCTGAATATGCCGACCCTTTAGGAATTCTTCAAGCTCTAACAAATGGGACAAAACTACTTTTGAAAGAGAACCTTATTCCATCTACAGGAGATACTTGTTTATTCAGTATCAAACCATCCATAACAGTAATATCTATCTTTCTAAGTTATCCAATAATTCCTTTTTGATCACTTTGTTCTAGCCGATCTTAGTAATGGTATTTTTTTATGGATTGCCACGTGCTATATTTATTGTGATAAGTTCTTAAATCGGATGTTCCACTACAATTGATTATTAAATTGTGTTTAAGTTGGCCAATTGGTAGAGTTATGATTTTCTTATTGCCAATATGAATTGAGGTCACCTATTTCTTTATGTTATTGAATTATTCCTAAGGTTTGTAGTACCTTGTTCTATTTGTTTTGTTGGAACTAATGTATGAGCCTATCCCTTGAAAATGCTGTGTGCTCTGGTCATATTTTCAATTCATTTTCCTTGCTTTTAAGCACGTTAACACCATCTGAGAATTATTAACTTAAACCCACTAAGGCATTAAATCTCTTGGCTTGCCAAAGTTTGTTTCTTTTGCTTATTCTGGAATCTTGTCCAAAGGAGTTCAGTAGATAATTAAATAGACTTTTCTCTTTGTGTATCTAATCTCCTCTATAACCGATTCATCTTATTCTAGTCTTGTTATGAGTTCATTTTAATCAAAAGCAATTTTCCTTAAAAGGGATCGCATATCAAAATTTACATATTTTGATCTTTTCCTTCAGTCAAGTATAGATATACTTTCAGTCCTTTGAATATTTTTATATGTATATTATAATGGAGTGGAATCGCTCGGAGTTTAACCACGGGAGGGGAGGAGTCAACGCGCAAAGCGGAGCTCAAGTGGAGTCGTCGCCTCAGCAGACAGTAGGAGCCAGGTACGTTTGGAAAATAATGAAAAAAGGCAGGCAATAGCTGACTTCTTATATGAAGCAAATATAACTTTATTAAAAATAATAATAAAGCAACTCGTTACTCCCTTCTTTTCTAATTTTATATGTCACCCTTTTAAAAATTTCAAAGACTTGACAACTTGTTACTATTATGCTAAATTGTCGATATACTTTCATACAATCTAAACATAATATATATTTTTTTAGCTTCACACTACTTTAAAATGTTGAAATACTTTACTTAGTTCTCTGTAAAAAACAATTTACTAATTCTTTAAGTCTTGTTTTAAGACATTTAAGAGAGTTGATCATACAAAAATAGAATAGAGGGAGTAACATCGCATTGAGCCCATTTTCAGCCTCGCCATACCTAATCCCCCCCTCTCTCTCTCTCTCTCTCACGTGCACTCTCTATCTTAACTTTACTGTATATGTTATTAATTTGTTATTTATTTTAGTCTCGTACATTATATTTGCCACCAAAATTAAGGTGGCATACGCTTTACTAACCGTTTCTTTTCTTTTTGCGAGATTTCATAATTTATGGAGTCAATTAGAACACAGTATGCTAAACGAAGAATAATCAAAGGTATTTTTTATTAATTTGATATTTCGCCAACAAGGTTAGTCTCTTGGTTTTCACAATCCTTATGTCCCTGATACGTAGTCGTGATCATTGACTAGCCTTATTTTGTTATTATATTTTATGTCATTCTAGTGCTTTAAATATTTTATTTGAAAGCGATCAGGTTAGTTCCTCTATCTTTTAATCTTTTGATTTTTATGTTCTAGTTTTTATTACTCGTGTGAGTTATTTGAATACTTTAAACCTTCTATTGGAAGCGCTCTTTCTCTTTATTTTTAATATTACACGTATTTTGTTTTCTCTATTCAGTGGACATGAGAGCATGCTTTGATTAATTGAATTCATGAATTGTGTGGTTTCAATAGTCTCGTATATGTCATTTGTAAAATTTTGCATGTTTAATCACTTGATTGAATTTAGATAATTAATTTATAGTCATGATTTATCACCTATTCCCCCGCATAATAAATGAATTCGACAGGGACCCATATTTGTGAACCTCGAAAGGTGTTTAACACCTTTCTTTTGAGGTAACTTGAACCCTTACCCAATTCTCTAGTACAAATAAGGAAGCAAAATCAATTAGAGGAGTATATCCATGCTGGAATTAATTAATAAGGATCAAATATTACCAAACGAATCAAGTCTCAAGGTTGTTTCGAATTCAAGAAGAGTGAGACAATTGGATCAAAGTTTACTAAGACTAGACAAGTATCAAAAATTTTACACGATGTATGAAGTAAAATTTGTCCATTACCACATAATCTTGCAATTATAGATGCTCAACATTAGTTCATGCTAAACAAGATCTAGGAAAACTGAATTAGTAGCAGACTTCTAACCAAAGCATAAGGAAGAGGTGAGAACAACACATGGATACTCATACAAAGTAACAGACGAATACATTCAAGAGAATCAGGGTTAAAATGAAAGTCCGAAAGATTTGGGGCTTTTCACATATTATAATCTAAAAAGGGTAAATAACACAAGATTGGAAAATTCAAACCAAAGCTCATAGCCAAACTTCATGAATTTCAAATCTAACACCCTGTTAAGAAAGAAATCACACAATGAATCCCAAGAAACCATACAAACGACGAATTTGTAAAGAAATCCATCATCACCTTCTAGAAAATATGAAATCGATCAACCCATCAATGCCTCATGCCGTATATTCTTAGCCAGAGAATATACAACTTGGTTTCTTTTTTTTTTTGGATTTTATTCGGAGAACCACAAACATGGGGTGCGGGGTCCTTTAACTGAATAATTTTGATATCAATTAGCCATTGAATTTGATCCTTTAGTGAATGACACACTTCAGTGGTGTACCCTTTCATCCTCGAGTGGTATGCATAGACTTTGTTAGGATCGTACCATTTGGCCTGAGTTTCCACAGTCAAGGCAGAAATGGGTGTAATGTGGCTAGCCGCCTAGAGTCTTTCATACAGTTGGGCTATGGGATCAGCCAAAAGAGTGTAGTGTTTGACAGGTCTCTTCTCAAAGTTGTCTTGAGGTCTATAGTTTTGGATAGATGGGGTGATTGAAACTGGGAATGCTAGGCATTATAGACGAGATAAGCGAGAATTTAGTATTGTGGCAAAAAGGGTGTTTGGTATGTGGGCATTTGATATGGAGCTTGGTAAAGAGACATGAGGTATGGTATTATAGGTTATTGTTATTGTGTAGGGGATGTTGTAGAGGTTTGGGGATTGGGAGTGGTTTACAGAGCCTGTGCCATCATTACGGTGCCTACTTCCTACTTTTTTTTGATTTTCTGCGATCCCCACTGCAAGAACTTGTTGGTGGCCTGCAAGGCTACCAAATTGATAATACTGCCACTCTTGATACCTTCTTCTATCCTCTCCCTTACCTTGATGATCTCAGCAAAACTTTTATTTATAATGAACATAATTTTTTCATAATACTGCGGCTCTTGGGCTCGAATGAAATAGTCTTTCATCTGAGCCTCATCCATTGGAGGTCAGACTCTGGTGGCTTCGGATCTCCATCTCATAGCATAATCTCTAAATAATTCATTGGGCTTTTTCTTCAAATTCTATATGTAAAACTAGTTTGAGGAATTGCCAATGTTGAACCCAAACCTCTTCATGAAATTAGAGGCCATGTCAGTTCACTTAGACCATTTCTTTGCGTCTTGCTTGATATACCATACCAAAGCCTCCTCGATGAGGCTCCTCATAAATAATTTCATTTGTATTTTTTCATCTCTCCCTACTCCTACCAATCTATCACAATATGTTCGCAGATGTGCTTTGGGATCTCCTTCCCATTGAATAACTCAAATTTAGGAGGTTTGTACCCCTCCGACAATTCAACGTCTGGGTGCATACACAAATCTTCATAACTTAGACCCTTCACCTCTCTACTGCCTTTCACATATTGTAGTCTGCTGGTTATCAGCTCCAATTTTTTGGCCAAGTTTTGTATCAATAGATCCTTTTTTGAGGGTTCAGATTCATATTGGTGGTGGGTAAAAGGATTGTTTCAACGTAGATAGAGTTCAGATTATGGTTGCCTGGAGCATGGGTATATAATATATTTGGGGTGGAGGTAGGTGGTATGTTATGGATTTGGGAATTAGTGGAGCTGGATATATAAGGTATTGTGGTGAAGGAGGACATTGGTTGTTTCTTGGAGGGGTATAAGTGTGATGTAGGTTATTTTGGGGTTGTGAGGCAGGTGCAGGATGGCTCGTGAAGGTGGCTTGGGATTTAGTGGTAGTATTTCCCACAACTTGCGGTTCAAGAGGAGTGTTCAAAGTGATGGACAATTTAGCCAGGTTACAGACTTGCAACAATTCTTCTTGTAATTTGATAATTCTCTATTCCATTCTTAAAGTCAACTCATTATGCTCCTAAATACGTTCCCCCCAACATTTTCTGAAACCTCCCTTTGAGTGCTTATGCCAATTCTTCCGGTAGCACTACTATTGTCGCCTATTTTTTCCTTTCATCGGTGGTTTGGACTTGAAGGAGGAGGAGGAGTCCCTTTCAATCTCGTATAATATGCCAGGGTACACAAATCAACTTTTGGGGGAAGGGAAAAATAAAAACAAAATCAAGAGAAACTAACTTTGTGGAAGGACACATATTGTAAGGAAAAACACATTGGTTTGCAAGAAATAAACATCCTAAATGCAAGGAGTCTCGTTGAGCCAATAGTAGGCCTAAGACGACAAGTATGTGATTCATGATAAATTAATCCAAGCTAGTATTTGACATTAATTGAAATTTAGAGCTAAGCCATAAGCAAACAAACTAATTTTATTGGATAAAAAATTTAAACTACTATAATTCTTGCGGGGAAAGAGAAAAAACAACAAAATAAAATTAGGGGAAAATGAAATAACAAGGGATAATACTAAAATTTAAATGACTTCATGATTTGGAGGGAGCCTGAAATGACTTGCACCATCATCTTTGGGGTAATGTCAAAGTGATGCCTCAGCAGATCACGTGCCCTAATGTTCTCTTCTACATCTTCAAATTCATGACGTCCTTGTCTACTAAAACTCCCATTCCTAGCATCTTCAAGAAGCTACACATAATACTCTGGGGTGCAGTAGGCTGCTCATTGTGTACACTTATAGTCAACCTCCTATTCCATCATTGAAGTGTCTCTTTAGCCTTAGAAATCTCGTATTTGGTCCAAAATTTAGACTCATACACACCCATACGTGATCGTAGTGGCAAGATCTGGGTTCACCCAAATTGAAAGAGTACTCGGATGGAAGCA
The DNA here is from genome assembly GCA_003996215.1 of Jaltomata sinuosa. NCBI lineage: Eukaryota > Viridiplantae > Streptophyta > Magnoliopsida > Solanales > Solanaceae > Jaltomata > Jaltomata sinuosa. The sequence continues at coordinate 159,073 of QJPP01000552.1, forward strand.
TATGGCTGAAGACCCTTTAGGCTAATAAGCTCAACGTAGTCAAGATCATGACCTCTTATGACAGCGGTGGAGGCAAAAAACCATGAGTATTTTCATTGAATATGATGTCTGGAGAGTGTCTTCATGTATGCAAATTAATCTTCAATACCTACAGAAACTCTATACCTAACCATTGTTTGTGCATGTGCGTCAATCTTATTTCCCATCTCTGTCAGAATGTCTATCATGTTGGGCTGTCTGTAGAAGTGTTCCACAACCCATAACTGTAGTAAGAGCTTGCACCCTTCAAAGAACCGTTCCCCCCTAGAGCACTTAGATAATGCCCTCAATATTTCAGCCAAGATCATCGGCACCAGAGTGACTTTAATTTTACCAACTCCTCGAGCTAGAGTCTGCAACACAAAGTGAATACACAGTTTAGAGCACTATTGCTACAGACTGATATATGATTAAAGCACTATTCACTCTTTGGTGCTTTGTGGTGCATGGAAAGATCTACATGTGTATTAGCTTGTGGTGATGACTCTAGCTCGAGGAGTTGGTAACATCGAAGTCACTCTGGTGCTGATGATCCTGCGTGAAATGTTGAGGGCATTATCTAAGTGCTCTAGGGGGAAAAGGTTCTTTAAAGGGTACAATCTCTTACTACAATTATGGGTCGTGGAACACTTTTACGGGCGGCCCAACATGATAGACATTCTGACAGGGATGGGAAATAATATTGACACGCATGCACAAAGAATGGTTAGGTAAAGAGCTTCTGTGGGTACTGAAGATTGGTTTTCGTACATGAAGACACTCTCCAGACATCATATTCAATGGAAATACCCATGGTTGTTTGCCTCCACCAATGTCATAAGAGGTCGTGAGCTTTACTACATTGAGCTCATTGGCCTAAAGGGTCTTCAACCATATGCTTCCATCTGAGTACTCCACCAGTTTAGGTGAACCCAGATCTTGCCACTACGATCACACATGGGTGGATCTGAGTCTGAGTTTGGGCCCAAATACGAGATTCCTAGGGCTATAGAGATACTTCAATGATGGGATGGGAGGTTGACTATAAATGTGCATAATGAGCAGGCTTATTGCAGCCTAGAGTACTATGTGTGGCTTCTAGAAAATGCTAGGAATGGAAGTTTTAGCAGGCAAGGACGTCATGGATTTGAAGATGTAGAAGAGAATATTTGGGCACGTGATCTGTTGAGGCATCACTTTGACATTACCCCAGAGATGATAGTGCAAGTCATTCCAGTCTCCCTCCAAAATCATGGAGGCATTTAAATTTTAGTATTATCTCTTGTTATCCATTTTCCCTAATTTAATTTTGTTGTTTTTTCTCTTTTCCCGGAAGAATTGTAGTAGTTTAAATTTTTGATCTAATAAGATTAGTTTGATTGCTTATGGATTAACTCTAAATTTCAATTAATGTCAAATTGGATTAATTTACCTTGAATCACATACTTGTTGTCTTAGGCCTACCACTGGCTCAACGAGTTACAATATTCATTTCTCGCAAACCAATGTCTTTATTCTCACAATATGTGTCATTCCACTAACTTGATTTCTCTTTATTTTGTTTTTATTTTTTCCTTCCCCCAAAGATTGATCTGTGCACCCTGCATATCATACGAGATTGAAAAGGACTCATCCTCCAAGTCCGAACGATCGAGGAAAGGAAAAAATAGGCGACAACAGTATTTAAGAGCATAGTTAGTTGACTTTAAGAATGGAACAGAGAATCATCAAATTACAGAAAGAATTATTGCAAGTTCATAACCTGGCTAAATTGTCCGTCACTTTGAATACTCATTTTGAACCGCAAGTTGAGGACAATTTTACCACTAAATCCCAAGCCACCTTCACGAGCCATCCTTCAGCTATCTCACAACCCCAAAATAACCTACATCACACTTATACCCCTCCAAGAAATAACCAATATCCTCCTCCACCACAATACCCCATATATTCATCTCCACTAAATTCCCAAATTCATAATATACCACCTACCTCCACCCCAAATATATTCTATATCCACGCTCCAGGCAATCATTGAACCCTATCTACGTTGAAACAATCATTTTATCCATCACCAATATGAATTTGAACACTCAGAAAAGGACCCATTGATACAAAACTTGGCTGAAAAGTTAGAGCTGATAACCAGCAGAGTACAATATATGGAAGACAGTAGAGGGGTGGAGGGTCTAAGTTACGAGGATTTGTTTATGCACCCAGATGTTGAATTATTGGAGGGGTACAGATCTCTTAAATTTGAGTTGTTCAATGGAATGGGGATCCCAAAATGCATATGCAAATGTATTATGATAGATTGGTAGTTGTTGGGAGAGATGAAAAAATACAAATGAAATTATTTATGAGGAGCCTCACCGGGCAGGCTTTGACATGGTATATCAAGCAGGACGCAAAGAAATGGTCTAAGTGAACTGACATGGCCTCTGATTTCATGGAGAGGTTTGGGTTCAACATTGACAATGCCTCAAACTGGTTTTACATACAGAGTTTGAAGAAAAAGCCCAATGAATTATTCTGAGATTATGCTATGAGATAGAGGTCCGAAGCCGCCAGAGCCTGCCCTCCAATGCATGAGGTTCAAATAAAAGACTATCTCATTCGAACCCAAGAGCCACAATATTATGAGAAAATAATGCTCATTATAGATAAAAGCTTTACTGAGATCATCAAGGTATAGGAGAGGATAGAAAAAGGTATAAAGATCAGTTATAATATTATCAATTTAGAAGCCTTGTAGGCCATCAACAAGTCCTTGTAGTCTGGGGGGATCGTAGAAAATTGAAAAAAGAAGTAAGTAGGCACCATAATGATGACACAGGCTCTGAAAATCACTCCCAGTCCCCAAACCTCTACACCACGCACTTCACAATACCAACAACCTCCAATACCATACCCCATGCCTCTTTACCAAGATCTATATCAAATGTCCGCATACCAAATACTCTTTCAACAATAATACCAATTTTTTGCTTATTCCGTCAATAATGCTCAGCCTTCCCAATTTCAATGACCCCACCTATCCAAAATTAGAAACCTCGAATCAACTTTGAGAAGAGATCAGTCAAACACTAAACTCCTTTGGCTGAGCTCATAGCCCAACTGTATGAGAGACTCAAGGCGGTTGGCCATATTACATCCATACCTACCTTGGTAGTGGACACTCAAGCCAAGTGGTACAATCCTAACAAAATCTATCTATGCCACTCGGAGATGAAAAGTCACACTACTGAAGTGTATCATTCACTAAAGGATCGAATTCAAAGACTAATTGAGACCGAAGTTATTCAGTTAAAAGACCCCACACCCCTGTCTGTGTTTCTCTGAATAAAACCTAAAAAAAACAAGCTGTAATTTCTCCGACGAAGAAGATACGATATGAGGCATTGATGGATTACCAATTTCATATTTTCTAGAAGGTGATGATGAATTTCTTTACAAATCTGTCATTGGTATGATTTCTTGGGATTCTGTTGGATGATTTGTTTTTTAATAGAGTGTTAGATATAAAATTCATGATGTTTGGCTATGAGTTTTGGTTTGAATCTTTCAATTTTTTGTTGTTTATCCCTTTTAGATTACAATATGTGAAAAGCCCTAAATCTTTCAAAATTTGTTTTAACCCTAATTCTCTGTGAACATATTTGTTTGTTACTTTGTATGAGTATTCATGTATTGTTCTTATCCTCTTCCGTTATGCTTTGGTTAGAAGTCTGTTACCAATTCAGTTTGCCTAGAATCTCGTTTAGCAAGAACTAATGTTGAGCATCTGTGGTTGCATGATTATGTGGTAATGAACAAATTTTACTTCATACATCGTGTAAAATTTTTGATACTTGTCTAGTCTTAGTAAACTTTGACCCAACTGTCTCACTTTTCTTGAATTCATAACAAACTTGAGATTTGATTCATTTGGTAATCTTTTATCCTCATTGATTAATTCCAGCATGGCTATACTCCTCAAATTGATTTTGCTTTCTTATTTGTATTAGAGATGACTTGGTACTTGCATAATTATGAAAGCTTTTTACCAATTCTTTTTCCTTTCTTTGCATTTTTAAATTAGGACCTTAGTACTTATTTAATTATTTTAAGCTTTAATTAAGTGAATCACCTTGTCAAATCCTTTTTATTTCCTCTCCTAGATAACCTTAATATTTCTGTATGGTAATTCTGACCCTTTTTTCAACTACTGTAATTAAGGAAAGACTTTCCCAATTTATGCTTAATTGATTATTTTCCTTTTATCAAAAGGATTCTACCTCTCCTTAAGTTAAGAAAAAAAGAATGCTGCTTGATTGAACGAACATTGGTTGAACCTTTCATCGTGGCCGTCCCTCAGCCTCCCGCACCCAATCATTGGATAAACTCTCATCAATTCTCTTTCCGATTTGGTTGAATGTTTTTTGCTTGTCTAAGCATCCCTTAAAAAAAGGAATGTAGAGAAGAATATCCATATAATAAAGCTTTTCCAACTGGCCAACGATCCTTTCCGTGTGCGTTTGTATATTCATAATGATACCATGAATGCTTTTTTGTAGTGACGAATCTTGTATGTGTACGAATTGCAGGCTACAACTCACCTGTATGAAGCTCGACTCCGTGAAACCTTGTTTGAATGAGAGAAACGGACAACGGATAAAGAGTTGTAGCTAGGTTCTATAGAAATTTGAATAAGAGCTTGCCGGTCACGTGGAAGGGCCTATCCTCCTACTTCTTGTTCTGGGGGTCATAGAAAGAGTACATCAATACATGTTCCTACGCCCATTTCAATCTTGTCTAACTTTGCTAACTCCCCCTTCTCAACTCGTTTCTTGTTCTTTTCCTTTCTCATTGAAGTATGCAGCAAGGAATCGAAGGCTTTCTCGGATTTATTTTTTATCACACTGTTGGAACAAAACAAAAATATCAGATGCAATGATATTAAAATATTTAGTACATGAAGCCACGATTGCTTCTTGCCCATCGGGCATGGTGGCGCATCCTTCTTGATTGGGCATCGACTATGACTGTACTATCAAGTCTTAAGACTGATAGTACATTCAATCAAGAACATCCGTTGTAGTTTCAATATAAAAACAACCTTACCCCTTCATTATTCACACACTTGAACACTGCTCTCTACTCTAAAAAAAGTTTTAAACTTGAATTCTACTTTGGTTGTGAAAGTGTTGGCTTTTGAGACCCTCCTTTGTTTATTCGCTACACTCCGATTAACTCTTGATTGCAGTATCTTTTTATTTGTGTATAGAGTCTATGTAGTTCAAATGTCTCTGTAGTTCACTTATGTTATGAAATACTTTAAGTATTCTTTATGGAAGCAACATATAAGCCTTTTGACTCGTATGTGTTTGAATGTATAAATCAATAAAAAGCATGTCCATAGAATTTAATCCCAAGCCTTGTCCCTATTTGATTGAATTCTATATAGCTAGGAGCCTCTGTTTTTTTTGGTTGTTTGCGTTCGTTAAAATAGTTACCTGATTTCTTCTGGTTGTCAGATTTATATGTCAAAGTGCATCTGTTTTGTGTTGTTCTGGTACTATTGAATTTGGAGAGCCTTCGACACATCCTATATTCCCTTGGTATGGGCAATGCCTAGGACTCTCTAGGTTCTCATAAAACTTTGCTATGTCAGGGACTAATATTAGGAATTGCCATAGGCTCCTCTGGATTATGTATGCTTATTTTGTCATGTGTGACATGTGCTTTGCTAGAAATTGGTTTGGAGACAATGAAGAGTTGAGGACTGAAACAATCTCATTCTCTGATTATAAATTTATTTTCTTGTTATTCAATTTGGTCTGTAATAATATTGTATAAACGCTTTGATATATAATGAAAGATTTAGAGGATGTTCATAGGGGAGGGGATTATTTCCTATCTATTTATCTTCCTATTTTTTTATGCCACCATGCTTAGTCGTTATTCTCTTAGAAATCATGCCTATAGAATTTTAATATTTCGATCATGCTTAATAGGCAATCACCAAATACCATGCCGATAGGATTTTAATATTTCAATCATGCTTCATATTCAATCACTAGATCCCATTTCTACAAGGAGTTCACTTATTAAGAGACTCAATTGATTACTATATAATCATTAAAAATCACGCTATTGGGTGCATATTGCTTGATTGATAATTCATGAACGTGTTTTATTTAATTTTTTCAGCATGTTTCTTAATCCACAACACTTAGAGATTATGTCTATAGGACTTTAAATTAACACCTAGATACCATGTCTTTAAGTCTTCAAATTAACTTCTGCATATTAAGCAATCTTTAAGCAGCTGGATATTATGCTTATAGGTTAATTAGTTTTCAGCATTTCTAAACATAATAATATTTGTTTAGAAATTATATTAATAAGTTTAATCATATAAAATATTAAATAAAAGGCTTACCTGAGATCATTTACTTGCTACATCTTATTTTTTTTTTGACGCTAAATTTGTGTCTAGTTATGCTACTCTAAAGAAAGATACATGATGACTTACTCATATTTCATGCAGCCTTTGAATAACATGCGAGTGTGGCTTGAATCAAAAAATCATGTTGTTGCTCCACATATGATAAAACATATGCCAGGAAGGCCAAGAAAGCTAAGAAGGAAAGAGGTTGGTGAAATCAAGAAGTCTGGAAAATTGTCTAAAAGTGAAGTTACTATGACACGTAATCTCTCCCATATTAAAGGTCACAACAAAAGAGGTTATCATGTGCAAAGGAATGAGGGAGTTGGTGTTACTCCAAGAGCACCAAGTGTTGCATCTGCTACAGAATCATCGGGTTCAAGGAAGAGAAGGGGCAGATCAAAGTATATCTTTACTTATTTTGGATAATATCGTTCAAATGCAATCTATCATATATGTTTATACTTACTTAAATATATGATTTTTCTATATGTTAGAAACCAACAAATAATGAAGGTGAGCCTGTTGCAAAGAGAGGAAGGGGCAAACCAAAGGTATATCTTTACTTATTTTGGATAGTATCTTTCAAATGCAATCTGTCATATATGCTGATCCTTAAACATATCATGGTCTATGATTTCTCTATATGTTACAAATGATCAATTAATGAAAGTAATCTTGTTGCAAAGAGAGGAAGTGTCACGAGCCAACCCGTCGTGATTGGCACCCACTCAAACCCCGAATGAGTGAACCAATAGAGTTCAACCCTTGCCTAGACTAACAGCCTAAAATCAGCAAGCGAAAAGTAAACTAGCAATCAAAACAAATCAAAAACTAACCATAATCATTATCCTGCGGAAAATTCCTCCTAGGAACTGAAATTCATCATACCAAACATCAATACCAAATATCTGAATACGGGGATGCAACCCCAAAAGATAAAAATGAAATAGTTTTAGGTCCAAAACAAATGAACTGAAACTCTAAGGACAACCCAAGGTAGCTCGAAACAAGCAGCTCACCCTTGAAAGTCAGAATCGCCGGTGCTAAATGCGAGGTCGCATCTCAGTCGCTGGTAGATTTCCTGTACTCACCAAAGACAAGCAAGTGCAGTATCAGTACACCACCACTGTGTACTGATAGGATCATCAGCCAGTTTTCAAGTAAACAACATATGTAACAATACAACATATGCAAGTAAATATATGAAAAACATGCAACAAGTATACAGGTCCTAGACTACAAGTCTCTACCGACCTTGTCCCAGCATGAAATCCATCTCTTACAGTTCTATACCACGAACATGAGCCATTAACTGTACTTTTCCGACTAGCCCGGACCCACCCTAGAATCCCCTCCGGACACATAACAAAAGTAATGATTCCACCAGGCCTAAACCAAGACCAACACAGCAGTTATACAAAGTTCCCGGCCACTCAAGGACCACCAACAATAGCACCTTTTAAAAGACAACATGGTCCACTCACGAAACCAAATCATCCAATGCAATACAATAATCAATGAATCAAAGATGCAATAAAGTAAACCCGTACTAGGCGTGGTACCCGTGCCAACCATTTGTTATACCCGTACCAGGCGTGGTACCCGAGGCGACCGAATGTCAACAAACCACAGTCAATATATGAACACACACAACTTGTAAAACCAACAAGTAAACACCGTTCAATCACAGATTGTAAATAGGAACCTAGACATTCCACATAACTTCCCTAAGCAATGTAATGCATACAATCACTTAGACATGAGTACATGAATATACACATTCACAATCATAAGCCATCACCTACCTCAAAATGTTCCAAGCTCTATTCGACCCGAGTTTTCCCGTGTTCCGGACTCCTCTCTCGTTCTTGGTCTAAAAACAACACACAGTATATACAATTAACACACAAGGCCTGCACATTACTCGGATTATACCAAATCCCCAAACCCTAGGCAACCCATGATCATCCCACCCTTTTTCCGGGCTTTCCCACCGTTAATTCTCCTAGTTCCATCATTTTTACGGATAAAACAGGGAATTAAATAACCTATGATCATAATAATGTACTTTAATCCATACCCAAGAACATACATGCTTGAAATCCCCTTACTTCCCCGAATTCCACCATCCCTAGGTTATTCTAACCTTTCCCAAATTCCCTCCTAGTAATTCTACCGCATAAGAAACGTAATACAAAGATTGGGGGACGAAAACCTTACCTTGGGGAAGAATTTTGACGGAAAAAGGAAGAAAAACGCCTGGAATCGCCTAGCCCTTCTCCCAAAATGAAATTGTGAAAAACTCAATATTTTGGGAGCTGTTTCTGCATTAAAATCCCGTCGGCCTGCTATAGTGGTCCCCGCTCCGCTATAGTGGTCCCACTATAGCGGTAGGCTGCCTCTATAGCAGTCTTAAGTAGGTTGACCGCCCTTTGACCTCCGCTATAGCGCTAATTTCCACCGCTATAGAAATGGCCGCTATCGCGTGCGGTTGCGCCCGTTATGGATAGAAGGTCCGAAAATTTCCCAGTTTTGGCTATTTTACAACACACTTTCTTTCCCCAACAACCCGAAATAACCCCTTCACGTCAAACGCGATTTTGAAAGTTCTACCTACCCAAATGTGATTCCGAAAAGTCTCCCGGACTCCTTTATGTATTGGCTACGTGGAAAACTAGCTCGAAGCAAGACACAAAGACCAATCCTTACCCAAATTTCCCTAGACTCTACCTCACTCCAAAACCGACCGAGGCTAGCCTAACCCAGAATTTCAAACCCCAAATCTGGAGTTTTCTAACTCTAAAACTTGGCACGATTGGACTACCCATAACGATGGACCCGCTCGTTATAACAGATACCAATTTACCCATCGTTCGTCCCCGAACGATCAAACCCGAAATTACAAAAATAAAAGGAAGGAAGTGTAGTACATGAATCCTCAAACAATCGAGGGTACTTGTCCCGCATGTCCTTCTCGGTTTCCCAAGTGGCTTCCTCAACCAGACGATGCTTCCACTGAACCTTCACCATATCAATCACCTTTGTCCTCAACCACCGTACAGCTCGAGCAAGAATCAAAACTGGTTCCTTTTCATAACGAAGGTCCTTATCGAAAAGTATCTCATCCTACTTGATGATGTAATCCTCATCCCCATGGTATCGCTTAAGCATGGATACATGGAATACCGGATGGACGCCCGACAAACTAGGTGACAGTGCTAACTTGTAAGCCACTGGCCCCACAATTTCAAGAACTTCAAACGGACCGATGAACCGAGGGCTAAGCTTGCCCTACTTACCAAACTGCATATCCCTTTCATTGGTGATACTTTTAACAATACCTACTCACCAACCTGAAAGTCCATGTCCTGGACCTTGCGATCTGCATAGTCTTTCTGTCTGCTTTGAGCAGCCAACAACTTGGTCTATATAGCCCATACCTTTTCCTGCGCTACCTTCACTAAGTATACGCCCAGAGGCTTCACATCGCCTTCCTCAAACCATCCAATCGGTGATCTGCAGTTCCTCCCATACAGGGCCTCAAATGATGCCATATCGATACGGAGTAGTAGCTACTATTGTACGAGAATTCGCACAATGGTAGAAACTGGTCCCAATGACCCCCAAAGTCCATCACACATGCTCTCAGCATGTCCTCCAATACCTGAATCATCCTTTTCGACTGACCATCAGTCTGAGGGTGGAAGGCTGTGCTAAAGCTGAGTTGTGTACCCAACTCTTCGTGTAACTTGCCCCAGAACTTAGAAGTAAACTGCGTAACCCTGTCTGAAATGATGGACAGTGGTACCCCATGCAGTCTCACAGTCTGTTTCACGTAGATCTTAGCCAATTGCTGCTAATTATAATCTACCCTGACCGGAATGAAATGAGCGGACTTGGTCAGCCTGTCAACAATGACCCAAATTGAGTCATACTTCCCCAATGTCTTGGGAAGACCCACCACGAAGTTCATGGCTATTCTTTCCCACTTTTATTCTGGAATTGGCATTCTTTGAAGTAGTCCTGCAGGTCTCTGATGTTCATACTTTACCTGCTGGCAGTTCTGACATTTGGACACAAAGTCCACTATGTCCCCTTTCATCTCGGGCCACCAGTAACGCTGCCTTAAGTTCCTGTACATTTTGGTCACACCTGGATGAATTGAGTACCGTGAACCATGAGCTTCTACCAAGATTTTATGAATCATATCGTCCACCCGAGGAATACAAATCCTCTCCCTGAAATGCAACACCCCACCAGAGTCTAACATGACGTCTCTGGACTCCCCGGATATTACCTTACCTCACAACTTACCCAGTTTCGGATCCAGAAACTGTTTTGCCTTTATTTCCTATAAGAAGGTGGCCTTGACCTCAATGCTGGCCAACAACCCACCTTGATCTGAAATACCCAAGTGCATGAACTTGGCCTCCAAATCCCGAATCTCCTTAGCAAATGGTCGTTTGGACGCCCCCAAACAAGCCAAGCTACCCATGCTAACTGTTTTCTGGCTTAATGCATCTGCCACCACATTAGCCTTACCCGGATGGTACTGAATTGTCACATCATAATCCTTCAATAACTCCATCCACCTCCTCTGCCTCAGATTCAAATCCTTTTAAGTGAAAATGTGTTGCAGACTGCGATGATCTGTGAATACCTCACACTTGACACCATAAAGGTAGTGTCTCCAAATTTTTAATGCAAAAACCACCGCTGCCAACTCTAAATCGTGAGTCGGGTAATTCCTCTCATGCACCTTCAACTGCCTGGATGCATAGGATATCACATTCTTATGCTGCATCAACACAGCACCCAAACCAGAATGTGAAGCATCACAGTAAACAACAAAGTCTTTACCTTCAATCGGCAAGGACAAAATAGGGGTTGTGGTCAAAAGTGTCTTGAGCTTTTGGAAGCTCTCCTCACACTTGTCGGACCACACAAATGGTACCTCCTTATATGTCAGCCTGGTCAGGTGAGTAGAAATAGAAGAAAAGTTCTTAAAAAACCTCCGGTAGTACCCCGCGAGCCCAACAAAACTTCTCACATCGGTCATAAAGCTAGGCCGAACCCAAATCTTGACTACCTCAATTTTTTGGGGATCCACCATCACCCCCTTTTCTGACACTACATACCCCAAGAATGCCATGGAAGTCAACCAAAACTCACACTTAGTAAATTTTGCATAAAGTTTTTGGTGTCTCAAAATGTCCAGCACAATACGAAGGTGATTAGCATGCTCCTCCCTACTCTTAGAGTAGATCAAAATATCATCGATGAACACGATAACGAAGGAATCCAAGTAGGACTTAAACACCCCATTCATCAAACTCATGAATGCTGATGGTGCCTTGGTCAAACCAAACTATATTACTAGAAACTCGTAATGCCTATACCGAGTCCGAAAAGCAGTTTTCGGAATGTCTTCCGGCCTAATCTTTAACTGATGGTACCCCGACCTCAAGTCGATTTTAGAGAACACTGATGCACCCTGAAGCTGGTCAAACAAATCATCTATACGGGGTAGAGGGTACTTATTCTGGATGGTCACCTTGTTTGACTGCCTATAGTCTATGCACATTCACATACTACTGTTCTTTTTCTTTACAAATAAGACCGGAGCAACCCAAGGAGAAGCACTGGGACGTATAAATCCCTTATCTAGGAGTTCCTGCAGCTGAGTCTTAAGTTCCCTTAACTCTGCTGGAGCCATACGATACGGAGGAATGGAAATGGGATGAGTGTCTGGCTCCAAATCAATACAAAAATCTAAGTCTCTGTCCGGAGGCATACCAGGCAAGTCCGCTGGAAATACCTCTAAAAATCCAGAAACCACTGGAACTGACTCAATAGGAGGAGACTCCACACTATCATCCCGGAGATGAGCCAAGAAGGCTAGACACCCCCTCCCCACTAGCTTCTTAGACCAGACAAACGATATTATCTTAACTGGCTTAGACATGTACACACATTCCCACTATAGTCTATCCTTACCCTGAATTTCTAGAGCCACAGTCTTGGTGTTACAGTCCAACACAGCATGATAAGGAGATATCCAGGTCACACCTAAGATAATATCAAAATCAGCCATATCCAGAATTACCAAGTCTATCCAAGTATGTAATCCCACAAACACAACAGAACAATCACGATATACATGAGTCACAACCACCGACTCTCCAATTGGGGTATAAACATAGATGGGGGAATCAAGGATATCACAAGTCAAACCCAGCCCCAAAGCAAAACTCACAGACACATAAGAATATATAGAACCTGGGTCAAATAATACCGAAGCCATTTTATCACAGACAAGAATAGTACTTGTGATCACCGCATCTGAGGCTTCTGCCTCAGTCCTCCCTGGAAAAGCATAGCAATGAGCCTGATCATCAATCCGAGAAACTTCCCAGGCTGGCTGCGTCGCACCCCTGCCTGCGACGCCATTCCCTCGGTCTCCCCGGCCTCTCTGAAAATTACCTCTCCCACCCTGTAGACGACTCCTAGCATTACCGCCTCTGCCTGCCGGAACCACTACTCTAGTCTGCTGCTGACCCTAGTTACCTGTCTGCCTATATGGACACACCCTCTTAAAGTGGCCCAACTCACCACAATGAAAGCAACCACGGTCAAAAGTAGGTCTGCTAGCTGATGTATAGGACGCTCCCTGGTCTCTAGGAGCTGAAGATTGAGCTCCCTGACGACCACATGTAGTAGCTAGCAGAGCTGACTGAATAGGACAGGCCGGATAAGCCTGCTGATGCTGGAACCTGGAGTATGAACCACCATAGTTTCTCTCATTCCGGGGCTTTTTGGCTAAAGCCTTAGCCTGCCCCGCTTGCCTAACTCCCTCAATCTTCTTCATATAATCCACCACATCATTAAAGCTCTTTCCTGAAGAAGTCATATGCACCGACAGTACCTACAGATCACTATTCAGACCCTTGATAAACAACCGAACTCGTTCCTCCTCAGAACCCAATATATGTGTAGCAAAACGAGACAACGCATGGAACTTAGACTCATAAGCTGAGACCGACATGCTACCCTACTCCAAGTTCAGAAACTCATCCTTCTTCCGATCCCTCAAAGTACGGGGAATGTACTTCTCTAGAAATAACGCGTGGAACTGCTTCCAAGTCAGTGGAGGTAGAATAGAAGACCGACACTCAATATGAGACCTCCACCACTGCTTGGCATCACCCTGCAGCTGAAAAGTGACAAACTCCACCCCATGCTGACGTACAATACCCAACTTGTGCAACCTCTCATGGAAATCCAGGATGAACTCATAGACATCCTCCTTGTTTGTACCCTAAAACATCAGAGGTTTCAGCTTAAGGAACTTAGTCAGCATCTCATGCTCATTACCTGTCATCACTGGGCCTAGCATGGGCCTAAGGAGATCATTTGTGCCCGAAGCTGCGTCAATCCTTGGTGTTGTAGCAACTGCTGGCTGAGTATCCAAGGCCTAATTTGCATAAGCTGCGGGTATGGCTCCAGCACCAACCAACCCACTCAGAATATCCCACGCCTGCTTAAAAGCTTCCGATGTCATAGTAGGAAGGTCTGCACCCCTAACCGGTGCCGCCTCCTCTTGAGCCCCTCCATCCTCTACAACCACTTCTTCTACGTCCTCAGCCACATGATCCTGAGGTGGGGGCGGGTTACCTCGCGTGCAGCAGCAGCTCGAGCTCCACCCCTGGCGGGTGCGGCTCTAGCTCGTCCCCTGCCCCTTCCCCTACCTCTGCCACGAACTGCCGGGCCCGCTGCTGGGACCGCTGGCCTTGCTCCATTATTCCTTGTAGTAACCATCTGCGTACAGAAGAGTGAACGAGGTTAGATACCAATTTGTATCACCAGATACCAATTGGAATCGAGTTATAGCACGAACGAAAGAAGGAAGAGATAGTTTTTCCTAAAGCCCCATAGCCTCTCAAAGAAAAGTACGGACGTCTCCACACCGTACCGCAAGACTTTACTAGACCTGTTTGGTACGACGAGATCAACGAACCTAGGCTCTGATACCATCTTTGTCACGATCCAACCCATCGTGAGTGGCACCCACTCAACCCCCGGATGAGCGAACCAATAGAGTTCAACCCTTGCCTAGACTAACAGCCTAAAACCAACAAGCAAAAAGTAAACTAGCAATCAAAACAAATCAAAAACTAATTATAATCATTATCCTGCGGAAAATTCCTCCTAGGAACTGAAAGTCATCGTACCAAACATCAATACCAAATATCTGAATACGGGGATGCAATCCCAAAAGATAAAAATGAAATAGTTTTAGGTCTGAAACAAATGGACTAAAACTCTAAGGACAACCCAAGGTAGCTCGAAACAAGCAGCTCACCCTTGAAAGTCAGAATCACCGGTGCTAAATACGAGGTCGCGTCTCAGTCGCTGGTAGATTTCCTGTACTCACCAAAGACAAGCAAGTGCAATATAAGTATACCACCACTGTGTACTGGTAGGATCATCAACCAGTTTTCAAGTAAACAGCATATATAACAGTACAACATATGCAAGTAAATATATGGAAAACATGCAACAAGTATACAGGTCCTGGACTACAAGTCTCTACCTACCTTATCCCAGCATGAAATCCATCTCTTACAGTTCTATACCACGAACATGAGCCATTAACTATACTTTTCTGTCTAGCCCGGACCCACCCTGGAATCCCCTCTAGATAAATACCAAAAGTAATGATTCCACCAGGCCTAAACCAAGACCAACACAGCAGTTATACAAAGTTCCCGGCCACTCAAGGACCACCAATAATAGAAACTTTTAAAAGACAACCCGGTCCACTCACAGAACCAAATCAGCCAATGCAATACAATAATCAATGAACCAATGCAAGATGCAATAAAGTAAACCCGTACCAGGCGTGGTACCCGTGCCAACCAAGTGTTATACCCGTACCAGGCGTGGTACCCGTGCCAACCATTTGTTATACCCATACCAGGTGTGGTACCCAAGCCAGCCGAATGTCAATAAACAACGGTCAATATATGAACACACACAACTTGTAAAACCAACAAGTAAACACCGTTCAATTACAGACTGTAAACAGGAACCTAGATATTCCACACAACTTTCCTAAGCAATGTAATGCATACAATCACTTAGACATGAGTACATGAATATACACATTCACAGAAAATCATAAGTCATCACCTACCTCGAAATGTTCAAAGCTCTATTCGACTCGAGCTTTCCCGTGTTGCGGATTCCTCTCTCGTTCTTGGTCTAAAAACAACACACAGTACATACAATTAACACACAAGGCCTGCACATTACCCGAATTATACCAAATCCCCAAACCCCAGGCCACCCATGATCATCCCACCCTTTTCCCGAGCTTTCCCACCATTAATTCTCCTAGTTCCATTATTTTTACGGATAAAACAGGGAATTAAACAACCTATGATCATAATAATGTACTTTAATCCATACCCAAGAACACACATGCTTGAAATTCCCTTTCTTCCCCGAATTCCACCATCCCTAGGTTATTCTAACCTTTCCCAAATCCTCTCCTAGCAATTCTACCGCATAAAAAATGTAATACAAAGATTGGGGGACAAAAAACTTACCTTGGGGAAGAATTTTGACGAAAAAAGGAAGAAAAACACCTGGAATCGCCTAGCCCTTCTCCCAAAATGAAATTGTGAAAAACTGAATATTTTGGGAGCTGTTTCTGCATTAAAATCCCATCGGCCCGCTATAGCAGTCCCCGCTCTGCTATAGCGGTAGGCTGCCGCTATAGTGGTCTTAAGTAGGTTGACCGCCCTTTGACCGCTGCTATAGCGGTAATTTCCACCGCTATAGCGGTGGCCGCTATCGTGCGCGGTTGCGCCCGTCACGGACAGAAGGTCCAGAAACTTCCCAGTTTTGGCCATTTTACAACACACTTGCTTTCCCCGATAACCCAAAATAACCCCTTCACGTCAAACTTGATTTTGAGAGTTCTACCTATCCAAATACGATTCTGTAAAGTCCTCCGGACTCCTTTATGTCTTGGCTACGTGGAAAACTAGCTCGAAGCAAGACACAAAGACCAATCCTTACCCGGATTTCCCTAGACTCTACCTTGCTCCAAAACCGGCCGAGGCTAGCCTAGCCCAGAATTTCAAATCCCCAAATCTGGAGTTTTCTAACTCTAAAACTTGGCACGATTGGACTACCCATAATGACGGACCCAGTCATTGCAGGAAGAGGCAGACATGTTGGTGCTACTTCTAACATAAGAGCTACACCTACTGCTCTTGCTTCTAACACAAGAGTTACACCTACACTTATTGCTACTGATTTTGCATTAGCATCAACACAACAGCTAGTTTGAATGTTCTGCCCTCAACACAAGAGCAAGAGCAAGTGCAAGTGCATATGCTAGCCCTTCTCCTGCTATTGAAATTCCTTCAAGGGTCGTTGGAATGTCATCAACAATAAGAAGTACTAGAGGAAGGGGAAGGGGAAGTGGTGTGCATTATCCACTTGAAAGTTAATTTACATGTTCTCATGGTAGTACATCATATGATATACCTAATATAAATATTGCACCAAAGGAAACTGCTGCTATAAGTGAAAAGGGAAAGAGTGTTGGAAGCACAACCCAATATAAAAGGCTAAGAGTGACTGAAATGGGTGTGTTTCAAATTGAAAATGACTTCAAAACTTATAATGTAAGTACTGATGCATTGATTAATAGTAGTTATACTCTACAATAACTACAACTTATATTGGATCATTTTTTGTAGCCTAGACTACCAAGTAGCAGAATAGTATCCATTGGACCAAAGGAAATATTGAGATCATCAGTTGTAACTGGGGATATTAATTTTAAACCAACTAGTGGACTGAAGTGAAAAGGCAATCAAGTAATCACAATAAGAAATCTGCAACAGATTAGAGATCAATCAAGAAATTCAAAAAATTCAAGCCTTAATGATACCTCTTCATAACCCGACATCCATGAAAACTATAGTATTGATTAGCAATGGTGTTTTGTTCTTAAAATACTATTCCGGTATCACTAAGATACTACTTTATTTCTTGTTTGAAGGGTTAAATTTGGTCTACTATTTAGAAGTACCATTATTTTTTGAAACTCATGTTTTGTTATATGTATGAAATGGTACTGAAATTCTAGTGTTTAAAAGCAATGTTGAAACTTTATTTTGATTCTTAAGTTCTATTTTGGTTCTTAAGTGGTGGATGATTGATAGTTGAATAAAGTATTCTTATGTTGTTTTAGTGTTCACTTTGCTTGATTCATTACACCAAAAGTAGTATGCTTTAGTACTAGAGTAACTGTAGTGTTGATTTAGTGTTGTCTTTGTTTGCTTCATTACACCAAAAACAGTGTGCTTTATTTAGTACCAATCTTCAGTCAAATGAATGAAGTGGACATAATAGAGAAGTCAATACCAAAAATAGAGCATATTGCAGTTATCATTACTATACCAAAAATAATGCTCCATTATAAATTAACCAGCCACTATCATAACTTCACAAAATAAGAATCACCTACTATGATAACTAAATAACACAAGAACCACCTACTATGACAATTTCACAACACAAGCAGCACCTACTATTGCGACTTCACAGGAAAAGCACCACATACTATGACAACTTCTTTTGACTTTTCTTCAAGTTGCCAACTTGAATTAGAAAACTAACATAGACAACAACTACACAAATCATCAAACTACAAAAGAATATTTCACTGAATCAACATGACATCCTTTTTTTTCTTTTTCATCTTCATGCTCTTCTCTTTCAACTCAACCTTCTCTTTTGCATCACTAGCCTTCTTTTTCAAATCACCATCCTTCTCCTTTGAATCTTCAAGATCAAGTGAATTGATGTTGAGATTTTCATACTTAATCTGAAGACTTTCAACCTCATTCAACTGAATTTTCTCCTCTTTTGAATCTTCAATGTCTAATGAATTCATGTTGAGATTATCAAATTGCATCTTAAAGCTTTCAAGCTTATTCAAGTGCATCTTAATACGCTCGTAATTTTTTCTTCAACTCTTTCATCTTGTTCACCAATTTTAAAATAATAAACTCTGATCTTTCATCAACATAATTCTTATCTCTCCATTTAAAAAACTCGCAATTCGTAGGCTGGAAATTAAGGACACAATAATTTTAATTCAATACCAACATTAAAATTAATCAATCAAGAGAGCATGAATACGAACCTCATAGGTAAGACAAGACCAAAATCTTCTTTCGGGATTGTGATCTAACCAAGAGGTATGTATTTGCAACAAAATGTCATGCTTGCATTGCACTTCGGCTTTCATCATTGGATCATTTGCATTCATACGCGACTTATTCAACTCAGAGTTTGTCATTTCTAACCCTAACAGAAATTGGGGAAGTAATAAGTAAAACAAAACTTAAAATTTGACATGAAAGGGATTAAGGATAAGGAATTTACACAAAATTTAACTTACCTTTTTGAATGAAGGAGAAATTTGAAAAAAGAACTCTTCAAATCAAGCTTTTGACCCATCTTATTAATGGAGAATAAATTGAAAATTGAAAACGAAAAGTAGTTAGCCGTTGAAGAAGGGTTTTGATTTTCAACTCTGTCAGCAAAACGTGGCCAAATTTTAGTGAATAGAGCCACCGCCTAATGTTCTCACGCACCTCAGATTTGTGTAATCACTCAAAGTGTCATGTCAGCACAAAAGGAGCAAAAAAATACATAAAAATGAGTTCGAAGATAGTAAGATCCATGTAAAGTTTAGGTGTGTCTCTAGAATTTCGACCAAAATTTAGAATGATACTTATGCCTTATTTCCCAAATATATGG
Organism: Jaltomata sinuosa; assembly: GCA_003996215.1. Lineage (NCBI taxonomy): Eukaryota > Viridiplantae > Streptophyta > Magnoliopsida > Solanales > Solanaceae > Jaltomata > Jaltomata sinuosa. The sequence goes on from QJPP01000552.1 coordinate 178,373, forward strand.
CAAACGTTCTTTTGTTTTTGTGGGAGAACAGAAGATATTGACATGATACTTGAGGTTAGAATTGCTAATGGTTATTTACGACAAGGTTATTTTTTAAAAAACAGTTCTTTCAACACTCAAAACTTAAAATCAAACCAAATATTCAAACTAGGACACCATAAATCAAATTGAAACAAAAGAAAAAAACAAATTGTTCTACTATGGATGTTCTATGTGATCTTATCTTCAAAATTAATTTTACTAGTTTCTTTTTCTGTAAAGTCTGATTTTATAAAAGTTTGATTTAGTAAACAACTAAATGTGAAGTAGAGTTTACGTTGGGTTACGACTTGTTATTTGAAAATTGAAAGTAAACATCGAGTCATGATCAGTTTATTGCTTTTAACCTGTTTTGACTCGCTCAAATTCAATCAACTCACCCATGTGTCACCTAGGAGTGTTCACAGGTCGGTTTGGGTTGGTTTTTAGTCAAAACCAAAATCAAACCAATTTAATCGATTTTTTAATTTCTAAAATCAAACCAAACCAAATAAAAAATGACCATCGGTTTGGTTCGGTTTGGTTCGATTTTTTTGGTTTATGATCCTAACTAATGATAAATGAATAATAGTATAAAAAATGGCAATGGCCAAAAAGTTTGCCTAGATACAAGTCCTAATAACGCCAACTAAGGAATGTCTTTAACAAGTCTATCTTGTTTGACATTGCAAATAATAATTTTGTCTCTTGAATTTGTGAACCAAATGCCAAAATAATAAGCATTAGTAGTACTGTCTATAGGATAAAAATCACAAATAAATATTTTGTGGGGAAGCAACCACCAAGAAAATGAGACAGTATTCCTCTAAATTCTAATGTATTAATTAGTATTATGGAAAGAACTCCAAAATATAATAATAAATATTTGATTTGTTGCGCATTATTTTAGAATTAAAATGAAATGTGAGATCCTCCGGTTAAAACTTAGACACCTAAAGATTAAAGTGTTGGACTTGAAGTTGATGGTTGTCAGGTTTGGGTGAAAGTGTCGTGCTTGAGTAATTATAATATGCTAAAGTTAAGTTCATGATTAAAATATAATAAAATAATTATATTTTATTTATAAATAATATATAAATAATTATTTTAAATTTTGTATATATAATTTATCGGTTCGGTTTGATTATTTTTGCGATTTTTTTTAGTAAAACTATAACCAAACCAAATAATATCAATTTTTAAAATTCAAAATCAAACCATACCAAACCAAACCAAATATCGATTTTTTTTAATCGGTGTAATTCAATTTGCGGTTTGATTTGATTTTTAACCAAACCGTGAACAACCCTAGTGCCACCTTATTGTGCACCACTATCTCATGGAGTACAGGAACAAGCAACGTTGCTTAGAGTCTTGCGATAAGATTTTTCTTTTTCTTATATAATAACCATCTATATTCGAAGCCCTATACTCCCTAACAACATCCATTCCACCACGCCCCTTGGTGTCACATATTTACGCTGTGTAAAAACATTAGAAAGCACTTGTACATAGAAAGCTATTGCTAGACCATAGTTTTATTAGATCTTCTTCAACAAACAAACAATCATATATTGTGGCATCAGGAAAGAACAAAGATACTATTTGTAAGATCTAAGGAAATTAAAAACTCAGTAAATAACTAACTGTGCTTTGATTGATTTTTTTTGTTGATAAAGGTAAAGTTGTATTCTTCAGCATTAAGGATATGCTGGCTACCTCCAAAAAGTTACAAGCTATTTTCATAATTACATAGATCCTAGGTAATCTACCAACTGTTCTACTTCTTCTTTACCTTCTTCTTTACACCAAAAATACAAAAGTTAATGCAATTTTCTTTAAACTTCTGAATAGAGTTAGTAATATTCTCAAAATACCTAAGGTTTCTTTCTTTCCAAATAGCCTACCAAACATAGGCAAGAACTATAAACCACCATCTTTTTTAGATCTTGCTCCCCCCCCCCCCCCCCCCCCCCCTCCTCCAACAGCTTAAGAGATCAGCAGTGTGTTCAGGCATCATCCAAGGCTCTTGAGAAATGCTGAGAACCATGTGCCACACCTGAGCAGTAATCATGTAGTAAAAAAATAAATAGTTGTTGATTTCCTCCTTCTCATGACAAAAAAAACATCTGGAGACAATCTGCAAGCCTCTTTTCTTGAGTTTCTCTCGAGTGAGACATGCCCTTCTAGAGACCAGCCAAGTAAAGCATTTCACCTTGGTTGGAATGTTGTATTTCCATATTTGCTTCCATGGACCTGGAATTCCCCCCAGACTATGCTTTAATTAATTATCCCGCATGAAAGGAAATTAAGCAAATGAATTACTTAGGCTACTGAAAAGGTAATAGGAGGGAAATATTCAAGATAGATAATTTACAATACATCACTGCCATGAGAACTTAACGTGGAAAAAAAACAGCCAACATTAAATACAGCTAAACAATGTCATGACTAAAATTGGAACTCTCTGTGTCACTCCACAAAACATTGGACTAGGCCTCCTGTGCCACATTTTTAAGTGCACAACAAGGCCAGATTAGATTCGTTGAGATAAAGAACACAAATGTGCTAGCTAACCACATTCCAGAAAATCAAACGGAAGCTAACAGAGAATCTGGCTAATCCTCCTCGGATGCAACTCGCTGTTTCTTCCATTTATAAGCAGCTTCCAAGATCTTGAGATTGGTGGTCTGTGTTTCCTCGGGGAAAAGATAGTCGATGTACTCCTCGTACCTGCAAAGTTTAGAACACGTCATCAGCACAAACAGTATTATATTTAGAGTGGCAGAACACCTTATCAAGTGACATTAAGGAATGAAAACTCAAGATAACTAAGCTCTGTCAAATAAGCAAACAGCTTTACCAGAATTCGTTCTTTCTGCAAAATAAAACTAACAAGACGTAGGGACTCAACAACCCCCCCCCCCCCCCAAAACAAAATCTTATGTCCCAATTGTTTTGCCGGAAACAACAAAAAAGATTAAAAAAAGAAGGCATTAGAAATATGCAAATATACGGTAAAAGAACATACATAGCTGGACCATCCTCCATGTCTATTTGCCTTCTCTTCTTGAGTTTCTTTGGTAGTTTGGCACGGACTAAATTGACATCCCCAAGCTCACCAAAACCACTTTCCATATTTAGCCATTCTTCCAGAAGCATGGCTCTTTCTTCTTTCAGTTCAGGCGCCGAATTTCTGAAGTAAGAAACGGCCCTTTCAAAAACATCTAGATCAAAAAAGGAGAAAAATTATTATCAAGACAAAATTCAAAATTAATGGAGAAACTAATAATCAAAGCATTCTCACCTCTGGCACGTTGCAGGCAGTTCTTTTTCAGTTCAATATCTTCTTCAACCTCTGAATCTATAGCTGAGGCCTCAAACTTTGCAAAACTTATCCACACCTTCAAGTGTTTCGTGCGGTTAAGAAGTCTTTCATATAGTGCTCTTGTTCTTTCAAATTCACCCTCAGAGATCTCGAAGTCGATGTAAGCCTATCATAAATGCATAACAGTAGCTTGTTAAGATGTGTGTAATTGCACGTCCTTGGACTAAATTGCACTGATTTGGTCTCAAACAACTCTTCTTTTTTTTATTACAGGGTCTCAAACCACTCTTAATCAACAGCAGAAAAGTAGAATTAAAAAAGGCCTTCAAATATAACAGGAGAGACCATTTGTTGGCATTCTATACAAGATGGTACCCTGAAGATCTATGTTTGCTCAGACTCTTCAAAAATGTCGACGGATGCGTATCAGATCCTCCAAAAGTAGTGCATTTTTAGAAGATCCGACACGGGTGCGGCAGCATTTTCAGAGTCTGAGCAACATAGCTGAAGATGAATGCTTCTGGGAAGCTTCACTGATATGAAGCTTCACTGATACGCAGGTTCAGTTTTTCCAATTAAATTGTCGTATAGACTTGAAAGCAAAGTTAATTACTGAGCTAGCCCGGCCGTTACCGCACCAGCAAATTTGGGTGAGAATACTAGTTCTTGATGTAAGGGAGCAGCAAACTAAAGTACAGTACAAACATTGTTTTGAGGAATATCAAGAAAAACATTTTGGTAATCGACCTGAGAATTCAATCATCATGTAGAACGCATGATAGATAATCAATCACAGCACTGGGCCCAAGTCGTCAAATAACAACCATTTTCAAGAGAAACTCCAGTGAACCCCTTTCCTCCCATTCATTGCCCTTAGAAGTAAAACTTCGTAGGCTGAATTCCTTGCTTACAGTATAGGAGGAGTGTGACGGTCTGTTGGTATCCAAAATGCATAAGAGAACATGATGAGCATTTCCCCAAATACTTTGTTTTCTTTTCATACCTAGGGCAGTTCTTATCCCATTTTATTACCATCCTAAGAAAAAAGGGTGAACCTATGCTAGGCTCAGACTAGTTACTTGTTTTGCCTAGTGCAGACATTCCTTCACAAGCACTCTTCTACGTTTTTTTTATGACAGAAATCCATCAGATGCCTATCATTGTGACACACCGCAACTTTTGAAACTAGGGGATAATGGGTCTGTTCCTCTACCCTTCTCCACTTGTATACCAGGCTTAGTTCTCATAACACATGACTCAAATATTTGACCTAAGCCACAAGTCCCTCAAACTTTTGTCACTTGAACTAAGCCCGGGGGCCTTCACAACTATTCTTCTATTACAAACTTCCTGGAAATCCTCAAATCATATATGTTGCAGGTGTTGATGACACTTAAAAAGACCATGGATTTTGGTATTTTCGAAATGATAGACATGAGTATGGACAGTGGGAACTGAAGGAAATTTCTCGGTAAGTCAGGACAACATACAAGACAGTCGGATCTTCATACAAGAAAAAAGCATACAGGATAGTCAATTCAATCAATCGGATGTCCATGGTAAGACTTCTCCTGTAATTAGGAACAGTGTGCATCCTTCTAAACCGGCTTATTTTTAACATTAGGGACCTAAATGAACTTGATGTACATAAAACACTGTTTAAATGGTGCTAAACCTTTTCTTATAATGCTCTTGAACATTGGTGGTGTGACCTGCTAACCTCCAGTTAGATAACTATTAAGCCGATCCCTTTTCTGGGTTGATATCAAAGCCAAGTTACTTAACTATGCTGAAAACAGTCATCTTAACACAACGAGCTACGGAAAAATGCAAGCATAGGACTGCCTGGAGTCCCAGAAGCAGCACTAAGCAAGAACATGAGTTGCTATAAGACAATTAAATTCTAAAATAACTTTTTAACAAAACACAAGCATATCAGCCAGTAGAACAACACAAATACCTTCCATAGTAACTCTGGCATATCCAGTGAAGGTTGGTCAATTGCAAGCTCAAAAATAGCCCTGGCTCGCTCCGTTTCATACAAGGACCTCTCTAACTCGGCAAATTTGCTCCAAGCATAGCAATTTTCTGGTGACCATTCTAAGTACTTCTCATACAGCTTTCTGCAACGATCTATGTTTCCAAAATGCAGCTCTATCTCAATGTACTTCTTAAATATCTGTATTACAGTAGAAAATGCATATATAGGTAAGGTCACATGCAAAGGGATACCCCTTAGAAATATCAGAAGAAGAATCAACCCACATAAAGATGTCTGGGGAATACCTTGTCTTTAGGAGCCCTTCCAATCGCTTCTCCAAGTAGAAGCCGCGCCTCCTTGATTCTTAACTGCCGAATCTCAAACTGGGCAGCCAACAACCAAATCTTTGCAAATGAAAACTTCTGATGCGGAATCAGCTTAAGGCACTCCCTGATAAAATAAAAAAGGAAGCTTTAGCATACGAAATAACTGAATGACCTTAATTGTGTAAACAGAGGGATAATAAACAGACAGTCAACACAAGATGGAAAAGATTTCAGATGTATAGCAAAGAGAGAAATTCTGGTGGCTAAATGTAAGACAGGTATCCTCGTAATCAAATGTTTTGTCAACGATGTTTGCTACACAGATACAAGTAGATGGTCTTGTATAAATGATGTTGCATATGCTCTTTTTTATTGGTTTTTTTTGGGGGGGAGGCAAGTCTCAAACTCTAAATTGCACTATCCCTTCCAGATTGTTGGGAGGATTTCTTTGATAGCTTTGGTTGTTGAATACAACTAATGACCTTTTTTTTTGTTTATAACTCTTTTACTAATGAGACTAGCACCCCAAACATTAATCAATTCAAGAAATCAGTCAACTGCCAAATGTAATTGTTTGCCCATAGATTATGAAAAAACATGGAAGAGCACAACTAAATGGAACAGGGCTGATATTGTTAAGTTGTTTATAAGTTGGAGTTCTGAACTTAACAGTTCGACTACAGAATTCAACGGCCATATCGTAGTTAACTTAAAGCATGCAATTAATTGAGGAATACTTATTTTAAAACAAACCATAGAGACCCTGTAGCCTTGTAATCAAGGAAGAAACAATCTAGACACAAGGGAAGTGAACAGTTTGTAAAGCTAGATAACATTTTCCATCACTGGTAACCTAGTATCACCATATCACAACATTTAGCCCTCCATCCAGAACAATTGGAATTAAACTGAATTACTGAAACAACCAAATCTTTGCAAAATGAGAACATTTGACAAGGAATCAGCTTGAGGCACTCCCTGATAAAATCCAAAAGAAATATGTAACATTTGAAGTATCTGGATGACCTTAAGGCATGTCCTCCATAAGCTGCAAGAGTGTCATGTCCTGTCTAATCACCTCACCCCAATGCTTCTTCGGTCTTCTACTACCTCTCCTCAGACCCCCATTATCCATCTGGATTTGCAAATTTACCAGCTCATGCAGTTTTATAAACTACATGAAAGGGCTAAAAAACAGGTGTCTCCCAAAGCAGTGCTTGGTCCCTCTATAGTTGCTCCAAGTTTGTACATATGAAAGTTTAAATAGATCATGCATTTCTAACCATCACCAACCACCATTTTTCCAAATTATGAATTGTTTGCTTGTTGTACATCTCTTCTTAAAATATCATGAAGTGAATGCTGCAGAAAGCGTGCACTTCAGTAAATTTCTCCAATAGCATAAGCTCCTTGTTCCAAACCCTCTCCCCTCAAGAGGTACCTTTGAAAACACCGCAGCACTGTGATTAAAGTACTTCTGTGGTTTAAACATACAGGACACCGCCTCCAATAGCATAACCTCAGAAAAGGGTCAATGTATTCTGCTTGCTTTCTATCAGAATGCAAGTCCTTTTACTTGCTTTCTCGGTATAGGAATACAAAACAATCAGTTGACTTCATTCTTTAAGCTTGACCTGAATGACTGTTTTCATTCTTTAAGCTTGAAGAGAAACCTTAGGGGAGATTTAGTACTTGAAAGACAGGTAACTAGGATAACTAATTACATCAGTTTTCCCACTGATATCTATTTCAGAAGTTACAGATTTCTCTTTCCTTCTAGGTGGCCCAAAGATAAAAACTGACCACCGCCAAATTTTTGTATGGGATACCAAAAACTTACTATAGCAGCAACCGCCAGGAACTGAAAATATTATAAAACTTCATTCATTTCATCGCGACTATGTCTCTCTGTCTCTCCCCGACTCTCTTCTAAAGTCAGTTCCTACAAACTGATATGGTGATAATCTTTGTATGGCAAAGGAGCTAGCAAGTACAGAAATTATAGGTATCATCTCAATGTCTCAATTTATAAGTAAAGATTAACTGGTAATGAATACCATAGATGACTTTATGCTCCAGCATTGCCTTCATGGACTTCATCTATCAGTTTTGTACTTAATAATGATTGTGGAATCCATACACAACTTTTTACGTCCAAAATAGATTCTAGAAACTAATATTTTCATCAGTCAAAGTTGTTAGATCACATAATTCATCTATCTCAGAAAAAATTCACCTAATACTATTCATCTATCTCAGAAAAAAATCACCTAATACTATCCATAACCTTTACTACATTTCTGCACAAATCTCTCTGTTTTCTTTTGGGTAGAGGGTGGGCAGGAAGCGTTCCAGGGTGTAGTGAGACGGAATTTTGAAAAAGAAAAGTAGCTAATGCACATACAGCAATAGCTAACCTAATGTTATTTTCTGTAAAGCTGCCGAACATCAATTTAAATCAAATCTAGGTATCAATAAGAGGCCCTTCAGGAGAGCATTTCATGGCCATGGCCTACTCTGTAGATTCAGTTTGAAAAGATAGAAGATTAAAGTGGAGGAGCGCTAAAAGATATCATCCTACTTCAAAAATAATTGAGAGAAATACGTGTGAACGAGGAGAGGCAGACAAGAATGAGAAGTAGGGGTTATTATTTCCTAGTTCCATTGGGAAGTAAAACAGGGAAATAATAAGGCAAATAATTCAAATATTCCCCTTCCAAGTCACGTGTCATCCCTTGGACCAGACATAACATTAATGGAGACCATTGTACTGGCATAGGTTGATAAAGAGGATATTGGGCTATTAAGGAGAGGAATGATAGATTATAAAGAGGGAAGATAAGAGAACCATGAATGAGATCATCAACAAAGTTTATAAAGATATACCAGGTGTTGGTAACTAGCAACACATTACAAACTATCCCAGTAGAAAAATAGAATATAAGATTTAAAAAAAAAAAACTTATAAGTAAGAGTTATTATTTACAGATAAGGATTTAATCCTAGTATTATCACCCTAAGCAATAGATTTGAGCTCAACTATCAAATACTAGTAAGGGGGTTAGGGAATACAAAACATCTCTAAAGTAAGTTGATTGCTTCCAACTCGTACTCGTGTTGGTAACTGAAGCTACTGGTGGCCACATGAAGTTGAATGCAAAAACTCTATCCAGACTACGCAGCTAGTAACAACCTTCAAACTAATTAAAAACAAATATCACCAAATTCATATGATTTCAGCGCATTTGACATGAAGGAACGTTTTTCAGAAACAATGCTTCACCTTGAAAATTATCTTATGGATCATCCTCCAGTGTTTAGTTGGGAATAAAGTAAGAGAAATATAATCTACGAGGTGGAGGGTAGGATATGAGGATAATGTTTTAATGATAATTTTAGATATTAAAGATTGAGTATAATGTTTCTATGTTAGGTTAAAGCAAGAGGTAAGTAGCATGAGTGGGGACGTTTCTAAAGAAAAATGATCCCCCCCCCTAGGTGGAAAATAATCAAACACTGGAGAATGATTTCATCACGGAGAAGTTTTCAGTCGAACCAAACACACAAGAACTAGGAAAAGTCAACTTCCAATCATAAAACCAGTTGCTCACCACCACTAATTAAAGTCACAGAAGGTAACCCTAACGAAGACCAACTCAGTACTTATCCACTACAACTAAATATCACATAAACTGCAGCATCAATAAAACCCACTCCAAGGAACCCCAATTCTACTCAAACCCTGATGGAATTAAGGCTAAAAAATTGAAACTAGCAACTAAACAACTGAAAGGGAAACCCCCCTAGAATCTAAAAGTTGGGAGTACAGCCAATCTTGATGGGTGCGACGAGCTCAAGAAGATTGGGCTGCTGCAAGAAAATTTCTTTGGCCTTGAAACAGAGCCACTCTTATTAAGAAAGGGATAAGCTAGATACAAGGGAAGCCACTGTTCGTAAAGCTAGATTACGTTCGCCATTACCAGTATTAAACATAAAGCATAACAAAATAATATGTTTCATCAACCAAACGAACTAAATAGTGATATTTCAATCGAGACAATGATATCTTACCTGTAGACATCTCTGGTCCTTTCCATGTCTTCTGCATCAAGCTCTTCATATAATGCATAATTAATCCTAAAAAGAGCAAAGTCGGCCAATAAACATAATTGCATGGTAAGGTATCCAAAATAGAATAAAAATATCACATTCGAAAGTAAAAGTTGTCAAATTTACCATAAGTAAATATATCGCTGCCAATACCGCTTCTCTTCAGCCGGAGGAACATTAGCAATGGCTCTCTCATAAACCTCTCTAATCCTCTCTTTATTTCCGACGCTCTCTTCCAACCGAATGTAGTCAAACCACGTATCATAGTTACGTGGATTCTTCCTCACTTCATCCTCGTACTGAAACCTCCTTTTTCCAACTATAGCATCCTCAATACCTTCCCTATCACCATACTGTTTTTCAAATGCCACAAACTTCCTATACAAATCCTCAGCTCTTCCTTTCGGTATGTGATCAAGTGCAAACTTATATATACACCTTGCCCTCTCCGTCTCCTTACACTTCTCCTCAAACTCCGCAAATGCCACAAACAACTGCTCAGCTTCCTCGTCATCCGCCAACTTATCCACAGCTCTCTCATAACAATTCCTCGCCCTCCCTATCTCTCCATTCTTCATCTCAAATTTCGCAAACCTAATCCAAGCACTAACTTTCGGATGACACTCCACGAATCTCTCGAAAATCTCCCTCGCTCTCTCTACTTCATTATACCTCAACTCAAACTTAATATAACTCAACCACCCTTGCTGATCCGGCATCCAATTCATCCACCTCTCGAAAATCTGCCTCGCACCAGCAACATTCCCTAACATCTCTTCCATATGAATATACTTATACCACAACTGATCAACCCTAGGCAAAAGCGTAACAGCTCTATCCCATACATTCCTGGCATGATTAACAAACTTATTCTTCATCTCAATATCAGCATACTTCAACCACATAGTATGATCCCGATAATCAACTTCAAGTGCACGTTCCCATACGGAACGTGCACGTTTGAAATCCTTTTGTGATTCTTCCCATTTAGCATATTTAACCCAAACACTCTTGTTCCAACGAACACGGCTAATTAATCCTTCGAATTCCTTTCTTTTACGGAGACGGTAATCGGCTAGCTCTGTTGGATCAGTGATTTTTTGTTTTGGTGGTCGGATTTCGGCCTCTTGACGTTCTCTAGCTTCACGGAGGATTTGCTCGGCGGTGATTTGGATAGGGGCTGGGGTTTTGTTCTTAACACGGGTTGGTCTAGGGAGTTTTACCTCGGTTTCCTTGCGAGTGAGATAGCCGAGGCTAGGGTCGGCATCTCTGGACGACGCCATTGGAAGAGAAAACTGAAGTGAGTGGAGAAGAAGGGGGGAATGCAAAAAGTGAAATGGGGAATCCAATTCTAGGGTTCCGGCGCCGACGCGACGGGAAGAACAAAATTGTTTTTTATTCTTGTAACGATAATGATTTATACTTGTGATTCTAAATTCTCTTTTTATGATATATTTAATTAACAATATAAATAAAGAAATTATTTTTCACTTAACAATATACTAATTCATTTTATTCTATATTCAATTAACAATATAAATAAAGAGCTTGTTCATGGTCGCTTTTTTCTTAGAGTTGAACTCTGAAAAATACGTTTGACCATAAAATTTCAAAAAATTCTATTTTATTGTAAAATCTAGCTCGGAACAATATAACCATGAAGGTAAGAAGACAATATAAGTAGAGAAGGGAGAGAACTTTTCTTCTATTCAAGTATGTACAAGTCTATCTTACAATGGTGAATAACATCTCAATTTATAAGATGAGAAACAATTCCAAAGGTCACCAACATTAAGAGCCAAATTGATAGATACATTTTTTATCCACAAAAGGTTCATGTAACCTAGGGAATGTGTATGGATATCCATTCATTGAATATGTATTTCATAACATTTTTTTTTTTTTAAAACAACAAAAAGTTGTTTTCACTTCGAATTACTCACAAAAATTCAAAAACAACTCTAATTTATCTCATGTCCAAACACAACTTCAATTTTCAAATATCATTTTTTCACTTTGAAAACAAAAACTATTTTTTCCTATTTTCACAATGAAACATGGTCAAACGCTTACTTGTGAATTTGCAACAAATTCTAAAACTACTTTACATAATTGTTACTCCCTCTGTTTCAAATTGATTGACCTATTTTAACTTAGCATGAAGTTTAAAAAAATAAAGAAGACTTTTGAATCTTGTGGTCTTAAATTAAAGATATGTGGAATGTACCAAAATGTCCTTTAATCTTGTGGTCTTAAATATATCATGTGGAAAGTTAAAATTAAAAAGTTACTAAAAATGAAAATGATCATTCTTTTTGAAACAAACTAAAATAGAAAGTAGGTCAAACAAATTGAAACAGAGGAATATTATATTAGCATATTACTTATATTGAGAACGTTAGTCACCTTTAGTAGAGTAGTATATTACCTAGTATTCACATAGGTCACGTATCCTGTTTTTATTACACTTCTTTTAAGAGGTTAACAATTTCTCTACAATTAAAAAAAAATAGTAATAAAATTTACGTATATTTTATCCTCTTTAAAACTCAGCCCCAGTTGTGAAATTACGTGAATATGCTCTTGTTTGTTTTGCATGATAATATTTTAATGTTATTGGCATTAATGTGATTATTGATAAATAGCAATTCTTAAAAATATTTAAGGGAAAATAATTATTTTAGTCCTTGTGTTATTATATTATTCATGTTTTAGTCCTTGTGATATCCAACTAAATGCATTTAACCTTTAATTAAGTAATGTGTGTGTTTTTAGTCCTCCTACTAACATAACCCAAATAAGATAACAGACTGTAAAATATTTCAAAGGCCAATTTTAGGTATTTAAATTTTCATTGTGATTTTACTCCATTAATTCTTCTTGTATTATTTTGGTGGGTTAGTTATCAGTAATTATACACAATAAGTTTAAAATCAACATAAAATGTTCACATTTTTTCAAATTTGTTATTATTGAAGCTTATGTATAATCAGATCGCACATGTTTTCGAAAAATAAAATTATGATGCAGTTCATAGCTGGGGTGAGTGTATTTTGCTTCGAATGTCGAAGTCTATTATCAGTTTTTTTTTCAATTTTAAACTTTGTTTCGAGTCTAGCAATTTTTTTCTCGGATTTCTCTTTTGATACTTCTTTATTAATGTGAAACGTGTTCATTCCTCAAATATAATTGTGCCTGATCCCAGAATAATCACAACAAGTTATAATTTAATTACATTAATCTAATAGTAATTTGTGAGGATTGTGAAAATATAAAAGATGTTGGATAAGTTGAGAACTGTAACCCACAAATTGTGGCTGCAAACGCTTCCAATTTCATTGTACCTAGATGTTATAACTTACAATTTAATGTATCTAAAATTTGAATGGAGATCTTGCAGCTAATTTAAGGAGGCTATGGTGGCACAAAAATGAGAAAAAGAAGATTTAAGTCCGTACCCAATTGTGAAGTACATGGAAGACAATCACAAGGATAACAAATTGGCGAACTTCAAAAAAATATTTTATCTTCAATTGAAGAATTATGCAGCAAAGGAAGAAAAAAGGGATTCTTTGTATGGTATGATCTTAATTGAAAAGGTAGAAACAAAGTTTTATCTTGAAACTTTTTAGCTTGAAAATACTGAATTGCCCTTTAAAGAGTTAACAATCCGTTATTCTATTTTGATTTCGTCAGTAAAAGGACTAAAAACACACGCACTACTTAATTAAAGGTCAAATACATTTACTTGAATATCACAAGGACTAAAACAGGAATAATATAATAACACAAGGATTAAAATAATTATTTTCTCAATATTTAAATATAAAGGTGGATGAGTAAAGGAAAATTAAGAAAATCTCCCGGTACCCAATTAATTGGACGGAAAAGAATTATTTGCATTTGATATTTATATTTATATCAATTCAATAAATACGTAACACGTATTAATTAGGGGAAATGATTCAGAACACACCTAAACTATGATCGAAATTGTTGTTACACACTCCAACTGTGTGGGGGTCCTATGACCCTCCTGGACTATTTAATAGTGTAATATTGAGGGTATTATCAACATAGTTGAACGTGCAAGTGAACACACGTATAAGCAACAACTTTAAAACAATAGATTGAAAGCAAAAATCACAAGAAATTTGAATGATTTGTGTTATTTGATCAATAATTCTGAAGATAAAGTTAGAGAGTTTTAGGAAAATCCTAAGGTTAATGGAAGATAAATTAACATTAATGATAATTGACTCCTCTTTTTGGTAGCGTGTGGACACTCACTTTAGTTTGAGTGATTTAATGATCCAACTAAGCTGATAATACCCTCAATATTACACTATAAAATAGTTCAGGGGGGTCATAGGACCCCTACAAAATTAGAGTGTGTAACAGCAATTTCGACCATAGTTTAGGTGTGTTTTGAGTCATTTTCCCTATTAATTAATACATGTGCTTATCTTAATGTATCACCCTAGCTATAATAAATCAATATGATTTGATATAAATAATCCCCTTGATAAGTAGCAATTTTCACTTTTATTTTTTTCACTTGTTAATCAGATATTACTAATAATGGAAAATAGGTCAATATGATGAGTAAATATTGAAATTGTAAAATGGCCATGATGATGACTAATAGCCATAGAATCTCATGGTAGAAAAAGTATACCTGAAATTTCCCCTTAGTTTCAAGATATACAGATGTTAACAAAACATATGCAAATGGTTCTTCATCTATATTCTCCCAGTTTTTCAGGTAAGAATTTAATTTGCACCTTGTTTTTTTTCCTGTTTCTGTTCTGCATTTTCTATGTTGTAACAGATGAAGCAAGATAAAATTAGATTAATCCTAATGATTAGAGATTATGTTCGTACGTTCATGAATTCAGATTCTAATTACGTTAGATCCGCTCTTGTACGTATGAAGATTCATTTTGAACCATAATTAAGGGAGTGCAAGGAACTTCATGATAAGAATACATATTGAAATCAAATTTTGAATTTTGGATCCGTCTCTGTCAACGTGTAATAATCAAGCATGGATGAACATAGTTTTATTTGATGTTAAGAATGTTTTGTTTCTGAATTTATTACATGTCTAAATGCCTTTGCTCATGGGCTATTGCAGATCCTGTGTGTCCTTATTTGTCTCAGATGGATCAGCCATTTTGATGCTAGCAGTCAATCGCGGTACTTCCCATTGTAATAATGGAAGCAGAGATGGCGAAACAACGTTTGAAGGGTTCCATGAAAGCTTTTCAGAGTCATATTGATCCTGAAAAAGAAGAACAATTGAAACGCATAAAAATAGGTAACTATTTCACTTGAAAAACAGCCATGGTTTAGCTTATTAGAAGGCAAACTGAGTACAATTTGAAGCACATCTTCCAGCTCGATTTTTCCCTAACGCAGAATTTTGTAGCACACAGAGTAGCCATACGTTTAGGCAATAAGTTGTTCATCCTGTGAAGTATCAAGTGGGATGATGGGCATTTTCTGCTTTTTGCCTGCTTCATTAGATTGATTAATAGAATGCTCAAAGTCCTAACTTGCTTTTCAACGGGATTAAGCTTGGTGGTAGTCTGGAGCATCATGTGTGTCGTAGTATTAGCCTTATTCATGTAGTTTCTTGCTTTTGTTATATGTTACCATCTGTTGTTTATTATATTTAGGTGATCACACTAATTTGCTGATGTTACTGTTCCTTGCATGTATGCTCATGCACTACTTTCCTATTAGTTGTCATGTTTTCTTCACTGCCGTTTTTCCTTTTTATTACTACTTTGATTTGCCTTACTTGAGCCAAGGATCTTTCGGAAACAGATAACGTCTGTGTACACTCTACCCTCCTTAGACAGAGTCCTAATTTGAAGAGTTTGTTCTTTATTGCAGAGATTGAAAACAAGGTAAAAAGGATTGGGAAGCTGAGCAAAAGTATAAACAAAGGAGGTAGAGATGGGAACTTCAGGAGAAGATCAGAACTTATCCAACTTGTTGATGATGTCCACAAACAATACCAGTCCCTATATGCTATGTATGAAAATCTCAAAGGAGAAGTAAAGTATAACCTTTGTGCCAAAATCGGGGACGATGCTGCATCTTCATCTTCTTCAGTTTCAGATTCCGAAGCATATCATTCCCCGTGGCAGTTTGCTGGCGAAGGCAGCTCATCCTTTTCGAATACTTCAAATCATGGAAGTGCAAATTTGGACTTGGATTCATTACCTGATTCACCAGTTTCTTCTGGCCAAGAACCAGAATCTCGAGATTTTTTCAAGGACTTGAGCAATCAAGGCAAAGATATAGAAAATAGCATGACAGACAAGTTGATAAATGAATCTGCCTGGTTAAAGGAGAAAGTAACAGAAAAAGAAGAAGATCTCTTGTCTCTTACCAAGAAATACGAGGTTCATGAGAACGAGAGGCTGGCTGAGATAAAGAGGTTAGAGGATCAAATTGCTGTGATGAAGGAAGAACTCGGAGAGCAGATTACGAGCAAGTCAAATGAAATTAAACAACTGGAAGAAGGCAATGCAGGGTTGCAAGCTCAGGTCCAAGAAGTGGAAGCAGCATTTCGAGAGAAAGAAGATCAATTTTCTAATCTTCTTACAAGATTTGAGGAAAATCAGACCAACTCAAAGTCGAGAATTGATGATCTAATGGCACGGGCAAATTCTCTGCAGCAAGAGTTGGACTCTTTACATACTGAAAGGAATGAACAGCTTAAGTCCTTGAACAATCAAAAACGCGAGTTAGAGTTGTCAGTGGAAAAGAAGTACCACGAGGCAACTGTTGAAGTTAAGGATTTAACCGAAAAGATTAAGTTTCTGCAGCAAGAGCTGGAAACCATGAGTCATCGTAAATCAGAAGTAGAGTTGTCACTCAAAGAAAAAAATGAAGAACTATCTGAATGTCATCTCCAGATTGAAAATGTGAAAGAGAAACTAACAAGCGCCTCTTCGGTTGAGAAGGAGACATTAAAAGAGAATGAAGGTTTACAAGTACAGGTAAAAGATTTAAAATTGGAGGTAGACGCACTCTGCAGCCAAAAGTGTGACTTGGAAAAGCAGATAAGGGATATAAACCGAGAAGCTTATCGTTCACAGTTAGAAAAAGAGGAGCTAACTGATAGGATAAAAGAGTTGGAAGCCATACTTTTAGAGAAGAAACACGAGCTATCAACTCTTCACAAGAAACATGAGGCCTATGCGAATGATATGTCCAATCAAAATTCATCTCTGGCAACACGACTTAACACTCTTCAGCAGCATCTACGAACTGGAGAAACTGAAAAAATTCAATTGCAAACACAGCTTGAGAAAGAGAAACACGAGTCTTCCCAGAGCCATACTCAGATGGAAAAGAAAAACATCGAATTGACCACGAAGATCACAGATCACGAGAAGTCACTAAGAGAAAACAAAGATATTATAAAAAAGTTTAATGAGGAACATAAGCAAATGAAGATCAGGTTAGAAGATTCCAAATCGAATTTGCAAAATGCTGAAAGGAAACTAGAAGAAATGACTGAAGAACTGCGCAAGAAGTTTGAAGATGGTTTGAGAATCTTGAGCAGGAGGATCCGTGTGGCAGAACAAATGCACCTTGAGAATAAGGAGTGGTATCAAAAAACAAGAGACTCGTACGAGAAAGAAAATAACGATCTGAAAGAGAAAAACGCAAGGTTAAAAGTTGGAATTAGAGGCATTAAGGATATAACACTGACAGCAAACGATACACTGGTTTCACTAGACACAGTGGCTCTAAAATTTGAGGAGTGCACTGGTCATTTCTTTAATCGAATATCCAAAGTTTCATGTGAGCTGAAATTCGTAAAAGATTGGGTTATGAGGAAAAACAAAGCAATAGTACATGTACAAGATGATCTAGATTGCTTACTTGTACAGTTGGATGACAAGGAAGCCGAGATATTAGTGTATAGAGAGAAGGTTTGGAAATCGGACAATAAGGTTAGAGAATTGGAGAAAATGATCAAGGAGAAAGATGACGGGATGTTAGCTCTCAAGGAGGAAAAGAGGGAAGCCATTCGACAATTATGTATCTGGATTGATTACCATCGAAGTCGTTCTGATTATTACCAAAAATCACTTTCTGTCTTTGGCAGTAGAAAGAACCTTTAGGATTTCTCTTCAGTTTATATATAGTTGTACGTCTGACGAAGAATCATGATCAGGGTGGAACAACTTCGACGTGTTTAGTGTAAGTTGTTTTGATTTCTCTTTTGTTCTTATAACAAGCAGTAGTAGGCACTTGTGAATCATCATACTTAGACAATTCTGCAGGCTTGACAAACTTCTCATATGTCATTGTTGTCCCTTGTACATGTGGATGTGGGATGTTTTAACCAAATTTGTTACTATTAGTCAAT
This sequence comes from Jaltomata sinuosa, assembly GCA_003996215.1. Lineage (NCBI taxonomy): Eukaryota > Viridiplantae > Streptophyta > Magnoliopsida > Solanales > Solanaceae > Jaltomata > Jaltomata sinuosa. Next base: position 196,534 of record QJPP01000552.1, read on the forward strand.
ACAATTCTTTCTTACTCTGTGTCACAAAATGTTTGGTATTTTGTATTCGCAGAATTAAGTCAAGTGAAATTTGACGAACGTTTAGATCTTTTTCAAACAATATGAAATGATGAAGAATTGTGAAGTTAATTATTTGATTAGTGTTTCTTTTTTGTGTAGTTTCTAAATATCTAGAATTTAAGGAAAGTGCCAAACACTTCTTTCCTTAACTAAGATGGCGGCGTCATAGCATGGGGAAGATTTGCTCCCATTGCTTTCTATTCGAATAATATATATCATATAAAATCCTAGTAGGTAGCGCTTCCCCTTTAACGGCCCTTACTCAATGCAAATCGGGATTAGTTGGGGTTCCAAAGTGGGTACCGGAAACCGACCAAGAAGAATTATACATATCAAATGAATGTGTATGTATGTATCTGTATAGGAAATAGGACAGTATTTGGAACACTGAATTAAGTGCTAGGAAAAGGAAGACAATACTTTATTCTGTTGCTTTAACTTATTCTTCATACTTGAAAGACTATTTTTTTCGAGATCTGCAACCTTATAATTTATTAACATGGATTGAAACCTGTGCAGATTATTATACAAGCAATCAATACGGTCAACTTAAATTGAGGACTTCTAGATATGTATGAGTATATTTTAAAATTTAAACAAGCTCACAAGTCGCAATCATGTGCAGCTCTGTGTTAGATCTCAAAAGAGATACTCCCTCCGTTTCAATTTGTTTGTCTGCTTTTGACTTGAGGCAGAGTTTAAGAAAGTAAAAAAGACTTTCAAATCTTGTGGTTTTAAACATGTCACGTGGAAAGTTGAAATTAAAGAGTTAAAGTAAGACAAACAAATTGAAACGAAGGGAGCACTACTTAACAAACATAACAAAGAAATGAATCTCACTATCCAAAATCATGCTCCTTTGATCTAGTCATGGTACTTTTTTCTTGCTTCAAAAAAGGAATTGAGGTTCTTGGTATTAAACTGTCATGGCAAAAGATCAAACTGGTTTTTTCAGTTTTCGATCTTGTTGCTGTATTCTTGTTTTTCTCTCTGCCTTCTCATCCATCCCTCTCCTGTACTGGTCTTATTTTTCTGGCTATGACTATTGTTCCTATATCCAAACGACAGTGAACAACGAAAACGGACCAATTAATCTCCTTAAATTCCCAAAAGCTTGGAACTATCTTGTCTTTTCATCAGAACCACCTCAAAGGCTCCTTAAAATTGCTCTATTTGTCAAGAAATGGCCAGATGAACATCATGCTGGAGGACTTGAACGACACGCCCTAACACTCCATCTTGCCTTAGCCAAACGTGGCCACGAGCTTCATATTTTCACGGCTTCATCTGCTAACTCATCCTTTCCTTTATATCCAACAATGAGCAATCCGCATTTTCACATCTCGAGGCCTACTGCTGCCGGATATCTGGACCAAGCCGTTGTTTGGAAGCAATTTCAAGAAGAAAACGCGACAGGTAGACCCTTCGATGTGATTCATACGGAGAGTGTAGGCCTCAGGCATACTAGATCGAAAAACCTGAATAATCTTGCAGTTAGCTGGCATGGAATTGCCTATGAAACTATACATTCTGATATCATACAGGAACTTCTGCGAAATACTACTGAAGATCCTGCAAAGTCACCTGCTCTGACTGAAAGAGTGAAAAAGGTTATTGAAGAGGTAAATTTTTTCCCAAATTACGCTCATCACGTTGCCACGAGTGATCATGCTGGAGATGTACTTAAAAGGATCTATATGATCCCAGAAGAACGCGTTCATGTCATAATAAACGGTGTCAATGAGGAGATATTCAAGCCTGATGTTTCGAAGGGCAATGATTTTAGGTCCAACCTTGGAATCCCGGAATCAAAGTCCCTAATCGTGGGGTTAGCAGGGAGGTTGGTTAAAGATAAAGGACACCCTTTAATGTTTGAAGCCTTGCAACAAATTTTCAATGAAAACTCAACATTGAGGGACAATGTCATTGTACTAGTTGCAGGAAATGGTCCATGGGGTGCACGATACAAAGGCCTCGGATCGAATAATGTGATTGTTTTAGGACCATTGGAACAGGATCAACTGGCAGGATTCTACAATGCAATAGATGTATTCATAAACCCAACATTAAGAGCTCAAGGTTTGGATCACACCTTGTTGGAAGCCATCCTAACAGGTAAGCCCTTGATAGTGACGAAACTTGCCAGCATTACTGGATCAATCATCATCAGCCAAGAAATGGGGTATACATATGCACCTACAGTAGGGGAACTGAAGAAAGTTTTGTATAAGGTTTGGGAGGATGGAAGGGAAATTCTACAGAAGAAAGGCAGAATTGGTAGGGAGAGGGGTTTGAAGTTGTTTACTGCTACCAAAATGGCTGCAGCATATGAAAGGCTTTTTCTTTGTATCTCAGATGTTGAAAAGAAAGCAGAAAACTATTGTATTTACCAACCTTAATTTAATTGACAAATTATATGTCCAAACATATGTGCTTACCTTCATGCCAAAAATATAGCTCATGCTACATGTTGCTCTTGGAAATTGAACTGTGGAGCTTGGCTTTAATACCACTTGTTAGGATCTAAGCATTTACCATCATGTCAAAAGCTATGTTGATAACAAGAGTGTAACTTTATTTCTTAACTAAGATCACCAAGGAAGCATCATGTTCGATCATTACTTCGACCCGAGCAACCACAACTCCCTCACGGGCCTTGCCATAGGCATGACGTTGGTGTTACCTAACAGTCTCAAAACTATATTGATAGAGAGCAACATAGTTTAGGATTAGGATGTAGAATCTTAATGTTAATATATTTGCAATACATTAATTTGATATAATTTATGATTAGGATGTAGAATCTTATTACTATAGTATAATAGATAGTCGTAGAGCTATGTAAGAACCACGTACGTGCATGAATTAGCTTAGAAGAGAAAACACAAAGAGTTGTATTTTTACACTCAATATTGTTTTATAATCTTCTTCATGATATCATAGTTTTGGTTCTGACCAAAATTATTTGTATCCAGAATCTTGTTCCACATTCTTTAATGTCCAGTTCATCTTCATCCGCTCTCTTCCTTTCACCAGGATCCTTACATCAATTTATAGCTTATATTCCATAAAATTGAAATCCTCAGATTATCTTGTTTCGAGGACCTACATAAGCTAGTTGATGCAAATCTTGAAGATTGGTGATATTATTATAAAGGAGCCGTCATCTAAAGTTTTGGTAAACGAAAAGGACAAAGAAAACGTCAACCCTAAATGCATAAAATGGGAAGAAAAAAACATCTTGATGAGAAGTTGGCTAACTGAAACTATGACTGAAGAGTCAATGTTCCTTATTATTGGTTGCACATAGGCCAAATAAATTTGGGAAAATCTTAAGGATAATTACCTACGAACTAGCAAGGATAAGAAATTTCAATTGAAGCAACAAATACAGAGTATCAAGATGGGGTGAAAATCTGTAGATGAATATATAAAAGAATTCAATGAAATTTGTGATAGTCTCACCGCTATACACAAACCATTAGATGAAATTTCTAAAATTTGAACTGAAAATGTCTAATAAAAACACTTTATCATGTGTTCAGATGTTCAACTGAAACAAACTATAGTTCGAGTATCAAAGTAAAAAATTTTGGCAAATTTGAGGGGCGCTATCAATTTTCTATATATTAAGCCTTTTTTTCTGGTAGAACATTATACTCGATGCTCACGTTATATAACAACACAATGTGAAATGAAACTAATGAATTTGTTCTCATTACAAGAAAACTGAAACTAATAAATTTGGTATATACACAGATGGAAGCTAGGAATATAACCTCATAATTGCAACGTTGTAATAGTATCACGATATAAATCATGTATACATTATAATAAAATAATTATACATGAGAGTACAAAGTGTAAATACATGGTGTGATCTCCAATAGCTTCTCCCTAGTACTACTCTCCATGCCTGCTATATAAATATTCGATTTGTGCAGGTTAGCTTTAAGTCCAGTAACCTCTGAAATTATATATACATTTTGTTTTGAAAATATTGTTGGTATATAATATTAAAATTTATAATTTGATATGATATATGTTTATTTTTTGAGTATATAGCTTTGTCTTTATTTATATTAATAAATCTGAATATTTTAAGTATGATGATATACCTATTAAAGGGAAAAGGACCTTGTATGACACTCGGCCAAAGTAATTCCACAAAAATAGTCATTTTCAAACTTAGGTCATTTTAGGCCATTCGGCCATATTATTTCCAAGTTATAGCCTTTGGGTATAGATGTGTATAGAAACTGTATAATTATTGTATAAAATATGTATATGTATAATATTTCTATAAAAACTGTATAGGATGTGTATCAAAATGTGTAATTGTTGTATAGAATATGTATCGATATAAGATTTCAATAGAAATTGCATAGGATGTGTATAGAAATTGTATGATTATTGTATAGAATATGTATTTGTATATAACATGTATATAAATTGTATCATTGTTGTATATGATATGTATCTGTATATGATGTGTATAGAAACTGTATTATGGTAGTATAAAATTGTATCTATCACGATTGCATATGTACAAAAATGTATCATTAATGTAGAAAATGTAGATGTTTCTTATATATTTCAACTGAAGTAGCACATTATCATTTGTATGCTTTAAATAGATATATAGTGTATAGTAATTGTATATATTCTATAATATATACATTGTGTATATATTAATTATATATTTATTACACACAAATTATTTTACATAAGAAATAGACATGAAAAATTACACTGTATTAATTTTTTCTACTATAACTATGAATTATTGAGAAAAAATAAAAAAAAAATGCTATAAAATTAAATTTGATTGTTATAAAATAGAAGAGCAATTATTTTTATTTTATAAAAAAAGAACGCAACAAGAAATAGAAGGGAAAAAAGTGAAAAAACAAAAAAGAAAATGCAAAAAAACAAACAAACAAACAAAGGCTAGCAAAAGTGAAATGGCTAAAATGTGGGAATGCCACTCCTTAAGCTATTCGGGTGGAATAAGTTTGGCCGACAGGCCATTCTTGTCCTTATCCCATTATTAAAATCCTCTCATCCCTATAATCAACTATAACAACCCCGAAATGCAAACACTCACAATAATAGAAGAAGAACTATTATTAAATTAATAATCGAGATACGAAAGTGAAATTATAAAATTATAGAATAACAGTAACATAGAAGAAGGGATGAGAACCAAAACTCAGAGAATGGGGATGAGGGATACAGACTTTGCCTAAGCACATACACAATACCCATCAAACGGCTGAAACACAATACCCATCAAACGGTTCTTTCAGCCCTCTAGTTCTTTTAACTAGTTTGCTAATTGGGCATGAATCCCAAATAAAGCTCTTCAATATTTTAATCAGCCCAATTATCCGAATTGTAAACACTTCTAGCCCATAGGCCTTTACAGAGCCGACTTGGTTCACAACATCAACCTTCTTTCGAATTCCACCAAAATGGTTCCTTTGCTCATTAAAAAGAATATTAATTATGAGAGAGAAAGAGGAATAAAATTGATCCATTAATAGAAGAATATTTTCTCCTTCCACTTTTACTTGTCAATATTTCGCTTTTTAAGGTTAAACTGTATGAATTTTGACCAATATTTTAAAATATATATTTTCATCATATTAATATGAGAAAGATTGCAACTTATAACATTTTTCGTATAGTTTTCGACCATCTAAATTTCAAATTTAAAATAGAGTGAAGTATCAAAAATACATCTAAACTATCCAATTTTATTGAGTTTCATACCTAAACTATTGAAAGTGTGAGTTTCATACCTAAACTATCACTCATTAGTTTGAGAAACACACCTCAACGTTGACTGGACTAAGTGTTTGTGTACAAACACATTTAGGCGCGTGTGACTATTAAATATTCTGATGACATGACATATTTTATTTTATTTATTTATTTTAGCTGACACATCATTTTTTAGAAAAAAATCTCAATTAATTTTACCCTAAACTCTTCCCTTCTTCTTCATCGTTTCTCAACACGATAAATATTTAATTTTTAATCTAATACTAATAGTTTATTTAATTTTTGCCAACATGAAAAAAAAATCATGCGGAGTGCCACGTGGCATAATTTTTTTAAATAAAAAAGAGAGTGTAGTACACACATCATCACATATTAGTTGGGGTGTGTTTCTGAAACTAATGAGTGATAGTTTAGGTATGAAGCTCAATAAAAGGGGATAGTTTAGGTGTGTTTTTGATACTTCACTCTTTAAAATAGCAAATTAATCTACTTCAATTTAGCTTTGAAGTTTAGTCAAATTGACTTTCGTAAAGTGAAATGTGACAAGTAAAAATGAACGGAGGGAGTAATTAATTACTTTCTAAATCTATTTGCTTTATTTTCTTCGATTCATAGAATATATAAATATAAATATATATATATATATTTCTTGGTTATATCTTTTAAAAATTATCTACCTCGAGAATTAGAAAGTGTTTTTACGAAATTACCCTTAATTAAATAATACCAATTTAATATGCATGATTTCTTAGTTATGTAAAAATTTATTTATCTAAGGGCGGGAATTTTTTTTTAAAAAAAATTAATACCATTTTTATTATGTAAAAACTAATATATTTTGGACTAAACGTAAGAGCAAAAAACACCATATAATATGGACCGAGAGAACAATAGTTAATAAATTTTTTATTTTTGAAACAAATCAGAAATAATAATATTTTTTAAAATAATCCTTAATTAGTGACCCTACCACGAACATCTCTCAAAAAAGGATATGTACAGTTTATGTACTGATATTTACTTTGTTTGCTTATATGATATTAGTGATAAAATAGGAGAGTTAAATAACATTTTGCCAGTAATATGCAATTTAGTTTAAAAAAAAAAAACTCAAAATGGAAAAATCATTACTTTGAGATCTCTATATTAGTACAATCCACGTACTCATAATTATGTGTAAATAGTACTACTATTCATTTTAATCTACCATAATAGGTACAATATCTATGGCAAGTAGTTTTTTAATTAGGTTATTTACAAACTTAACTCAAAATTTGAGATCTCATAATAATTGGTAAATAGTATTCATTTTAGTCTATAATAGGTACAATATTAATGTTCGTATATTTTGAAAATGTCAAGTGATATGAATTTACCATATAGTTGAATTGAAGACAGAAAGCAATTATTTTTTATCACTAGTATAAATATAAGTGCAAAAGTTTGGAAAAATCAATTGTCTAAAAGTTCAAGAATTGAAAATGAAGCAAGCTATAGCAACATGTTTCATCGTAATTGCTTTTCTTTTTCTCACATCAGGTATAAAAATATATTTTTGCCATCTCAATTTACATTTTTCGAATTTTGAGATTCAAACAAGTCTATCTTTGGCTATAAATTTTTCATAATCTTTTAAATATTTTGTATTGTTAATTATTGTGACTTATAGAACTTTTACGTAGTTTTTAAATATATAAATTTTATTTCAAAAAAATTGAAGATTTTATGCCTGAATTCACGGTTAAAATTAAATTATTTGACTCTTAAAATCTGAACTGCGTCACATAAATTGAGACAGAGAAAGTATTCTTTTGCTAAGATAGTTTTTATTATTATCATTCGCTTAATCATGTGTAATTGTAAAATTAAAATTTTACAAGTATCTTTAATTAGTCATCTCACAAGTGGAGTTTAAAAAAGATAAGATTTACGCGGATTTTATTTCTATCTTTATAGTGCTAGAGAGATAATTTCTGCTAGACGCTTGACTCATGTCGATGAGTAAAGGGCACATTAACGGTTGAGAAAGTCAAATTTATTTATGTAGTTATTCATTTAAATTGGTATTTGTAATGATTTGTAACTCTTTTTTTTTTTTGGACAGAAAATGGAATGATTTCAGTTGAGGGTATTCAAGGAAATGTTTGTGAGAGATTAGTACTTGGAATTGATTGCCCAGTAGAATCACAATCAAGAATATGCCTAACAGAATGCACTAAAATATCCAAAGGTCATTACCCTTATGATCATTATTGTTTACAAGGACAAGATTCAACTTATTGCTATTGTGAATGGCAAGCAGATTTCTGTTATTAAGGGGTCGTTTGGCAGGATGCATTAAAAGATCGTTTCGTAGAGTTCAAGCCACTTTAATTTTGCTAATAAGATATATAGCATTTTTTTTTGTTGTTTATTCTTCGTGAAATTTTGCAAGTATAAGATGGAATTGTGTTTGAGTATTGAATTTATTAGATATTTTCGAATTAGTTTCTTATACATTCTTGATTTAAATAAAAAGTTTCAAGGATTACGTATGCTATTACGTACTCAAAAAGACCATTAATTTAAAGTATACATATTTTAGTACTAAATTAACATGTTGGTGTGACTAATATTCGATAGGAAGCTCTTCCTACCAGGACTTTGTGAATTCACATATCAATTTATCATGCAAAAAGGACAATATGTAAACAATAGGCGTTTGATCATAGGATTTGAGATCTCAATTTCAAGTTTTAATTTGAAAATCAGTATTTTTTTATAAAATCTGCATAGATTTTAACTTTAATTTTAAATCTCATGCTCTCCCAAAAGTAGAATTTCAAATTATGATTTAAATCTTTTTAAATGTAAAATTTTATATCTAATTTTGATCTTTATTTTAGATTACAAGAAAATTTCTTAATTTGTGAAAAACTATCAAAATTTCTCAATTCTTATACAATCTTACAAAACGAGCCAATCATAGTTCATAAATAAGGGACAAAATATTTTAAGGCATCGCATTAATAAATCACATATTTTCATATTGTTTAACAAAAAATATTAATAATTACATGATATTATAAAAATTTATAAATACACATAATTTTTGCAAATACAATTAAAAAGAGAAAAAAAAAAGAGTAACAAAAGCAGCAAGATAGAGGGAGAAGGAGAGAGAGAAAGGCGAGGAAGAGGAAGACAAGGAAAGAGATGAGAAAGACGGCGTTTGACTATAAGTTATCATTATTTTAAACCTAAGATATATTTAACAATATATTAGGCTCCCTTATATCTGTTCTTATATCACCATTTACTTCGTGATGAGTTTTGTAGTGCTGATGGCTTGTTTACTTTTGTGTTGAAGTTTGAAGAATGAAGGGTCCATATATACTTGGAAAAAGAAAATTTCCAATGGAGGACTAATGGTAAGAAATTTTGTTCGATTATCGATTTTTTATTTGCAAAAATTTATCCTTGTAGGAGTTTTGAAATTGCACTAAGCTTTCTTATTTGTAATTCATTAAGTATCTTTTATATTGCAGGAATATATCTTGACATTTTTTTTTGTTGCCAAAACTTTGTTTTAGGTTGATATTGTGTAATTTAATGTGTACGAGCTTTTTACTTCAGCTGTTGTATAATGTGATGGACTTGAAAATGTGTCGAAAAATATTTCTCAGATATTTCTTTTTTTGTGGAACTTGTTTCTGAATTGAACGTTGCACTTGTTGGAAGACTAAGGTAGAGAAGAAAGAGGAAAATCACAATACTCAAAAGAGAAACTTTTGAATTAAACAAAAATTATTTTTATTCAATCTAGCTAGGCTACTATGAATATGTATAGTCAAACTTTATTTCTAGGGTTTTGATGAAATATTTTATTGTTGAATTATTGATATCGTCTTTCTTAAGAAACCTAGTCTGTTTCGATTATTCAACTGTTATTTTGTGATTCTAATTAGTTGAAAAGCTATCAACTAGTTGTGCTTGTGAGTTTAAAATGCTTGAAAAAGATTTTAGACTTGGGTTGTATTGAATAGCAATACATTAATGCAGGATAGAGATTGAATGCCAAAAGGAATCTGGGGTCCTTATTGGGATCATTAGCAAGTTATTCAGGGAAATCACTTAGAATTATCTTGAGAAGGTAATTTTGAGATATTATCGCTAAAGATTCAAAAGAACTTAATGGTAAATTCAGCTTCGCGAATCTATGAAAATTAATTGGAAGTAATTTGAGGAGAACACATTAGTATAAGTTCAATGCAATACATAGGAAAATCTTAGCTCTCGATCTTTTTTTTCTCGTTGAATTTACTCCATTAATCTAGCTTTATAGTTAATATTAGTTATTCATATTTTTCTTAGTTTGTAATTAGCTCTAAATTTATTACTATTATCACCATAGAGAAAAAATTGATAAATAAAGTATGACATAACAAAGTATTATTGCTTGACGTTTATTTTCTCTTGGATTGACTTTGAACTTTTAAAAAAAATCGAATTATATTTGTAGCAATCACTTATTTTATTAGGACTAGTTTTTAATGTGTATCAATATGCATAGGCACGAACATGGGTATTGGGTAATGCATGTGAAATTAAATTCAAGTGTAAAAATAATAGACATTTGCAAAGAGAGATTTTACCTGCAGATAAAGTTATGAAATTCTTAATTGGGAACAAAATAATGAAACTCAAACAACAATTAATAAGAAAAGATGGCTGCAAAGTGTAAGGTAAGATGCATTAGACACCATGAATTTTCATGCCAAAATGACTTTAATGTCATATTCAATATATGCAGGTAAAATAACTTCATGTGTTTTGTAAAGCTACTATGTGACGATTAAACATTCACAACTATTATTTTTGAAAGGTTGAAATAACCATTATAGAAAATGCTTCTCTAAAATTAGAGAGAAAGAAATATGTGGTAACATATAAATACTTGGTACATGAAAAAGTGAACGTTGAATAATGTGCTTTTGTATTATCGAAGAGAAAGTTACAAAATATTTATGTTTTGAGACACTTGCATTAGATTTCTTTAATAACTCGTAATAACTCTGTGCTTAAATAATGTTCATGAGATAATTTGACAATTGAAATTTATTTAAGGTAAAATATGACTTACAAGTAGCCGTTTAAACCTAATAATATAACCTTCAAAAGTGAAATGTATATGCAATTAGCTTTTCATATGATTTTTGATCTGAAGAGGATAAATTTTCTTTAAACTAGTGCCGACTTTTTTTCAACTGACCTTTCCTTATAAGTGGCATGTTATCTAAGGATTTTTTAAAACTATTTTGACAAAAAGACATGAATGTCCAATTTTTTTTCATGAATGTTCATTTGTTTGCTCAATTTGGATCGCGTCTATTTTTCTTTTGTTGTGTGAAATTGACTGTCAGTTTTTTCATAAAGTTGAATTTTAAAGTCTCAAGAACCTTAGAACTTTTCACCTATAAATACATCTTATCGGCATTTGTTCAGTCTGTCCATTAACGGTAATCTGAGGTATTTCTTTTGGGGTAACTTACATAAAAAAATCACATCTTTAGAGCTCAATTACTCCTTAAGACACTAGTTCACCTAATTACATTTTTTTACCACTTTTCATGCTTCGGATACATACATATTTCATGTTGATTGTATGTATCTCGGATACATGGATAATTAATTATGAAAATTTTAATTAATCAAATCACTTAATATAAGGCGAAAATCAAGGCATGTATATGTATTTGTATTTAATTAATTTTATTTTATTACTTCTTAAAAATAATAAATTCATTAGTTTCATTAATATAAGATGAAAACATGTATATCTTGGTTATGTAGTTTGATTAATTTTCATCTAATGTATCATTTTATATATATCTAGTATTAATTTAATGTATATTTTAATATGTATCAAATATTAATTTCATGTATCTGTTTATATATATCTAGTATTAATTTCATGTATATTTTAATATGTATCAAGTATTAATTTGATGTATATATTTATATGTATCTAGTATTTAATTTCATGTATTTATTTATATGTATCTAGTATTAATTTGATGTATCCAGTATCAATTTCATACATTACATTCAAAATACAGTAAATTCAGTCTTAATTTGATGTATCTAATATAAATTTTCGTGCATAGATACTTTTGATACATGTATCTGGGATGTGTCAAGTACCAATTTCATTCATTATATCCAAAATACAGTAAATTCAGTATTAATTTGATGTATCCAATATAAATTTCATAACGTGAATCCAAAAATACACGTATCTAGTATCAAGTTGACCTATCAGAACTTTTGATACATGTATTTGTGCATAGCTACATGCTTAAAAGAAGAAGAAACACAGATCTGACCGAACAAAAAGAAAAAGATGATGCAGAATTAGAAGAAACACATATCTAAATTTAAACTCACACAAAATTCAACAATATGTGAGTCCTCGTTAATGGAGGAAAGAAGAAGAGTAGAGTATGGTTGTGCTAATCCTTTTTCACCAATAATTCTGATTTCTCTAAAAAATAAAAAGAATTGCAACGATAAATTATTGTGAAAAAATCACAATTCAAAATCAGATGGTTGGGTCAATTAAATGACCAGCGTATCTATTTATGGCTAGCGTATTTATTTATGGTTGTGATATTAATTTACCAACATATCTATTTATGGTTAGGCTTGAGGAAGGGGGTAGAGAAAGAAAGTGGTGTGTATCTGGCAATAAAAATGGTAGAAATTGTTAAGATGTGAGATATTATGTAATTAATTTAAAGTAGATACAGATTTAATAATTATGCTAAGAATGTATAGTTATTTAAATAATTTATCCTCTCTTTTTTTAAATCAAAGTTGGACATTGGCCTTTTATTAAAAACTAACAAACTGTACAAAGCACAGGCCCACTCCAAGATGGAGCAGGCCCAAACAAGAAAGGAAAGTACATGAAGAAACAAAGGAACAACCACTGGTGTTGAGCTAGGACACCTAAGATGCCGCCTCAGACCGGCGGCGATCATTGGAGTTGACCGCCTCAAGTATGCCTTCTCTTCTCCTCGTGAGATCCTTTTAGTAGAACATTCGAGTCTAAGAGTGAAGATGGTGGGTAATGAGAATAGAGACCGGATATCGATGTTCTACTTGCCATGTCATCGGAGCTCCGACAAGAAACTTCGACCGGCAAAACGGTAGCATCATTTCTCTGGTTCAATCTGGGCTCCTTACCCGCTATTTTCAAGCTTCGAGTCTGAATTTCTCACTAAGATTTAATGGAAATTGTGCCTTGAAGGAAAGAAGACACTCCAGAGTACCTTGTTTCTCCTTCCAAGCTAAGTACTTCTATACTTACTGAATCATTCTCCTAAGATACTTAGATGAGGGCTTATGAAACAGCTTTCTTGTGCAGATTTTTCCATGCAAATGAGCAATTTTCTCGAGCTAAGATGCTTAGGAACTGGATGATGCAGAAAAGAACCTCGGGTAATATCAGTTATCCTTTCATAGATCTAAATTCGGTGGATTGAAACCCATAAAAGATTTAATACCACCACCAAAACTCAAATCCACAAAAGGATTACTAATTTTACTTTGTGATTAGAACTCGAGCTATTCTGCACTGTCTGTTTGAGCAATGATTACTTCAGTTCCTTGACCAGACCAGGTGTACTTCTCAACTTTCTCCTTTACTCAAGGAAAGCTTCAAAGGTACCATTCTTTGTAAAGCTTAATGAGAAGTATATGAATTTAACACCAAAATAGATTAAATATTCTAATTTAAACCCACGAGTTCTGGTTTTATACCATATGCAACACCTCAAAGATCTCACCAGATGCATGATACATTAACCAACAGAAATTAATTCAGACATCATGAGGTATAGTAGTAGAAACATTTTAATCTAGACTTACATGTTAAAATTCAAATGGAATTGGACCTTGTTACAGTGAAGATTATTCTATGATGCCATAGTTGTTTGCCTTATTCTCAATTGTGGGATGCTGTGTTTATCTAAGTTGATGATTCTTCTGCCTTCCCTGGGATTTCCTGAAACTGATTAAATTCATATGTACCTGCAAAATGAAAAACTAGGTTAGCAAAAAAGTCAGCAAGAGTATTTTCCTCCCTTAAAGAGTGTTTGTATTCTTACTGACATAAGATCCCTCAATCTATCGATGGAGTTGACCTCCATTATCACACTCCATGGTGTCTCCCCGTCTCCATCAAGTATATGTACCAGAGCTAGAGAGTCAGTTTCCATGATAATGTTTGTAAGGTTATTCTCAAAGCAGTACTGTAAACCTTCTCTCATAGCAACAACTTCAGCTACTAGATTTATTGTATCAGGAATCTTCACACCTTTAGCACTAATAAGATCTCCTTTATGAGCACTAGGGCCTGAGTTACCTCTAGATGCCCCATCTGTGTGGCATTTCCACCAGCCACTAGGTGGTGGGTACCATCTAACCATTTTTGATTGGAACTTAGGTATATACCTCTCCAGCAGTGCTACCATGTGTGGCCATATTCTTGGAACATCTGAGTAGTTAAATTTCAATTGGATGAATTTTTTAATAGTACAGCTGATATCCCAGATCACCTGATCAGTAGAGTAAACACCTCCATGCAAAAAAGTATTCCTCCTTTTCCAAAAAAACCATAAAATGATACTAGGAACAACAGTCATCTGAGGTAGCGAGTAGATTCAAGGTCGAAATTCGTACCCTAGTCGCCATGCCACAAAAGATCAGTAATCCCTCTTTTATTTTGAATGTAATCTTTGACGTATTTATGATTTTATACATATTGTGAAAATATCACTAATTTTTCCTTCCATTTTTGTTCTTTCTATACCATAAAAGAGAGACCTTCAACATGATTATTCTCAGTCTTTGGTGTTGATTAATTTGAGTTGTTATTATGCGTGTTATTACGTTGTTAAGATCTTGCATTGAATACTTTTAGTTATTGTTCGTGTGTTTCAAATTATGCGTGGGGATCTTTTTTTAATTTGCCTCTAAAGAGCCATGACTTTTTTTTTATTGATGTAGTAAATCTATTTTAGGAATCATGAATTTAGTTACCTAGTGTCAGAATGTTTATCTTTTGAGTATGTGTTTTGTTCATACCTTAGAAATTATGGATTTAGGAGACCTTCATTTTTTTAAAAAATTTTTGTCGCTCTTAATAGAGATTAGTTAATACCATAATTCACTTTTTTCTTTATATTTGATTTATTATTAAAGTACACAGGTCTATTTTATAATTTTAATATTTGATTTATTATTAAAGTACACAGGTCTATTTTATAATTTTAATATTTGATTTATTATTAAAGTACACAGGTCTATTTTATAATTTTAATATTTGATTTATTATAAAAGTACGTACAAGTCTATTTAGGAGAACATGAAATATAAAGCACAATCATTTAAGAACAAAACAAGTTCAGAATTTACTCTAATAGCCGAAGTATTTTCCTATTTTTTCCGGCTCGAGCAAATTTGAGTTATCAAAAGCATGTGAAATTCAAAGCATCTGACCGTTATAATTCAACCAAATAAAACTCTATGAAATTCAAAAAAGAATAGCAGTCCCAAACAGGAAAGTTTATTTTACCATATTATTAAAGTGGAAAACTTTTTACTCTTCGCAATTATTAGCAAAATCAATGGTAGACTAATCGACACAGAATTAAAGAAGATACCCCAAATTATTTTGAAACACATGCATATTTCCAAAAAAGATGCAAAACTAATGTCACGATTCGAGACAAGGCCCCGGACGTAACGGGCAACCTAGACTAATGAAGGCCTGAGAAGACCCCTCAACATTCATTATAAGCACACTCGAGAAATAAAAGTTGCGAAAGTAGGCACAATACTAAAATGTTTGGTTTAATATAAATGAACCAAAACCAAACTTTAAGATTCCAACCATACATAATCTACGAAGCCTCTAATCCAATAAGAGAGGAAAATATTAATACCGGGACAAGGCCCCGGTAATACCATAAAACAAAATATCATGAATGTCTGTCATAAAGGTGCCTTCCGAAAGATGGAGAGCTCACCAAAAGCTGGACCTGTCTGAGCAAATCGTAGTACCACGAGAAGGTGCTTCGGAACCTACATCATAAAATGATGTTAGCCGCCCGAAGATGGTTAGTACGTGGAATGTAGTGGTATACAGAACAACCAAATAGATACAAATATACTTTATTAGAAAAATTGGCATTTAAATACTTCCAATACAATAAACGATAAACATCCATAGTAAATTTCATTAAGAGAATATAATAGACTTTTCTATCATTTACTTTTAAACTAAATGGTATCACCGACTTCCATTTAACACCACGGGCTATGTGGGTCCGATCAACGCTCGACCAGTTAAGCCCCAACCCATGTTTGCCGCATGAGTCGAGATTTCAATACAATATGGCCAGCATAATCATTCTCGTAGAGGAAAAAATAAAGTCGTCCAAAGTTAGGATCGAATCATCCCTATGTCGGCAAAACACAGATTTTGAGTGTTGAGACGTTTAGACTCACACCTTCTCGGTTAACCATTTAATTCTCTTACAGCTCAAATTATTACCATTTTCAATATCATTAAAAATGTCATTCAATAACAAAATTTCGTTAAGGACTAGTCCATTATTGGTATCGTCATACCAAGACTTGCAAGTCACTCATTTCATCAATATAGAAATCATAAGGCCTGTCAATAATTCATGATGTCCATTTCATAGAATTTATATAAGAAAATAATGATCTTTGTCTCAATTCAATCTATTCTTAAAGACCGTTAAAATAGCAATACCTTCCGAAAGAGTTTGGGGCTAAAATAGTCCCTTAACTATTAGAGTAGGTTCATTTTGGTCCTTCAAATATAACTCTGAGCATATTTAGTCCCTTAACTTTACTAAAGTGGAGCACTTTTGATCTCCCTAACAAAATCCGTTTAAAAATAATAGTGTTAAACCCATGTGGCAACCCACGTGACTTGTAAAATACAAACTC
The DNA here is from genome assembly GCA_003996215.1 of Jaltomata sinuosa. NCBI lineage: Eukaryota > Viridiplantae > Streptophyta > Magnoliopsida > Solanales > Solanaceae > Jaltomata > Jaltomata sinuosa. The sequence goes on from QJPP01000552.1 coordinate 213,406, forward strand.
ATAGAGGTTAAGTGTTAGCTATTATGAGTATATATTTAATTTTACACGCTCTTAAACACAATTAAGAAGAAATTCGCACACCCCTCACCAAATTACTAGCTACGCCACTGACTTTAAGACCATTTTGTTACTGCAATTAAGAAAATGGTTATTTTTTTCGAGTGGGCAGATCATTGTGTTCTAAAATATTGTCTTCAAATATAAATAGCTACTACTATATTAATCCTAAAAAATTAAGAAGACAAGAAAGAAAGAAAATGTATATCAATTAAGAAAGAGATAACACTGTCAAATTTACACCGTTAGAAAATTATTCTTTCCGTTAATTTTTAATATTATTATGTTAGGAAGACCAAAAGTGCTTCACTTTAGTAAAGTTAAGGGACTAAATATGCTCAGGATTATATTTGAGGGACCAAAATGAACCTACTCTAATAGATGAGGGATAATTTTAGCCCAAGACTCCCTTCCGAAACAACAAACCATTTGAAGTCTTTTGGATATTAGTAGGAAGAACAAGTAAAAACCTTTCAATCCCCTTTTTGAGTACTATTCATCATATAACCCTTAGTGTTTTCAAGAAAAAGTTAGGGGATAACGATTCATGAGTTTTCTTCAAAGTTAGTAAAACCATACTTGTAACCCTAAGTTCATAATCAAAATAATATAATTGTATACCAAAGGGTTTGAAAAATCATAACATTTATAATATACTTTGAAAAGGGATCGTTCTGCGTACCTTTTGACGGAAAGAGACTCAAGAATTACTTGAAGTTGACCCTTGAAGCTTGAACCCTAAGGGGTCATTTGGTAGCTTGTTAGAGTTATGCAGGTATTAGTAATGTGAGTATTAGTTATGTAGGTATTAGTTATGCAGGTAATAGTAATACGGGTATGCGGGTATTAGTTATGCAGGATTTAGTTATGCAGAGTTTAGTTATGCATAAATTATTTCTTTGGATGTTGGTTTGTTATATTAAAAATTAATACAATATTTAATACTTCTTAAAATTAATACATGTGTTTATAATTATATCTCTGTCCTTCTTTAGCTTGTATTTTTTTTCTACATTTTTATCAAGGCAAGAATTTAGATAGGAAGCATATGTTTGGATTTGAGAGTACGTTAATCATACATATATTCAAGAAATAAGAGGTCAACTTTCTATTATCTTGATTAACATTCCATTTGAGATTTGTCAATATATAAAAAATAATGCAAGCTGGAGGAAGAAAAATAAAGTATTCAAGTGGGAGTGATCAGGGTAATATTGTCATTTCAAGTTTTTATTCATGTATTAGTTATACAAGTATTAATTATTCCATCTTCTACTCCGCATATATAATACATAAATTTCCTCATAACTTGTACATGTATTAGTTATGAGAATTTTAAAATTATAAACCAAACGGCGTACTAATTTTATACATGAATAACTTATTTCTCATCCATCTACCAAACGTCGTATAAGTTATACATAGTTTAATACCTGAATAACTTATTTCTTATCCATCTACCAAACGTCGTATAAGTTATACATAATTTAATACATGGATAACTTGATTTTTATCCAGCTACCAAACAACCCCTAAGTGTTCTTGTCCCAAGAAACTTTGGAGAGAAAAGTATCGTATGTTCTGATGAATTGTACGTTCTTAGGGACTTAGGATCGTTTTAGAATAGTGGGGAATAATTTTTGGTAAGGAAAGAACCAAAAGACCCCATTAAAATGCGTGAGAAATAAAAAAGGGGGCCACTGGTGTAACACCCTGTACACGTATCTAGCTATCTAAGTTAAAAACTTAGAAAATTTTTCATGTCCTAGAGTCTACGAGTCCAACCACGAGTCCAACCACGAGTCGTGGTTCAAACCACAGTCCGTGGAAGGCACTCGTGGAATAACTGGTAGAGGGTGCCAAGTATTTCCAGCAACCACGAGTCCAACAGCGACCCATCGTTCAAACGATGGATCCGTCATGTTGACTCGTGGAAAGTCTTCAGAAGGATGAAAATTTCCAAGTCCTTTCCAGAGATTACGAATCAAGTCTACGACTCATCGTTTGAACGACGGATCGTAGTTGGACTCGTGGTTTGACCAAGTCAGCTGGGCCATCCTGAGTTCTACGACTCGATTCTACGGTTCGTGATTCATTTTACGGGTCCGTCCTGTTGACCCGTAGAAATGATTCCGCAGGTTGATTTTCCAGCCTGAGTTCTATGACTCAGGATCACGATCCGTCTTTCAGACCACGACCCATGGATGGAGTCGTGGTCACTGACAATCACCTATTTTCCAGCTTTCTTCTATTTATTTTCCAGGGGTATTTTGGTCATTTTCTACCCTATTATTTATTAAGTGAAGTCGTTTTGACCTCATTTAGAAGGATTTTCACCCATATTATCCTAACTCTATCCTAAGCTTCTCATTCCTCACTCAAAAGGGAAAGTTCTTCCTCTCAAACTCAAGGTTCAAGCTCCAAGTCAAGTTTCCTAAATCTTTTCCAATCAAGTGGGTAATCTTCATCTAAGGTATGTGGGTCTTTAACAATGGGTTCCTTTCACCCTTGTGTCTAAAATCCCCAATTCTTACTTTGATTTATGAAGTTATGAAATTAGGGTTTTGATAAAAAATTAGGGAAAGTTTATGAAATCAGTTTCTATGTTTCAATTCATGTTTTCTTATGGATTATTCATGATTTGATTATGATTCTCTTATTGGTTTTGAAAGCCCAAGCATGAAAGTTGATTTCTAGCATGAACCCATGATTTAGCATGTTTTCAAGAGGAAGTTGGCATGATTATATTCCATGACCTTTATGTATTTATGAAATTGCATGTATGATTCTTCAAGTATGAATTTAGAAAGAAAAGCATGTTTTGAATCATGGCTATGCAAAGCTTTATGAACGAAATTTGGCATGAAAGTATACCCTTATGATTATGAACTATGTTATGAAAAGATGCATGATTACCGGATGTGTTTCCATGCTTTATGAACAAGATTTGGCATGAGAGCATGCCCTTATGATATGATTATGAGCTATATGTATGCATGTTTTGGGAGTAGTATTTAGCACCTAGTTGGACGGGGTGAGATTGTCCTTAGTCCCAGAAACTAAGTTGCCAGCGTAGGTTATGAAATGAAATGTGCCTTAAAGGCTTATGAGATTGGATTCACGTCTTAATGAATGGTACCCTGTGTTGAGAGGACATTAGGGCAGCTTTGCCAACTAGGGTTATATAGTTGGAGATGGTGACTTGTTCCTTGGCAGGGTTCTAAGTCAGCTTTGCTAACTGGGGTTATAAAGTTAGATTCCATGTAGCTTACATGGTCTCATGTCGGTTATAAGAAACTCCCGTATGTTATGTTTTCAAGTTTTCTAAGTTTTATGAACTTCCTTATGAACTATCATCTTGAAGTCGGCATTTGGCCTTATGATTTAACTTTTCATGTTGATATCTTTTTATGATACTTGAATACGCATGAATTGTGTTTAAGTACCCTTTTAAAGCATGTTTTCCTTATTTATGCATCACTCACATACTTATTACATTCCATAGTACTAACGTATATTGCGCTGCATCCTTTTATGATGCAGACTTAGGTACCCCTTCTCAGCTTCGTGGCTAGAGTATCAGGCCACTTTCTTAGTCAGCCATCGTGAGTTCTCATGGTTCGAGGATTAGTTATGTTCTTCCTTATGTTAGCTTTACTTCTGTACTCCGAGTTAGCTAGGGTCTTGTCCTAGCAACTCTTTATGTAGTGACTAGAGGCTTTCAGACATAGTTTGTATTCGAGTTTCCTTTTTGGATCTTGTATGTTATGTGGCTCTTAGATCCTTATTGATGTTTCCGTATTGGATTTACGTATTATGCTTCCTCTTATCTTTTGTTATGCTTGAGAATGCTATGACCAAGGGTTAGCTTGGGATCCTTGTGGTCCCGAGTCCCGTGTTACGTTTAGGGGGTAACTTCGGGGCGTGACAACTGGCACCGCCTCCATGCCACGGGGCTAACGCGGAGGCTGCCCTCTGTGACACGGGGCTATCGCGGAGGCTTCCCTCCGTGTCACGCCGTTATCGCAGACCTTCACTGGTTCAGGCCAAAGTTGATTTTCTTGGACCTGTGCTCCGGTGCATGGGGTTAACGCGGTGGCATACTATTTTTGGGCTTCAAAAAATATTTAGAATCATGTGCCTAAGAGGGCGAGGACCTTTATAGCCATAATTCTTCCCCCGGTTCTACCTCCTTCTGCAATAGTGATCTATCCCGTCAATCCCACCCAATCAGGACTTCTCTCAGATCTTTACGTTTCACATTTGAATTTCTCCTAATTGGAATTCCTCTCCTATGTTTATGTTCTCAAAACCTCTTGCCTTTTTACTGGAATTTTCCGCGATCCTTGATGTTAGGATCGGCCGGCTCATCCTCGAAATCCGAAAAGAAAAGAGAGACAGAACGGAATCACAAGAAAGGAATTCCATTTGTGTATGTGCTCCCGATAAAAAGAAATAAGGTACTCTATTCCATTACATACATGGATCGGGTTGAAAAACCAGACCCAGTCTCTCTTGGAATCCTGAATATGCCAATAAATAATGAATTGTACTAATCCACATATGTCTCTCTCCCATCAATAGGTACTAGTTGAAGTAATGAAAAAATCTCCTTTCCTTACAGTCAAGTTTCAGCTCCTTTGATGAGTGGGTCTGTTGATGGGCATGATATATTGAGTGGAGTCAAATCATACACTAAAGGATAAAAAAAAAGTGTTTTCCCGATAAGAGATAGACAGACGATAGGAGATCCAGTTACGATAGCAGTTCACGATTTTTCTCACGTTTTTTACTCTCAAAAATTCTTTGATTCAATTTAACAACATCCCCAAAGGTTCTACACTCCAATTAACTCATTTTTTCTAGCTCTACGAACACAATAAAGAATGTCGGAAATTTCGGGACGTTACAACTAAAATCTGAAAAAATTATTGACATGCATTTATCAAATTCGTCCAAAATTAGCGGAGAAGCTAAAGATGCAAATTTTATTCTGAAACAGGAGAAACAAAGTTATTAAATTTTGGAATAATTTCGGAGACCTTCCTCCAGGTTTGGCTCTATCACATTTATCTTCCTTGTGGTTTACAATATTACGCCTACCTCCCTTATTTTAATTTTCTTGTAACCATTCTTTAAGCTTATTTAAATAAATATAAATAAAATATAATTTAACAAATTTGCCCTTCATATTAATGAACATTATCAAAAAATAATTTACTTAACAAATATTTTAAAAATAAAATGATGCAGTATTACATATATACTTCCTCCGTTTCAATTTGTTTGGCCTACTTTCCTTTTTAGTCAATCTAAAAAAGAATGCCTCTTTTCTTTTTTAGAAACTCTTTAATTTCAACTTTACACATGACATATTCAAGACCACGAGATTAAAGGATATTTTAATACATTTGACATATCTTTAATTTAAGATCACAAGTTTTAAAAGTCTTATTTTACTTTCTTAAACTCCGTGCCAAATCAAAATAGGCCAAACAAATTGAAACGGAAGGAGTATATAGACACACATCGTAAAGCTATTGACGACTAATTCTTTTTATCAAATAAATCTACACGCCTTTGCCATAAGTAAAGTGAACTAATACTTCTCAAGGGTCTTCATCTGCATCTTTACCAATTTATGGGTGACTTCATTTTTAACGATAACCCACCATTTTCCAGCTACATTTTCTTCAAATTGAAGGGGAAAATGGACTCTCCCAAAAGAAAAGATTTAATGAAAGTTGTCCATTAATTGAGAAGATAAAGGATTCAAGAAACTGAGACAATTATCCAAATGATTCTGGGGAACAAAGTCAAATCTGAGTTCTAGCAAATATATATGTGATGTAGCATCACACTTTAAAAGAAGAATAACTTAATCTATACTAGTAAAAATATGAAATTTGCATAAGAATACCTAATTTGCTTTCTTTAGCATGGAAAATGGCTAATGACTCTTGTGAAGAAGAATGCAAAGAGGAATTGAAATGGAATAATAGCTAGAAGTTTGCAACGAAGAGGACTTTCGATTCTTAAGGAACCAATTTAATTTTTGTTGGTTTATTTTTATGTTCATTAATATGAAGAAATTAATAATAAGGGCAAATTTGTCAAATTATATTTCATTTATATTTATTTTAAATAGGTTTAAAGAATTGTTATAAGAAAATTAAGATAAGGGAGGTAGGCGTAATATCGTAAATCACATGGAAGGTGAGTATAATAGAGCTAAACCTGAAGGGAGGTCTCTGAAATTATCCTTTAAATTTTAATTATTGTTAATTAAATCCAACTATTTATCTCAAACGACAGCCACCACCTGCAACACATAGAGCAACTCAGTGAAAATTAGGGCATGCATATCAAATCCTAAAATTTCACTTTCAAACATATGTGTGATGAAAAATTATTGAAAAAGTACCCAAAAAAAATATGAAAGACAATTTCGAAATCCAGCAGAAAAAAAAGAGAGGAAGAAGAAGTAACATGCAACACATATAACAACTCAAAAAAATTAGAGCAAGCTAAAATTCGTAAATTTCAGTCTTAAAGACATGAATGGTGAAAAACTATTGATAAAATTATAAACATCAAAATTTTTGTGGAACTCTACAAGACGATTGAATTTCTATTAGAGTTTTTGGAGATTACTCTACCCTAAACTCTAGCTCATGCCTATATAAAAGGTAACATATTCCCTTAAAGGGAAATCATAAAAATTTCATCAACTCATGAAATATTCACTAAATAATCAAGATGTGACCTCACTCTTCTTGTCAGTCAAATGCTTCAAGAAGATCCAAAACATTCTTTTTCTATGGAGATGAAATAAATTTCAAGGAGGTCCCCATCATCCTAGTCGAGAAACACGTTGCTTAAGAGTCAAGCCTCTGAATTACGAAGATAATCAAGTGAAGAGAATCAAGAGAACAAACAGAATTGTACCCACATTGTTTATCAATAAAAACCTAAAATTTATTGCAAACAAAATTTGGCTCGCCCAGTGGGACCAAATCTTTCCTTCATCTCTTTTCTCACAAATCAAATCTGCAAATTTGGAGCCAAAAAATCATAAAGATTAAAGCTCCATTTTCATGAATACTTCAAGTCTCATCTTTCAGTTTCATCAAGTCTACATTCTCACAAGCCTTGAAACAGGGAGCATATGTAGACATCAAAATTTTGTGAAACTCTATAAGATAGTCCAATCTCTGATAGGGTTCTTGGAGGCTGCTCTACCTAAACTCTAACTCACGCCTATAAAAAAGGTAACATATTGTCTTAAGTATGCATCTAATTCATAAAACTCATAAAATATACATAAAGAGATCAAAATGTGACCAGACTCTTCTTGACAATCAAATACTTCAAGAAGATCCACAAAGTTCTCGGTTCATAGAGATCAAATAAATTCAAAGGAGGTTCCCATCATTCTAGCATAGAAACACGATTCTTCAGCCCTCAAATCACGAAGATAATCAAGGGAACAAACAAAATTGTACTCATATTATTTATTGATAAAATATTATTTTATCATATGTTATTTGTGATTGCACTTTATTTTTCATCACTTAAAATTTGTTCAAATAAAAACACTAAGGGAATATGAAAATGCACTAGTGAAATTCATAACGAAAAAAGAGAGGAAGAAGTAAACCCCAAAACAAAGCAAACAAAGGAAAAGAAGAAGAAATCGAGCAATCAAAAAAAGGATTTTACAGAAAAAGAAACACCTTTTTCTTCTCACGAAAAAAAGAGCTTTTTTTTAGATTCAGTAAAAAGTAATCAAATGAGAAATATTTTATTTATTGAAGGTATAAGAGTAAAGACAATTGTATATTTTTTTGCAATACCATATGAAAATTTAACCCCCCCCCCCCTCATGTATCAATAATACATCCACCGTTTAATTTACAAAGATAAAAACTATTGATAGTTCAAGAGACTCACACTTATTAAATAGTTAATAAATGTACTATGAAATGATAATGGTGAAAAATTAGGTCTATTTCATACACAATGAAAAAAAAGGAAATTATAGTTGATAGATATTGTATTGAAAAACAGATGTTTGCGAACATCCCTTTAGATTTAGTTTCGTAACACTAAAACTTCTTATATGATTTATAATATTAGGTTTACTTTCTTTATTTTAAATTCTTTAATATTTATTTAATTAATATGAAAATATACAATTTAATTAATTTTGCCTCTTCTAATATTATACTTTTGTATTGCAACACTTTTTCTTAGAAGTACTTTTGTGACTAAGCTTTCTTTGTCAAATATTGCAAGAGCTTTGTTGCAGATTGTCTAATTTACAAAGTTGGAGAATTTGATTTACAATGACATATCAACATTGAAATCTTGAATCCTATAGTGATTGGGTACGTGGAGTGGGATATACAAGGATATCTCAATTCATGAAAATCTTATGAAATATTTTATTTCACTTTTTATATGGGATAGTAATTCTATTATTTTAGTATAAATTGTGGGACAAAATAATTTTGGATTAGCCAATACCTCAAATTAAACATAAAATAAAATTAATTTCAAATTTTATCGCAAAATTATTATTATCTCACATACAAAATGTCCTTAAGGCTTTAATCAAATTGTAAGACATTTTAGGTATGTTTTTTTTTGAATGACTGTGGTGTCCAGACCAGTTTTTGTGCACCTCGATTTTGTCTCCATTGGGATTTGAACTTGAGACCTCAGGTCTCATGACTCTTTAACCCACTTCATTGATCACTAGGTCACACCCTTGAGTGCCCATTTTAGGTATGTTAATGATGGATGGTACAAATGAGTACTTTTGGAATATCATAAATATCTACAATAATATTTAATGATAATATAATTAACATATATTACAAAAAAATAAATTAGAATAGGGATGTAAGCGTAATATTGTAGGCTATAAGAAAGGTTATTATAACAACTATATGCCTAGTGAAATTTCATAAATAAGATATCAGAAGTGAAATCTGGAGAGGACTTTCTGAAATTATTTTCTAAAAAGAAGAGCTATTTTTCCTTATATGATAACGTCTCATTATAACACTCAAGTTTTTCTCATTATTGATTTTTCATGCTATATTTGATCTCTCTTAACTATAACAACAATCATCTTTATAACACTACATTCTTTATAAAATTTATCCTTCTATAACAATTTTATAGAGGTAAAATCAAACTGATAAAGTAAACAAGTATGGTCGTCCTCCGTTGGGATACACTATTAAACCTAAATTGGGGTTATCTGCTAAAAACTACGGTAGAGCTATTTTTTTATTTTTATTTTAGAGCTCGGAAGGCTTATCGAGTTTCTATTTATAGAGTAGAAGTAGAGTAATCCCACCATGCGGTATGAATGTCTTCGCGGTGGACTTGATTTTACCAAAGATGATGAGAACGTGAACTCACAACCATTTATGCAGTTGAGAGATCGTTTCTTATTTTGTGCCGAAGCACTTTTTAAAGCATAGGCTGAAACATGTGAGAAATCAAAGGGCATTACTTGAATGAAATATTTTAATAAACTATTCTTTCTTATTTATGACAAAGAATATTATATGAATATATATTTTCATCATTTAAAGATTTTTCTTTTTTAACAAAGTGTGATTAAGCTTAAAATTTAAGTTTAAAGTTTCAACGTCCATATGAACATTTTATTTTTTATAACATTAAAGAATAAAAAAATAGATTTTATGCATCTTTTTGCCTAAAAGTGTCAAATACTATTTAAAAGTCAAATATTGTTATAAATACTTCTTTCGTTTCATGTTGCTTGGCCTCTAAAGACTTTATACATTCTTTAATTAAGTTTTAATTAAAAGTGTATTTACTCAACTAACTTTATTAATAATGTTTTGCAATTCTAAATTTGACTACTTACTACTTTATATAATTATTTAATATTAAATATTAAAAAAAATATAATAAAATTCTTTAAATTTTATAAATTGAACCGATAAATTAAAATAATTACTATTAGTATAAGGACCGATAACAATCACGATTATAGCAGTCAAAAGATCTCGAAATTAACGATGCTGCTAAGTGCTACAAAGAGATTTGATTGTATATATTAACTTTGACCTACTATTAATTTTGATAGTCTCAAAGCTAATTTTAATCAAAACAAAAGACAACACATTAATTTTTCTTTACCATTTGAATAGATTGACTTTGAATTTTCGATCTTCTTATAAAAAGAAGAAATATCCATTAAATTGATTATATATCCATTTTAATCAATGGATATAGTAGTGGGGCATTTGAATTGGGCGCCCAAAAAAAGATAGTAGTATATATATAAGGCTGCATGAGTAGTCATAGACTATCAAATTCAAAGCCAGCTATAACTACTACTCTGTTTTCTGTCAATCTCCATAACCGCCGTCTACTGAAAGAAAGAAAGCTTTGTCCTCCATGGCTCCCAAGAAAAGGGCCATTGTTACTCGAAGCTCTACTCGTACTGGTAAAGCCAAATTGGTTTCTGATCATGATACTCAACCACCCAAATCCAAGAAGGCAAAAACAAACACTTCTGGTGGCGCATCTTCTTCTTCAATGGCTTCCAAGAAAAAGGAGTCCACCGCCGCCAAGTCGAACAAGGCTAAGACAAACACCTCTGACGGCGGCGCAGGCACTTCTTCCGCCGTTGCCAATCGCCGTGGAAAAGGAACACTGAAGTCGCCTCTTGGTGTGGCTGGAAAACCCAATTTCAAGAAACCAAAAACCCCATCAAAGAAAATGGAAAAAAAAGGCAAAGCCAAATTGGATTCTGCAAACACAACTTCTGATGCAGCTAAGAAAATGGAAAATGTGGAACCCTCCACCGGCAAAGCGGAATTGGATTCTGCAAATACAACTTCTGATGAGGGAGACGCAGCCAAGGAAATGGAAAATGTGGAGGCTTCTGATCGTCAGATTCAATCACTCAATACTGAGATAGCAAAATTAGCCATCTTCTCTGACGGAAGCACCGGATCCTCTGAGGGCAGTGCCCAATTTCCTCCTCCATCGCCCAAGAAAGTGGAAAATGACGAGACTACCACTACTGTTGCCGAAGGAAAAGAAGCTAAGGAAGACGACAACACTAGTTTGGTACCCACGTCCATCTCTGACGCCAATGCCCCGTCTTCGCCGGCGCCGTCACCGGCGCCGGAGGAAAGGGCAAATTCCGGTGTTCGCACTCGGGGCATGATTCGTAAAATGGGTTCTGACCCGATCCCTCCTGCTGACCCGGAACCACCAAAATCCAACAAGGCTAAAGGCTCGACTGGCCGGGGCAAAGGCAAAATGGGTTCTGACCCGACTCCTCCCGCTGACCCAGAACCACCAAAATCCACCAGAGTGACTCGGAGTTCCAAAAAGAAGTGAAGGTCATTTTGGTCATTTTCTGCAAAATTACTCAAAATTGAATCTTTTCATTAGCTTTAGCTTTACAATGGATATTATTAGTGTTGGGGAGTGTGATTTTTGTGTAATCCATTGGTGGCAAATACTATAGCTATTCTTGTTGTCTGTTGAATTTTGTTCATCTTGTGTACTAGTAGTAGTAAAATGCAGATTCACTCACCAGCTAATGCATATTGGGATCAGGAAAATTGTAGTGGTACTATATGATAAAAAGGAATCAAAGAGTAGATTTGATTCGAAGTTCATGTTATTTTCCTTGCTTACTGTGTGGTTAGTTAAGAGTCTGTTGGCCGCTTATTATTGCATATTTTAGCTTGATCATAAATTTTGAAGTTAAAACATGGAAATTTGAGTTTTTTAAGTTGTTATTTTTGGAATTTGAAGTTATGTTTTTACTTGAAAATTTTTTGAAGTTATATTTGGACATGCATCTTATTTGAAATTTTTTTATAGTGTTATAAGTGAAAGTCTCAAAAATCCAAAAATTAGTGTGAGTCTGTTTTTAGAAACTTTAAAATATTTGAAGATTAGATTTTATTAAATTTCATGATCAAATAAATATTTGAAGATAAGTTATTATAATATAATTCAAAATTTATGACCAAAGCTAGCTTAGTTTTGGTACAAGAAATTTTGTTTGGGTTCATTCTCTGATTTAGTAATTATTTGCAGTCATGTACCTCGATCTTCTTGTTAATTGCACCAAGATGAAGCATTGTCAATTTGTCATTGTGTGGTGCATAATATAGGAGTACTATTTTTGGCTGTGAAGGATAGTACCAAAGAGATTTTACACAATGAATTACTTACTTCATTTCAATATAAATAAATTTTTAAGAAAAGATTGAGAAAAAAATAAAAAATGATATTGACAAATTACCTTTTCATTAATTCTTGAGTGAAGATTCATTATTATTTTGAAATGAAGGGAGTAATGAATCTAGCCTACCTCATTTTCATGCAGACATTTCTCCTAAGTCCTAACACGACCTTCACAATTTCCTTATAGAAAATTTATTTGGAGTGTTCAATAATCATGCTTTTTGTTATAGCTGGAGGATTTAACGGGTATTAGTCTTAGTTAAGGTGTCAAAATAAAAATTTAAGTCAATTATCGAGTTTTAAAACTACGAATTTTATTGAGATTAAGTAGGCGTTTGACCATGAAAACCAAAAACATATCCATTTTATTTGGAATTTTTGAAGTTGGAGTTGGAATTGGAGTTGTGACCGGCAATAATGTATTTAATTAGTTGGGCTATTATCATCTTCACTTTCAATGGAACTTCAGAAGCAAGATTGAAGGTGATCGAAGAGTTTTTTTTTTTTTTTTTGAGAGGTGAAATCAAAAGCTGATTTTTGAGTTTTTGATTTAACTCAATGAGGTGTAAAATAAAAATGGGTGTTGTGTTTTGATTGGTTGCAGTTTCACGTTGGCGGCGTTTGTTTTCACGCGTTTTCCTTAGAACAAATGGAGGCTCAAGATATGTGTCAGGTCAGACGAGTGTGTTTAATTGACATATTTTATGATGATTTCTGGGGTTCAATAGAAACGAGGCCCTATTGAGGTGCCAATAAGGAAAAAGCTGACAAGTTCAAGAGACCGCTTATGTATTCCGCCTATTATAATAGATAACATAACATATCTATTTTTAAGATTTCGCATCTAACATTTTAAGGTAAAATGCACCCTGAAATCTTAGCTCGTATGATCCATAATTATTAGCGCCTACTACTATAACTTTCTAAAACTCAAAAAAATCGTCCAATCACTTCACAATTTAATATGCTTGGCTATTTAGTAAGTCAACTTATGTAGCTTAAATTTGGATAGAAATTATGTACTTATGTCCTTGTACCTATAGTATATGTAACGTTGCTTTATTGTTGTAAAGTGTTCAATCTATAATAAGTAAAAGTTTATTCACGCCCTTGGTGTTTACATCAAGCTAATAGATAAATGATTTATATTTGTACATAGACTTTTAGCATTTAATTATAGTTAATTAACATGCATCCTCACATGAATCGATAGAAATTTATATGCCTGTGACTTCATCAGATTGACATACACTTTGATAGACATAGGCTAGAAGACTCCTAAGCTTGTGCTACAAGTCGGTTCTTGCTCAAGTTGTTTTTCTGCCTACACTTGGACAATCATGCAGAAGGTACGTTCTTGTTTAATATTCACCTGCGTCGGCTTTGTGATATGTGTGTTGAAAATCTCTAACAGAATTGTGTAAACTAGTGTTAAATATTTCAGTGTTATGAACGGTGTGCCTTCCATACCTTTACCAGCAAAGAAGGTATGGAGTACTTCACTAGAATGTTAAAAATTGTGAGGCATAATCCAAATTTTAATTTCCATCCTTGGTGTGAAAAAGCTTAATATTGTGCAGTTGAGTTTTGCAAATCATGACTTGTTATTGTTCAGTATGAGAGATGTTGGTTCTGTCCAAATTTTTTATGACTGTTTCAGGAAATTTTCAGCATCTTCAAGCCTAATAGGAGTAGCAAATAAGGGAATATGACTAGTATTTTGTATTTAACATTCTAATGATATCCCTAGTCACCATTGACAATATGGCTTCCGCTTGCATGCAAGAGTACTTAATGTAACACAATTATAAAAAAAAATAAAAAATCAAATCACCACGACGAGACATCTTCATGCTAATTAATCTAGCATGTTAGAAATTACTTGATACAAAAAATAAATTATATACAGTTAGACATCTTAACAACAATCATCATGATATGTAACAACATTTTATTATAACAGTCATGTTTATTGTGAAACCGATCTTTCATGATTGTTAATATTATATGTTCTTTGTATATTGTAATAATATTTCACTATAGCAGATAAAAAAACATTGGGATAAATGATATATACTATTTGAGAGGTTTAACGGTATATATATATATATATATATGATGCATGTAAGGATATATTCTTTGTTGGTCCTAATCGGACAATTTTTCTTCTTGTTAGAATTGGCATCTAGAACCGATTGTTTGACGAAACGAGTATAGAGATTTCATAGAATGACTGCCCATGAAGAGATAAGCAACGAGGCCCATATAACAGGCTGATAATTACCGTCTTTTCCTGTTTTATGAGTCAGTTTCTTTGCTTGAAATTTGGGGGACACAATGAAAGAGAAATTTGTGTGGGCTTCGATTGACATAAATACTCAGATAATACAGATAAACACATCGACAATGTTCACATAACTGCATAAATCTTGATAATGAATGGATCATGTAATATTTATTAGCTCTCAGAGAGATTGTTGAGTATATATAAGTAAAATCTCATTGTTATTTTTTAATAAAACTATGTATAAAATATATGAATTCTCTTATAGTAAAAATCGTGCAGAGGACATGTATGTTAACCATACCCCTCATTTATATTCTCTTTATGACCTTTTTGCTCTTGTCTCCCTAAATAGGAGTTGAATGTAAATGGTCACCAAAGTCAGTTATTTTTGTTTTCTTCAAAAAGTCATCAAAATTAGCCTAGTTAGTATCCAGGGTCATTTTGGCCAGAATTACAACCTTTTGGTACCTAAATTAGCATAAATGAAAAAGGAAAATAAAAATAAATCCTTTACAATATTTTCTAAATTAATAATCCACGTCTCAGGTCTCCACCGATCCCACATACATGTAAGTTTTAATATACTCTTGAGTCAATCATAATTACATTCACACTTTAATATTCTAATGTGTAAATATTTTTCTATAGTATCGATATACTACAAGGATTTAAATTTATGAACCGAGTGTAGCCATTATTTTCTATAAACTTGAAAGATCTTATCATCAGGCACATGAAACACCAATATATAGGACAATGTCTTACCTTATTAGCTAGCTTCTGCGGTTGAATTAAACTTAATTAAAATCCATTTTCTTAATTATAACTAATTAACAAGAAGTGGTGACAGTGAATCGTGTAGATTTTATTCTTCTTCTTCCCAACGGCGACCTGATATCCGACGAAAGACCATCACATTCTATGACTTCAGATACTGAGGAAAGCGCGTTAGATCTTTCACTAGACGACTTATGAGATTCTTGTACCGGAGAAAATGGACTTCTATGCTTTGATCTGAAAACGGACTTGATAATCTTCTGAAAGGACCAAGAGATTTTGGAGGCGCCTTTTTTGGACGTATGATCATAAGACTGAGAATATTGTGAAGATGAAGAAGAAATAGGAACAACGCGGTTATAATTGGCTAGATGTGGCATTGACATAGTCCGCGAAGAAGCTATGGCCCTATCGAGTTGTCTCTCAAACGACTTCAATTCGAACGAGTCGTAGAGTGAGCTTTCACAATCCCATATAGTAACACACTTGTGTAATTGTGTTATTTCTTTTGTCATCTTTGGGATGTTTTTCTCCATTTGTAGTTTGTGTCACTGTGGGAATAATGAGAACTATATATTGATGAATACATGAGAAGATTATTTATGTGTTGAAGGAGTGGGAAGTGATTAATAATATTAAAGAGGAAGTTTCCTATGTATTTGTTGAGAGAGATTTAGACGCGTTAGCTATGACAAGATGGGGGTTGGAGTAATAATTTCATGTAGTATTTTTTATTGATAAGCAAATATCACATGTTGGTTTATGAAGTTCCATAGTATACAATGTTGAACTGAGCGGAGGAGGTGGATACAAGATTTAAGTTTTATGAAATGAATATGAGCATTTATGAGTGACATGCATGGTTGTCGATGGCAATTTTTATATTATTGTTTTACCCTTTAAATTCATAAAATATCATATACAAAATATTCACGTAACTTTTTTTTAATTTATCTTTTTTAGCTTAGAAAAGTTTGAAGAGAACTTGTTCAAAACCTAAAAACACTCCAACGGTGTGAACTTATGTTGTTCGAGTCAAAAAAATGATGTTGCACCAACCATCAAATAATTTACTGTCAAACTATCCTAATAATTTAGTGATGATTAAAACTAAACTAACGTGGCTATTTACATGGGTTGTGATTGGATGATTGAAATCCCTTTCATCCTTAATAATAGAGATATTGAGTTGTGCCTCTAAGAATGTAAAAAATCTTGGTGGGAGCGTTGTTCCCAGAAATGGCTCCTGCAATGTCCTAATTCAAATGTAGTCGGGCCCAATGCGGGTACCGAACAACAGATGAAAAATCAAAAAATAGGGACACAATGCCTATGAGTCATCTAGTTTACAAAATATGTACACAATGTTAGATAATATATATTTTATACTAGATATACATATTATACATATAATATACATATATAATATTCATACCTATATGTAATATACACACAAGATATACCATCAAAGTATGCAAATACCGTATATTTCAGCCATATTAATAATTTAGATGGTCAAAGAATACATTTCAAGTTCCCAATGAAAAAACTAACGTGTCTCACATATGCAAATTAAAAAAGGCAGCATTGAAAGATCTAACTACCAAAATCTTGATGTACACCCGTATTCTAATGTTTTATGATACTCTCCCTCCCATCTAGTATTTCACATGTGAACATGATATATAATTGATTTGACAGATTTTAAATCCCAAAAAAAAAAAACTAATGGTCAACAGTATTTTTTTTAATATATATCCCTCATGTGGTCCAAACTTGGGATATTCTTAATAAAAGAAAGATATAAACCATGCATGTTAATAAACGCAGGCAAATCTGGCGTCAATAAGAAAATAAATATTCAATGTTCTGAACCCAAGATGGCATGAGAATCCTATAACGGAGTAGGACATCTTACGGATAAAATCTGAACGATATAGAGAAAAATACCATGGCTTCCCTTTGCACAAGAATAACATGCACAAATCGAGAAATGATCCAAAGTTTTTTTAAAAAAATTGTGAAGTCGGAGGCCAACTTATCTGTTTTTACCAAACGCGTATATAAGTGATCAAAATGTCTGATTTTCTTGGCAAACTGCTAGCTTAAAACTTTATATCATGGTAGCTATCTTAAATATAATGTGGATTACGTAAATTCAAGTCTATCATAGACTGTCTATGAAACCTCAACAACAATCTTGAACGATTTCCCCCAATTCGAAAAGAAGAACTAGGCACGAAATTGGAATTTTAGGGCTTACAGTTTCAGTCAAATTAATTTTACAAAATGAATGGGTTACCCAACGTTTTCCCCCTGTAGTTTTACCTTAGTTTATTTTTATTCTTCTTAAACTCAATTCTTATATTAATACACTATGTAAAATAGTTGTTTTTCTCTTTTTTGGTTCACTTATCCACGTAGGAGCTTGTGTAATTCACGCATAAGATCTGTCATAAATGTGTGTTTTGGAGGCACAAGTTGAGGTGTATAATAAATGAGCGGGTCATCAATATAAGTGTCTTTATTTTGAAGTGGTATTTGATTTTTGCTCCTTAAATTTGTGGTCTTTAATTTTTGTGCTTCAGCATATTAAGTAACAAAAAAATGACTGAAAATATCTTTGATATCAAAATAACAAATAATTTTTGTGAGGTATAAATTTATATTTTTGCGGTATAACGTTCCACAAGTTATGCCTTAAAAGGCCTAACAAGTTATGCCGGACTGCATAATTTCATTCCTACAGAAGTTATGTCGAGCGAGACAAAAATTTAAGTTATGTCGAGCGAGACAAAAGTTTAGTTTCAGAACCCAAAAGTTATGTCATAAAAGGCATCATAATTTATACCATACCACATATTTTAATTCCTGCAAAACTTATTGCGAGCGAGACAAAAGTTTAGTTTCAGAAATCACAAGTTATGTCGTAAAAGATATAACTTAATTCATATAGAACTTAATGATATCGAGCAAGACAAAAGTTCTCTAAACTTATGCCGAGCGATTAATTAGGTCATAGAAATACTATAACTTATGTTGCATAACTTAATTCTCATCGAGCTTATGTCGAGCGAGACAAAAGTTCTCCAAACTTATGTCGTGAATTAGGTCATAGATTAGGGTACTTTTGGTCCACAAATTTTCATTCAATGAGCAACAAGAGTAAAAATTAATGACCATCATATTTGAGAGTAAAAATTAAAGACCATCTCAAAATAGGGGCAGTCCGTGCAAAAACTTCTTATTGAGCCGCCCTAAAATGGGTTGGGCTTAAATGGACTACAATGCGGGTCATAATTCAATCTGTCCAATTCTTACTAAGTTTTAATTGCTCTATTTATTCTTTTATAATTTTTTTAATACCTTATAAAAAAAAATTCCCTTTATTATGTCTAGTACATACAACATATTAAATTTTAAAAAATATCTTTATAAAAATATTTTGATAAGATTTCTCGTAGATCTATTTGAGCTAATAAATTATCAACCCAATTTTTAATAAGCTGAAGAAGACTAAACTAACAAATGGATGGATCAATATATAACTCGTTTAAACTTAAACGAGTTATATTTTTATGGCTAATTTTATCACCTAACAGAAAAGATGTTGCATGTGAAGTGTAGTCAGTAAAAAAATTGTGTCTTCCATAATGGATTCTTCTTAATTATTACCTCTCGTGGGAAACATTTCCCACAAAGAAAAAAGAAAAAGACAAAAAAGAGGAGAACAAATATTGTACAATATAAGGACCCCAACCCACAAAATTAAATGTTAGGCAGACAACTTGCTCTCAAACTTTGTCGAAAAATGAAAGTGAAAAAAAAATAATGATTCTGTCCTCCTTTTCCCTTATAACCATAACCAGATAAAACTGCAAAAGGCTGATGAGAATGCAGTTGTTTTCACAGAAGTCTCATGAATTTCCACAACATACAAACTATACGTACGTACTGAAAAGATTGATTTGCCTTTCTTTGTCTCACCATATAATTGTTTTCTTGTGCATTGTTCTAAATATGGATCGGACCACAAAAGGCCATAAGCTCGTGTGTTCTAGCTCTACACATTTTGAATCAAGAGGTCAAATTATTTTTCACCCACCCAATCGTAACTATTTGTAGACGTTGTCGGTGTATATATCTGTGTATAATAAGTGTATAGTTTGTATACACAGTAATTGTATGTTAGTTGTTGCACAAAACTTCAGACATGATATGAATCTACTTACAAAATAAAGTGAGGCAAGTTAGCAATGAACCAATAATAGAGGGAAAAAATCCTATAATTGTCTTCTCCACATGATGGGCACCAAACTGTGTACTCATGAATCTGTAACTTAGAATAATGATTGAATTTATATTTGAAGGTCAACAGTATGCAAATTATAATGACCAAATAC
The DNA here is from genome assembly GCA_003996215.1 of Jaltomata sinuosa. Taxonomy (NCBI): domain Eukaryota; kingdom Viridiplantae; phylum Streptophyta; class Magnoliopsida; order Solanales; family Solanaceae; genus Jaltomata; species Jaltomata sinuosa. The sequence goes on from QJPP01000552.1 coordinate 233,191, forward strand.
TAATTTCTTGATGCTAAAGGATTTGCTTATAGCAATAATTGAAACAGAAAGTAAGAATGAATTATTAGTATAAAGCAATAGAACAAGAAAGTAAAAGAATTTTTATTCAGTAATTTTCGATCAAGCTGTCTGACAGTCTGGCCGGAAAAGTAAGTCCCTTGCTTGGTTATTAATACAAAGTACTATCAAATGTCTTAGAAGTGAGGGGAAGGAGAATATTCATAGTCTAAACTCTAAACCCTAAGAAACGTTTTGCGTGTGTTAAACCTCTCATAATAATCATCAATTATTTGCATGTTGAAATCGTTACGTACTAGACATTGTATTGATTGCACTTTCATCGAGACGGGCTCGGCTCCCCTCCAGTGAAGATCCCCTCCAATTGCTCCAGTGCACCCTTAAATGACCAACACCTGTCCACTTGCTTCCTTAAATACTAGTCTAACTATAGTTAAGAAATACTAACTCAGAACCAGCAAAAATCAATTGATTTCTCTAATGCAAAACTCAACAAAGATGAAAGAAACAAACACAATTAAATTTGCGTCTCACAAAAAGAATAATTGTGTTTGTTTCTTTCATCTTTGTTGAGTTTTGCATTAGAGAAATCAATTGATTTTTGCTGGTTCTGATTTTGCCCATCGATGTTCTTGTTGATTTGCAGGGGTTAGTGTTTCTTAACTATAGTTAGACTAGTATTTAAGGAAGCAAGTGGACAGGTGTTGGTCATTTAAGGGTGCACTGGAGCAATTGGAGGGGATCTTCACTGGAGGGGAGCCTAACTAAAAATTAAAAACAGTTACTGTAAAGTACTAAAATGACTTGATATATTACTTGCACAATATTCTTGTCCCACCCCACTTTGTAAATTCCATTTAGCAAGAAATCATTGGGCAAACTCAGCTTCAATCAAACACCTCCTAATATTGGGGGGCACTATGCAAGCTCTTCATTTTTCTCAACAACCCTCACTTCTTTTGCAGATCGAAGCATATTAGCCTGCAAAATTAGTGAAACGTCAGTAACATTAACAATATATACACCATAAAAGTACATAAAAAGTGGACATGTGTGTTTGGTATGAAAGAAAACATTCTAAAAAACAAGTCATTTTCTTATAATCAAACCCTCACACACACAAAAAAAAATCACGAAAATCCGCAACTACTATTCTTCGACTGAGCATGGGATAAACCCTGTGCAATAGCTTGTAAATGACACATAAGATATAAATCGCTTAGAGCTTGACTAAGAAGGCGTTGATAGAGGAAATCGATCTCTAACCTCCCTTATAAAATACCACCTACTGCACCAACTCAGCAATCCTTACGGGTTGAAAAAAGAAAACTTGAAAAATATATTTCATTAAAGGGGAGGATGACTTCTTCAATAGTCAACTTGCAATCACTTTTAAATTTTAGAGAGCGTTGGATATTGAGATAAAATTTCTTTTGAAAAATGTTTTCCAAAAAATATTTTCAATATTTTGGGTTGTACCAACAGGGCAGAGCTATACTACTAGGTAGACTTCGGATGAACCCGATATCTTTTGCTTAGACCTTATATTGGTATTAGAAAATTTATTAAAATGTATAAATATTTAATTGCGAACCCAATAGTTAAAATCAGTGGTGGGGCCACAATGCTCACTACATGCCGGTCCGACATAATTCGGTAGCTTTAGCTCAAATCCTGTATTCATGTTAAAAAAAATCATTGCGTGCATATATATGTACAAATAGTGTATTCAGAATTCAGTAAACAAAAAAAAATTGTGATCCAAAATTCATAAACTAATAAAAATCCTGGTCTCGCTTCTGCTTAAAGCGCGCCTATATATATGAGTCAGATGACAATTTTGAAATTCATAAGCTTCAAATCCGAGCTCCATTTCCATAGACCAAAAACACTCTTGAAGATGATAAAGAGATATACCTGATGATGGGTGATTTCTACGGCAAAGCCATCAACAATAACTAATGACATTGTCTTGTTGTAGCTGCCAGCCTCAAGACACTTTTCTAATAACTCATCATGCTTCTTGCATAAGTACACATCAAGCTCTTGGCTTCCCTTCTTTGTTCTACAATATTAAATATGTATGTCATTTTAAGACAAATTAGTAAGAACTAATTAAGGACCGTTTGATCATAAAAAATTATTCACTTTTTGAGAAAATCATTGTTTGGCCATGAAATTAAACTTTTAAATTTAACTTGAAGTTGTATTTCAAATTAGGAAAAAATCTTAATTAATTATAACTTATTTTTCAACTCACGTTTTACTTTTGAAGTTGTATTTAAGTACATTCATAAGCATAGACATTATTTAAAATATTCGTTACAAGAAATATAACCAAACACAACTCTAAAAAAACTAAGACCCTGAACTAAGACTAAGGACCCGTTTGGTCACTAAAAACTTTTATTTGAAATTTATGGCCAAACGCCTACTAAAACTAAGACTAAGGACCCGTTTGGTCACTAAAAAATTTTACTTGAAATAAATTTCTCAGTAATCAATGTTTGAGTTTTGACCATGAAAATTTCAAATCCAACTTGAAATTGTATTTCTAATTTGGAAAACAACTAATCATAACATGTTTTCCACTCAGTTTTCACTTTTGAAGTTGCATTTAAGTACATTTAAGCATGAACATTATTCCAAATTTGTTTGTAAAAAATATAACCAAACACGACTTTATCTTTAACTCCAACTCCATAAATTTCAAATAAAGTGAAAAATATTTTAAATTTATATTTATATCCAAATGCGTACTAAAACTAAGAACTTCATCTTACCCATCCTTTTTTTTTTTTAAAAAATATTTTTTATAAGAAGATTTTTAAAAGATAAAGGCGAAATGATCTGAGAGGCTCTTGTACTTGTCTCTATTTGTCACCTGGACCCTCTTACTCACTCCTTTGCCAACTGAACCCTTAAACTCATTAGAACACAATATTTTAAACCATTTTTACAACTACTCATGATGCGTGTAATATAAACGCGTACACAGATTTTCACGTCATTTAAAAATGCCACATAAAAAATTAAATATTAAAATATTAATTAAATTAAATTAAATACACTTAAATCCCCCACACCCTTCCTCTCTTCTTCTTCTTCGTCTTCAACTCAGACGCCTCCCGAAACCCCACCCCCTTCTTCATCAGATCCCCCCCCCCCCCCCCCCTTCATTCCCCCCCCCCCCCCTTTCTATTTTCTTATCAGCCCCCCCCCCCCCCCATCCCCTCCTTTCTCTCTTCTTCTTGTTCAGATCCCCTCTCCCTTCCTCATTTTTTTTCTTCAAATCCATTTTTTTGTTATTCTTTCTCTTCTATTTTCTCTACTCCATTTAAAAGTACAAGCAAATTCAATGAACAACGGACAAAGAAGTTTTAAACTAAAAAGAACTTTATGGTGTTCTTCGGTGTTCATAGCATTCTCCGATGGCAGGGAAAAGGGTTGGAAATATTTTGAATCAGATGTTAATAATATGTCAAAGTAATTGATTATATTGAAAGTTGAGATTTTTATATTTGAATATGAATTTAATTTAATTTAATTGGGGTTATTGCTTTTTGTAAATTTTTTTTTGATTTGATAATCGCTATTCAAAGAAGGCTTTTTAATTATTTTTTTTTCAAATGTTGATTGAAATCTTGAAGGTGGTAAAAATGGGGTAAGAATGGAGGGTGAGTGGAGTAAAGAAAAGAGGGTGGGTGGGGGAAAGAAGAAAGAGTGGTCATTTTTTTAATTTTTTTTTATCTTTTTATTTATTTTTTAAAATTATTTTTAGTCAAAAATTTATGTGAGACGCGCTTTATATGCGTGATTTCACACATGTGTTCCAACTCAACCATTAAGTTGTCACATAGGCTTGGTCAATGGTTAGAGGGGTTTAAAATATTGTGTTCTAATGAGTTTAAGGATTCAGTTGACAAAGGGGTGAGTAGGAGGGTTCAGGTGACAAACAGAGACAAGTACAAGGATCTCTCAGATCATTTCGTCAAAGATAAATAGTAATTCTAACCTGTTGGATTTAAGGCGCTCATATTCTGGATCATAGTTCATGAAAACAAAGTAAAGTTCTCTTGTACTTGCCATCATGACCTCTCTCCTTCTATATTAGATTTTTCTCAATATATAGAAAATGTGGTTGAGGAAATATAGCTCAAGAAGTGGTTATTTATACAAAAAGATTTTTCTACCTCACTTAAAGTAGCAAAGTTAGTAGTGGCTTTAAAAGGAGAAGGAAGTTTTGACAAAAATATTATAGAAGTAAGAGTTAAGGATCAAAAATATACTTAAATTATTTAATTTTTTGAATTTTATATTTGAATTATTGGAAGTGTAGATTTCTTATCTGAACTATCACACAATGATTAACATCTTAGCGAAACATACCTCGACTAATATTTAAGGGTGTGTACTATATTTTCTCTTTCTTTTAAAAATCTGTCATGTGTGTACGTGGAAAATAATTTCACCGTAGTAAAATTAAATAAATTAATATTAGGTTAAAAGTAAAGGTGAAAGATTAAAAATTATCACCATATAAATTAATTTATCCTTCATTGCGACATCCGGCATATTTTTCTCCACCTTCGCAGTGGTGGTCTCGTCTCAACTGTAATATTGATATCTCTGACTTAAAAGGGGAGAGTTTAGGGTTTTAAAGAAATTATTTAAAAAATATATAAAAAAATAATGTGTCAGCTAATAGAATATTTATTAATGTAGTTTATTTAATTTGTTATAACAGTTTACTTCACATTTATTTTAGGTTATCTATTAATGCTACATCAAGTAGAGTTATTTGCAATTACCTTTTAAATAATCTGATTGCATAAATATTCTTCGCACCATTTAATTTTTAGAATTTAAACTCAAAAAAGATTGGGTAATTTAAATAAAACACACATCTTTGGAAGCTAATTACTCTTTTTCTCATCTCCTTTACCACTCGGATATATCTCTCTACTCGGATACATCGCCTCACCTCGGGATACATCGTCTCACCTCTGGATACATCTCCAAACTACTCGGATACATCGGAATCTCTTTGAATACATTCCAAAATCACTCGGATACATCAACATTCTTTTGGTTTTACCTTTGATACATCGAGTGGGATGTATCCGAGGTGAGACGATGTATCACGAGTTGAGGCGATGTATCATGATCTGGAGCGATGTATTCGAGTGTTTTATGTGGTATATTAAGTAATTAAAATAAAGTAGTGGGAGAATTAGTAAATATAGTAAGGAGGTATGCCTCTTTAGGTAGTTTAACGAAAAAATATGAGCGAAATGCACAAATTAGCTGTTTTAAGACCACTATTTAAAACATAGTCAAAATTTATAAAGTATTTAAAGTTTAATCGCGTAGCATCAAATTTCAAAATTCGATTCAAACTTCAAATCTTCGGGTCTAAAATTTGAATTATCAAAGCCTAACTTTAAATTTGAGTTAAGAAGTTGGGCACTTCAGGTCGAGGCTCTGAAGTTCAAACTTGAAGTTAAAAGCATATATGTAAATAATTGAGGTATTTGATCAAGTTGCTAAGGAAAAAAAAAGTGTTTTGAATAACTGTTTTTCAAAAACTAAAATAGTAGTTTTTCTTTTGAAGTACTTTTGGAATATATCAAGCACAAAGTACTGTCCTAATATTAAAAAAAATATTTTTTAAATTAATTAATCAAATATAAATTATTATTTAAAGAAACTTTATTTTAAAAAAAATACTTTTTAAAATAAACAGATTTAATTAGAAATTTCGCCAATTAGACTATTAGCTCGGTTAAAAACTTACTAGTATTTGTTATTGTAGAAATAAGAGTGATATTTCTTGGAATTAATTTGATTAAAAACTACATAGTGACATGTTTTCAAGCAATTCAGACTAGTGAACAGGGGTGTTCAAAATCGAATCAAAAATCAAATCAAACCACAAATTGAGTCAAATCAAGAAAAAAGCTCGACTAATGGTTTGATTTGGTATTGAAAAAAAAAACCTCAACTATAATTGATTTGGTTTGGTTTTAACTAAAACAAGTTAAATTGAACCGAACCAACCTAATATTACATGTATACCATTTTTAAAAATATTTTATACATAAAAATATTTACTGTGATGTAATTTATGAATATTTCTTAAACTTTTTCATAGTTTTATCTTTCAACATATTATTTCAAGTTTATACATAAAATTTTAAATGGTCCAAATAAGTTTTAAAACTCATAGGCCATAGATATTAGTAACTCACCCAAATCAATACTATTGCTAACAAAAAATTATTCAGTTCAACACTAGGAAGGACAATCATGTCTGTTTAATATTTAGTCATGTAGTTAATACTTGTTAGACTTATTTTAGCATGACTTAATACTTTTAAATTATGACTATTTTTTTATGACTTATTAATATACAATATTTATTTTATGAGATTTCATTATTTTTTTTGTTGAATATTTTATTGTCATCAGTCATTATTTTATGTTTTCTTTAAAGAAATACCTTAGATAGTTGTATAATTGCTATGAGTATAGAAATATTTGAAACACAATTTAATTATATGTTTGTATAAATACTTTACCGGGAAAAACTCAAAAAAATCCGAAAAATCCGAGGAAACCAAAAAAACCCGAGGTTGAAAAATTCGACTTTTATTGGTTTGATTTGGTTTATAAATTTAAAAACCCGACACGAATGATATGATTTGGTATTTAAAAAATTCGAACCAACCCGGTTCATGTACACCCCTAGTTATATCTTGCTATGACTAAAGAAATATTTGAAGCACAAGTTAATTATATGTTTGTATAAAGACTTTACCGAAAAAAACCCAAAAATTCGAGAAAATAAAAAAAACCCGAGGTTGGAAAACCCGACTTTTATTAGTTTGATTTGGTTTATAAATTTAAAAGCCCGACACTAATAACTTGATTTGATATTTAAAAAATTCAAACCAATCCGATCCATGTACACCCCTGCTAGTGAACTAAGTTATTACAAGAATAAATCTAAATTATCCATATAACTGACTCTAGTTTGAGATCAAGGAGTAGTAAATTATAAGTTAGATTATTATTGATAAATCCACTTTAATGCAGTAACGACGTTAGTAATATTTGTTTTTTCTTTCGAGCACTTCGGATGTTTTAAATTGTGAAGTTTGACATACCCTCTTCTCTAAACGAATGTATTAATCGTTTGTGTACATATACCAAATTGTTCATCACACTATTTAAGCTAATTATATTATAATACCTAAACTAAATTTTTTTTGTTAGAGATTTAGAGTTAAATATATATATCTATCTTGCATTATTGAGAATTTGAGATATAGAGTTGCCATCTTACTAAAAAAAAAATCCCTTCAACATTCTTGTCCCATTCTATTCACAATTTCACTTCACCTAAAATAGCTTTAGAAAAGAAGGCAAAAAAAACAAAAAACAATATAAGCATTTTAACTGCAGGTCTATTGATCGTTTTATTTAGCTGTAATGGAGAAAATGTAGCCGAATCTGTGGCAAAAAAGACAACTAAATGAAAAAAAAAACGACTAAATTAAAAAACATCCAAACAAATAATGAAATTTGACTTTGTGACGGATCTAGAATTTCATTAAGGGGTTCAAAAATAAAAATATAGTGCTTGGATTTGAACTTGGAATTTCAAGGTAAATTTTAAGGCCCCTTAGCCACCAAGTTAACCTATAATCTTATGTTTAGGGGATTCAAAATCTATATATATATACATAATTTTTTTTTTTAAATACCTTATATACAATATATTTTTTTGCCGAAAAGGTTTGGGTGAACCCCCTCACTACACCCTAGATTCGCCCCTCACAAATACAAAGATGGCAGAACAATGACATGGGACTCAGTTTACTATCTTTACCAATACACTAGAAGAAACTAGCATGTGGACTTAGGTGACCATAAGACACTCAAACGATGTGAATGATACTCAATAAATCTCCAAATAAGCTCATAAAGTAATAGACTCATGTGGAACTCAGTTCGAAGTGATTTGCCTATTGGCCAACTACAGCGAGCAGCTTGTTGATAGGATATGTGAAACTTGATTTGAGGGGGAGCTTGTTAGGTCGTGCGAGCGGAAATCTCACATTAATATCTGCCATCATAAGGTTTAAGAATAGTTTCATGCGAACTTAGTCTAAAGCAGATAGTACTACACTATCTTAAAATAATCTTGGGATTGGTTGAGCCTAACATGTTATTAATCTCTTTATTTTATTTTTCCTTTTGAGCTATAATTGAATAAACTGGAAAAGTGTTGTACTTTTACAACCAAAACAGCAGAGAAATTTGAATGAATTTTTCACATTGGAAAAGAAAGTGGGTAGGGGACCATATTGAGATGAATATAAAGAGTCATAAAATTACACGAGTGAAGACTGAAATGTGTCAGTCACAAGGTGAGATTTGAGTGATCCTTCAATTCAAATGTTTGTTTGTTGGCTATTTGTATTTACTCACTATATTCAGGTTGGATTCGTTTCTATTCGATCAATAATAAAATTCTTGGCTAGAAAAGATGTTATGACATAAACACGCGCAGTTCAACTTGATCGATAGTTGGCCCACTTAATAAATCATGAGAGATCTCGATCGAATTTCAAAAAGTTCTTTTCACTATTTAGAACAATGAAACCAGATCATTTGGAGAGGGGAGGAAGAATCATGATAGTTTTGATTGATTAACTGAATTTTTATTTATTAGTAAAGGTTTGATTGCTCGATCCTCACCTTATATTCCCCTCCCCTCTTCCCCATGTATAATTAAAACGAAAATTTATTTCCTTTCCCTATAACTTCTTCCCGTAATACATTTATGCTCTACTATTGCATTTGTTCTAGTTGCATCATAATTTTTTTTAAAAGTTTATTGGTTGTACGAGTAAGAAGCTTAGATCATCACTCAATTTAGGTAATTGGTCACAATAGTTACTCAATTTTATTTTGTCTTTTAAAAGTCACTCAACTTTAGGTAATTGACCACCATAGTCACTCAACTTTATTTTATCTTTCAAAAGTCACTCAACGTTACCTAATTAGCTTCCAGTGTTGTTTCAGAGTAAATATAATTTCTCACAATTATTTTATGACCCGACATTTGTAATTTTAAAAAAAATATTTTTTAAAATATTAAAATCAGTTTTAAAATTTATTGATGACCCAATTAGTTATCGGCTTATTCACTTTTAAAAAAATAAAATTAAAGTGTCATAAAGCCTCGATTTTATTAAAATAAAGAAAGGAAAAAAAATTACAGAGGCCAAAGGGCCCGTAGAAGAAAACAAAATAAATAAAAGGGGTTCCCCATTCAACTTTCGAGTTAGGGTTTTCTCCTTCTCCAAATCAACTTCACTACTCAATCACTCTTTAAAGATGGAACCTGAAGGTTCATCCAGTAAAAAAAATCAATGAATTTTCAGTAAAGGAGTCATTTTCACGGTGGTTGTTTCACGAGGAAATGGACCATTACATTGGAAATAATAACAAAAAAGAGGCATATATATTACATCGTTTAGAAGTAGGTTTGATTAGTATACAATTTGCTTGCTAAAGAATAATATAATGCTTTAGAAGTCATTATAATTTTGGCTAAGCAGACGAGTTTATGATGGATTGGGTCTTAACAAAACTTTTAAACTGACTTTAATATTTTAAAATATTTTTAGAAAAAAATTACAAATGCTCATAAAATAATCATCGAAAATTATATTTAATCTAAAAATTATTATGAAAGCTAACTAGGTAAAGTTGAGTGATTTTTGAAAGACAAAACAAAATTGAGTGATTATGATGGCCAATTACCTAAAGATGAATGACCTTTGAAAGACAAAATAAAATTGAGTGACTATTATAATCAATTATCAAAAGTTGAGTGATCATCCAAGCTTTTTACTCTTGGTTGTACTATAATTTAAGAGTGTTTTGTTGAATGACTGAGTGATTAATTTAAGAGTTGTGTATCAATTTATAGTGAGAGTCATAACTATGAGATAATTAGTACATTGTCTATTCTAAGATACGAATAAGATAAATACTTAGCTAGGTGTCTAATGGGATACAAGATGACCATCATGAAATTGAAGGCTTCTTATGAAGCTTCATGATTTACAATAGGCTAATGTGGAAAATTAGGTATAAGATTATCATAATGAATTAATTATTTGGATGAGTACTTTTTAATAAATAATTATTATTTTTAAATATATTTTTATTTATTATCATCTATAGCAATACATAACAATATTGATAAATCTGCACTATGTATTAAAAGTGAATTATGCATGCAATATAAATGTATTATGATTGTATTAAAATATATTATGCTTGCTTGACAAGAAATTTGTAATATGTATTATAAGTGTCCTAAAGTGTGTGATGAATGTATTATCCATGAATAAAATTTGTAATTATATATATTTTATAAATTATTCTCTGCAATATGTATTAAAACTGTATTGTGCATGTATTATAAGTGTCAAGTGAAAAAAAATGATATTGCTATAGATGATAAATATTTTCTTAATATAGCATATCTATGTAAGTTTTCCTAAAATAATTAGAAGCCCAAAAAAGGAAAGAAGACTCGTGTCTTTGGTGGAGATCATAAGTTAAAAGGGTACTTTAGTAGTTTTGCTTTTATCGTCGCTTTTTGATGATTTTTCCGCTTTTCACGGCTGCTTTTTCCACACCTCCAGATATTTGGTGTCAAATTATCGCCCCCTTTCTTATTTGTTTTGATAATAGAGTTGACTATTTTTGTGGCATTGATTATACAAGTTCGTGAAAAGGGATGGACGAGTGGAATGAGGGAAAGCAGCTTGATCAATAAAAAGAAGTAGCCTCCCTAGAACCTAGTAAAGTCATTATTAATGAATTCCTCAGCAATTCTCAACCAACATATTATTCATTCCTGAAAAGATTATAACACACAAGAAGACTCCTTATTACTCCATGGGAAGCGGGATGAGTGATACATCTGGAGAGCGCCGATGAAGAACGCAAACAAAGTTGAAGCTCAAATATTAATATTCCATCAAGAGAAAAGAGGCAGATGTCACGACCTAAATTAAGACCATGACCGGCGCTTAGGAGCTAGCGTTCCAAGCAAGCCTCATCGGTAATCTACAAAAAATTGAGCAGAATTTCATCTATTTTTGGGCCTATCCAAAAAAAAATTCCTGCTTTGCATCATCAGCTAACCAACAGATACTATTCAAACAAACCTAATGTTCATCAACTAATCATTCAGAAGCCAATATTACTAAATCCATCTCCAAATACGAGAACAAGTCTAAAACTAGTCACAGTTCTATAATAATGAAATAGTACTTATGACTCTAATAAAATGACTATGGAGCGACTCTAAGAGTTCAAAGAAAAGACCACAAAAATAAATAAGTCTTCTGCCCATGCGAACAAGTGCAAGGCCCATCATGAATTATCAACTCGTACACTCTAGTTAATGAAATTCTCACAAATATCACACGCGTTCTCTGTAAAAACAATAGCGAGGAGTGAGACGCTAGCTCAGTGAGTAATAATACTTTATCACAATCATTTGTAATAAGGGACAAGTCAAAAAAAGTGCTAGTATGATAATAAGAAATTATGAAATAAATGCTCTTTCATAAAACGGTAATGATATACAATCTCATTTGTTTCATGTAAGCAAAATCAATAAATTATTCGATAATAAACTCAATAAACACTGTATTATATCAAAGATTATATATTTTGGAGATTTTCAAGAAAGAATCATGTAATCGGTGTGACTTTCTACTTCAAAAAAAGTCAATAACTGTGGATCCCTCCGTAAAGGAGTTAAATATAAATCTCAATAGGTTCCTACTCGAGGGAGATCAATAACGTATACTAGTTCTATATATCTTCCCACTAGCAAGGGCTATAACGGTGATCCGTGAATACAAGGTGCACCACAGGGGCGTCTCGTCCATTAGGCCACTTAGACAATTGTCTAGGGGCCCATAATAATGGAGGCCCATATTTTCATGTATACTAGTTATATATACTAAAAAAAAATTACTGAAATCTTTTAAAGAAAACAACTCATATTTTTCAAAAAAAAAAGAAAAAAAAACTAAATAGAGTTTTACATGGTCTTCCTTAGCATAAAAAGGGGAACAACTTATTTCTTAAGTTAAGGCCCCTGGTTAGAGTGTGGCTTTAGGCCCCCGATATGATTGAGACGCCCCTGTGCACCAGGTCTAACGAACCCGCCATTAGCTACGAGATCCAAGTCAAGGTCTACTCCCATTTTACTTTTATTTGTAAACAGTAGGTACTCGTATGAAGCATTTTCAAAATAGTACAGGGCACTTAAATTCTTATCAAATCATATTACATATAAAATTTGAACAAAAACACATGTCAAGGTACTTATTCCTCAAGTAAGTGAAGAGCCTTCACAATAACAGTAATCATATCTCAAATAATAGTAAATATGTCTTATAACAGCGAGAACATCTCAATAACCATTTCAGTATCATATCAAGTAAAAAACTTGTCCCACATGCAATTTCAAAGTATTCGGTAACACTTGTTTTCTTCAAAATCATGTATACTATGCAAGTTCTAAAAATATATATTATGATAAAATTACTACTCACTCACTGTACTCATGCCGAAATACCAAACTCATCACCTCAAGCAGTCGATCAATCTATAATCACGTCATATAGATCTCAGGTTAATTTTCTTGTTAGGCTAACTCATACTAAATTTAGAACACTCAACGTGATTGAGTCTTTATTTGCTTAATTATGTCAGCCCGTTTTATGGATAACTCCAGCCAATCCATAAGTCACAAATTACAACAACTCATACTATTAGTAATTCAACTAGTCCATAATCTGTTAAATTTGACATTATATATGATTTTTTTAATGAAATTTCACATATTTCTATGGATTCATCACCGGAAAATAAACTTGTATCTTCTTGATGTTTTTGGTATCCAATTAATCTGAATTATTTTTTGTCTATCAAGAAATAAAACTCAGAGTTGGAGTTTAGGTAATACTCGAAAGAATCAACCAGATGCTTAAGACTTCACAAGCGTTGTTTATGATTTCAAAACACTATATTTGCTACTCCTCACAATTAGCATAATCCATTAGGGCTCCTAATCCCTTTTGTGGGAATTTTCACCGCTACACTCCATTTGGGCCATGGCCACCCACTTCCTTTCTTTCTTTCTTATATTGTTATAGAATAGCTTATTTATTTATTTATTGATCTAGTTTTGTTCTTTTTTTAAAAAAAATGAAATGACTTAAATGACCTTAATTACTATGGGGCATTACAACGGACCGGTAAGAAGGCCAACCACATAGAACCGAAAAACTTAGCTTTTTGGAGCGGACCAACCTTTCGTGCCCCCACTCCCCTCTTACTCTCTCTATAAAAAAAATCTGTGTAAAACGCGAAGAGCTAAACCACTAATATCGTGGCGAAGGTTAGACCTCATAAAGTCAGCGAAGCTAAAGTTTCGTAGAGGAGGGGGTAATTATTTGGATTATGCGTTTAATTACTCTCTTTGAGAGTTGGGGATTTGTCTCATACCTCCTCTTGAACCTCTCTTGAACTACGAGTAATAATTCATGTACGAGTACATATCTCTTTTTCTCTTTTTCTCTTTGAATTATTTTCTTATTATATTTGAATGTTAATCTAATTAGTTCCTAAATTCTCTTTTTTCAATTCTAGATTAACCCTTTGTTTCCTTATATCTATCCTAGATTTATGATTATCGATTGCATTTACATATGTCTAGGTAATTAATTACTTAGATAGGTGTTTATCCCAATAATTATTTTAATCTTTCTACCGTTTTATTGCTTTTCATAATTGTTTTTGGTGTTCATGTGAAATGGAAGAATTTATCTTCAATTTCTTTGAATTCCCGAGCGCTTGTTTCACATCAGAGTCCTAAATCCTAATACACTCCCATAGTCTGGACGGACATACATGATGAACATCAGGGACGGATCCACGTGGAGGGGTATGGGTTCACGAGAACCCATGCTCCCCTCCCGAGGTCCATGAGTGTACTGGTATTTTTTTCTGATAAAATTACTTAATATTTGTTTGTGGCACCCATGTTCAATAGAACAATTTGATCATGCACCTATTAAGTTCCATGTCAAGGGATCGAAATCCCACACACTCCTGTGGTTAATTGAATTTTTTCCATTTCAAGCTTCCTCCTTTGTTTATTTATCAGTCTACATTTGAATAGTTATTTCGTTTTGCTTTATAGAGCTACAACATTCGAAATTATAAATAACAATGCTATTATTAATTTCTTTTAAGTAGAAAAATTATTGAAGGACAGTTGTACACAAAATAATATTTATTTGTGATAATAGTATTGGATGTAATTTATTCATGGAAGTAGAGTCAAATCAAAAGGCTAATTCGAATTAATCATGCTTCAAGATGAATATCAGATATTAAAATAAAAAAAAATAAAAAAGGGACATCATATAGATATTCGTCCTATAAATCAAATGTTATTAAAAAATTGAAGCGCCAATTTTTTTTAGTAGTGCACCTATTTTCATGAAATCCTGGATACACCTTTGATGAAAATATTGTCACGTAAAAGACATTTGAGATAAGAATAATCCTTTTATAAGAATCTCAACAATTTGGAGTAAATTTAATGGGCGGTCAATATTCAGCTTTGTTTCATTACCGAAAAGTTACTATTCTTTATTTTGTTACACAAAAATCATTTAATTTTGTCTCATCTTTCACAAAAGTAAATATAACAAAATTTGGTTAAAGTCCTACTTAAAATGTGGGAGAAAATAACGAAAATATCTTTTATGTTCGAGAGTAGATTCAAAATGGTCCTTAAATATACTTTTGAGCAATTTTGGTCTACTATTTTGCTAAAACATGCGCCCTTTTTATTTTCATATATTTAACAAATTCTGCACACTAAATTTAACATAAATTGAATAAAAAAGAGTTAAAAAAGGCAGTCTCGTACACTAAAATATCCTCTATGTGCGGGGTTCAAGAAAGTAAATTGAAAAAAAGTAGCATCAGAAAAAATCTTTAAATATCATTAATATGAAATAATTACATTTTAGCTTACTTACCTTTCACTAATATACTATTTTTAAATTAATTTATAAATGTCTTTTTTTTAAAACATAATATTATTTTACTTATACTATCAGTATACTATTAAATAAATAAATATGATTTTCAAGTTATTTTATAATAGTTTCTATGAACACATTGAATATGTGATCTAAACTATAATATTTTTAGTAAATAAGAGAAAACAAAAAAAAATTACTTATGATGAAATCAGAAAAAATTTAAAGGCCTTGGATGGGAGATATTTTTGAGGGTTGGGAACGGAGCTGAAAGTTGAAAATAGTGACATGCTGGAAAATTTAAAAATTTATACACAATGTTACACTTCTTGATATTTCATTTGTTTCATAAAATTAAAGAACTGATTTCAAGTAAATCTTATTTTTGTTATAATTTATACAATCGATACTTTAAAGATATTTGATGTGCATTGGGGACAATCGATACCTCATCAGGAGTCTTCACACTCATCCCTTGCTCCCTCATATTCATGTGTATTGGGGACAATGCCTACTTTTAGTTGGGGTGGGTGTATCTTATGGCCTGTTTGGTAGAGATATTTGATGCCCTTGTTAGGCTTGATTTTTGATCCATTAGTTTTGATTGCCTTTGTCAGATTTGGTTTGTATTTTTAGATATTATTTAGCCATTGTCGAGCATAGTTTGAATGACTTTTATTTAAAATTTTTACATAAATAATTTTATTTGAATCTATTATTACCTTTTTTAAGGGTATTTTTTTTAATTACTATCCGTGGCCTACTTTTGGAATTCCAAGCTGTGGCAAGAGACTGCGGAGAGGTTAGCTGGTGTATTAAATGATGATCGGCTTTATTCTATTAAAGGAAAGACTATACATAGGCTTTTATTGGAGTTGTGTGACTTTGTTAACACAACATTCTAGAACATATATAATATATTTCTAACAATGCAAATTAATTTAAATAATACTAAAAATATTTAAATTTAGGTATAATATTTATAATATATTTGTATTAAAAATATTTTAGTTATATATTCACCACGTTCATTGAAACATCCTATAATATATTGAATTCAAAATGTATTACAATTGTTGTTTATTTTTTTTCTCTTATTAATTAATGATGTTAAAATGTATTATACCTGAATTTCAAACATTCAAATACTATTCAAATTAGTTTATGTGTTATTACATTAAAATTGTGTTAGAAATATATTATATATGTATTTAGTTGATTTAGCTATTTTTGGTAAGAAAAGTAAGGCTATAATCTGTAAGAGTAAAATTATACTATAATTTATAAATAGAGCTTTATAATACATTATCTATGTAAAAAGGCCTTTTTATTTCACCCTCGCTGGGCTTGATCTTGCTATGCTTATGTTATCGCGCCCTCTACGGGGTTGATCTTTGATGCTTGCATATGAGTGAATGCCATTGCTGGATCAGTTTTACACGTCGATTGTCCTACTATCCGTGCCTTGCAAATTAATGCTTAGTCCCTTTGTCGGGCCTCGTTCTTCAAATGATTCATGAGCGCGTAATTTGAATTCGCCTTTGTTAATAGTAGTTGTAATAAACTCCGAGGGTTTTCTTTATACTACAGTTCTTTTTCAAGGAGCATTTTTTTTATTTTCTCTCTTTTTGTTGTCGAATCGGGTGGTATGTCCCTATGATAGATTGATAGGCGACTTTCTTAAGGGAGAATGCCAGTTTTAGTGTTTGGGTCGAGTTCATGTCACACTTGTCTTGAGCGGAACCACCAAAATTTTCTTTTTTGACAAATGATTTGAAAAAATTGAGAAAAGAGGGAAAAAGAATTCAAACATTCTCTTGTCATGATCTTTAAATTCATTGTTTGGCTCTTTGTTCACAAATGAATTGCCTGAAATTCGAAATAGCTTATAAAAATTCATTCATTTAAGTTGGATCTGAGAATAGCTTATAACTCCAAGTGTTTGTGATGCCTTGTGTAGTAAGGTATTCATATGTTCTTGTGTATGCGTGTAGTCTAAAACTTGCCCAAAAATGTGATCAACGTGAAATCCTAAATGTTGCTTGGCTTGAAAGATAACCTTAGCCCCTCTTTAGATAGTCACTTTATCAAAAATTAAAGGGAATGAATGTGATAAGTTGTGAAGTAAAATTTGAGGCAAGTCTTGAAAGTTTAGTGTCAATGACTTGAGATACTAGTGTTTTGTTTTAAGTGAAAAAGGTTCCCTGGTTTTGAATGAAAAAGTGAAGTCTTTTGAAAAGCCTTTTGAAATAGTTTTGATTTGCCTTGTACTTTGGTGGTACCAATTGAGATTAGTGTGTTTGTTGAGTCTCTTTGTTTTAAGTCTTTTCATTTTAATTGATTTATTTGAGTCATAGTGGTCTTAGTGTGATCCGTTGTCTTTGAAGATTGAGTCAATTCTTTGCTTTTGTGAATGTCTTGCTTGAGAACAAGCAATAGTTTAAGTTTATCTCTTAAGCATGAATTATTGCCTCAATCTTGTGCTTTTTAAATGAATTTTATGTCGTTTATCTCTTATGTGCAGGCATTCCTAGAATTTGATGATGAACAAGGATTTGAACCCAAAATGCAAGAAAGAAAGCAAAAATCCAATGAAAGAAGTCAAGATTAAAGGTTGCATCTGTGAAGCGTAGGAGCCCACTTGCGTCTCGAAAGTGGACCACAAGTGAAAGAAAAAGCTCATGTAACTTGCATGTGGAAGTGCTGACGCAACTGGGCATTTGCGGCTCGCAAATGAAGCGCATCCTGTAACAGAGCACTGACAACCAATCACAGGAACTTGCAGGCGGCAAGTGGAGACTTGCGCTCGCAGGTGGACCGCAAGTGTCCCAAAGAGTATTTTTGTCCAAAATATTTCAAATGTGTTTGGGGTTTTTCAAGAACATTTTTGGGGATCCGTGAAGAGAGTTTTTATTCAACAATTTTCATATTCTATTTTTCCTATAGTAGTACTCTTCAGGAAGAGAAAAAGTACACTTGGTGACTTCATCTTCCCTAAAATTAGAAAACTTCATTATTGAGCATTAAAACTTGGATTTGAATGTTAAATCTTACTATGGATGGAATTAAGGAACACCCACATGGTATAATTTTTATTTTCATTGACATGAGTAGCTAAATTCTCTTCTAGAGGTGTGTGCAATGATGGGTGTTTAGTATTGATTGGGTATTGATTATTTGCTCTTAGAATTGATTATATTGGATGGATCTATTGAGTGCTTCGAATTTTAGTTATAAAATTAATGATTGCAAACTTTGGTTGAATTCTCTAATTTTAATCTTGCTTGAGAAAAGGGATTGAAGTTGAGTAAGTATTCAATGGTGAGGATTTGAGATTTTCTATCTAAGGGCTAAAGCTAGAGATAGTTTAGCCTACTCAAGCATATTTTGGTTGTTTAATTGTGATTGATTTTGGGGTTTGAGGGAACCCAAAATATACATATTCTTTGGTTGAGAGACCTTGATACATAACTTAAAACAAAGTTATCCATACAGTATATCGAATCGAAGATATTTATTCAATCTCAATTGAAGCTATTACCCCATCGAAAGCACACCCCTAGACTCCTAATCTTGATTAATCTTATCAATTGTGTTACCTAGACTCCTAATCTTGATTAATCTTATCAATTGTGTTAACTTGTACTTGTGTACTATTGATACAATTACTTGTTATAAACAACCCCTTCCCTCCCTCCCAAAAGAAAAAAAATTACTTTACTGTTATTTTGATACAATGTGCATGTTTATAGTGAGTTGATATACACGGGTCGCAACTGGACCACAAGTGAAAGCAAAAGCTCCTGCAACTTGCATGTGGAAGTGTTGGTGCAACCAGGCATCCGCGGCTCGCAAGTGAAGCGCCGCCTGTAATAGAGCATTGGCAACCAATCACAGGGACTTGCGGGCTGCAAGTGGAGACTTATGCTCGCAAGTGGCTCGCAAGTGGACCGTAAGTGTTCCGAAGGGTATTTTTGTTCAAAATATTCCAAGCTTGTTTTGAGGTTTTCAAGGACATTTTCGGGGATCCATATAGAGAGTTTTTATTCAACAATTTTCAGATTCTAATTTTTCTATTGTAGTACTCTTGAGGAAGAGAAAAAGTACACTTAGTGACTTCATCTTTCTCAAAATTGGAAAATTTCATCGTTGAGTGTTAAAGTTTGAATTTGAATTTAAATTTTTATTATGGATGGAATTGAGGAACACCCATATGGAATAATTTTTCTTTTCATTGATATGAGTAGTTAAATTCTCTTCTAGGCGTGTGTGTAATGATAGGTGTTTAGTATTGATTGGGTATTGATTATTTGCTCTTAGAATTGATTATATGGTATGGATCCATTGAATGCTTTGAGTTTTAATTATAAATTAATGATTGCAAATATTGGTTGAATTCTCTTATTTCAATCTTGCTTGAGAAAGGGGATTGGAGTTGGGTAAGTATTCAATGGTGAGTATTTGAGATTTTTCGTCTAAGGGCTAAAGCTAGAGATAGTTTAGCCTACTCAAGCATATGTTGGTTATTTAATTCTGATTGATTTTGCGGTTCGAGAGAACCCAAAATATACATGTTCTTGGATTGACAGACCTTGATACATAAATTAAACCAAAGCTATCCATACAGTAAATCGAATCTAAAGCCTTTATTCCTTCCCAATTGAAGTTATTACCCCATCGAAAGCGTACCTCTAGACTCCTAATCTTGATTAATCTCATCAATTGTGTTAAATCGTTACTTGTCTACTCTTGATATAATTATTTGTTACAAACAAACCCCACAATTTCACTTTATTATTGTTTTTATACAATGTGTATGCTTATAGTGAGTTGATATACGCGGCTCACAAGTGGAAGAAAAAGCTCCTACAACTTGCGTGTGGAAGTGTTGGCACAACCAGGCATCCGGACCTCGCAAGTGAAGCGCAGCCTGTAACAGAGCACTGTCAATCAATCACAGGGACTTGCGCCCGCAAGTGACTCGCAGGTGGACCGCAAGTGTCTCAAAGGGTATTTTTGTCCAAAATATTTCAAGCGTGTTTGGTGGTTTTAAGGACATTTTTGGGGATCCATGTAGAGAGTTTTCATTCAGAAATTTTCAGATTCTAATTTTTCTATTGTAGTACTCTTAAGGAAGAGAAAAAATACACTTGGTGATTTCATCTTCCCCAAAATTGGAGAACTTCATTGTTGAGAATTAAAGCTTGATTTGAATTTATATTCTTATTATGGATGGAATTGAGGAACACCCACATGGAATAATTTCTCTTTTCATTGATATGAATAGTTAAATTCTCTTCTAGGGGTGTGTGTAATGATAGGTGTTTAATTAATATTGATTGAGTATGGATTATTTGCTCTTAGAATTGATTATATTATACGGATCCATTGAATGCTTCGAGTTTTAATTATAAAATTAAGAGATAAGGCACAAGTATCTCCCTAAACTATACCCGAAGTTGCTACGACACACCTAAACTTTGTAGGGGTCCTATTACCCCTTAAACTCATTTTTTTTTGTATTTTTGTGCTCCTTTTATGCTGACATGTCAGCACGAAAGTAGTACAAAAATATTCTGCCACTTGACAGCCACGTCAACAAAAAGGAGCACAAAAATACATAAAACAATGAGTTTAGGGGGGTAATAGGACCCTCGTAAAGTTTAAGTGTGTCATAGCAAATTCGGGTATAGTTTAGAGATGGTACTTGTGCATTATCTCTAAAATTAATAGTTGCAAAATTGGTTGAATCTCTAATTTCAATCTTGCTTGAGAAAGGGGATTGAAGTTTGGTAAGTATTCAATGGTGAGGATTTAGGATTTCCCATCTAAGGGCTAGAGATAGTTTAGCCTACTCAAGCATATTTTTATTGTTTAATTGTGATTTGTTTTGGGATTCGAGAGAACCCAAAATATACATGTTCTTGGGTTGACAGACCTTGATACATAACTTACACAAAAGCTCTCCATATAGTAAATTAAATTTAAGGCATTTATTCAATCCCAATTGAAGTTATTACCCCATCGAAAGCGCACCCCTAGACTCCTAATATTGATTAATCTCCTTAATTTTGTACACTTATTACTTGTCTACTCTTGATACAATTACTTGTTACAAACAACTAATGTTGTTTTTATACAATGTGCATGCTTATAGTGAGTTGATATACGCGGCTCGCAAGTGGACCGCAAGTGAAAGAAAAAGATCCTTCAACTTGCATGTGGAAGTGCTGGAGCAACTGGACATCTGCGGCTCGCAAGTGAAGCGCAGCCTGTAACAGAGCACTGGCAACCAATCATAGAGACGTGCGGGCCGCAAGTGGCTCGAGGTGGATCGCAAGTATCCCGAAGGGTATTTTTGTCCAAAACATTCCAAGTGTGTTAGGGGATTTTCAAGGATATTTTTGAGGATCCGTGAAGAGAGTTTCCATTCAGTAAAATTATCCGCATTGCTTTTGAAAGATGTACGTAGGGTTTGTTTTACTCATTATAAGACCGAAAGCAAGAAATGGTGATTTTTTGATTTTTGGTGTGTGTTAGTCCATGAATTTTCAGTGATATGTGTGTTCGACTATTTTTTGCTAAAGTTTTTTTGTACCATCCATGACGACCTATTAAATGATGAGCATTGCTTTTGAAAGGCTTACGAAGGTTTTTTTTACTCGTTATGAGGCTGAAAGCAGGAAATGGTGATTTTTCAATTTTTGGCATGTTTTAGTCCATGAATTTTTAGTTATATGGCTATTTTTTGGCTAAAATTTTCTGAGAGCGTCTATAAATAGGCATCAGGGAATGACCAATCCATGTGTTCTGGCTGCCTTCTTCCGTGCCACAACTGTTATAACTGTGGTCTTGTCTTTTGTCATTCATGTATCAGTAAGAAATCACTGAAGACATCAATGGCACCAAATTCGAATAAACCTTATCGTGTCTGTGATAATTGTTATAATAAATTGAAAAAAGTTATTGAAATTGATGCTTCATCTGAGGCTTTCATGAGTCGAAGAGGAAGACTGAATCAGGGGTCAACTGATGTCATAGACAAAAGTACTAAGTTGGATATAAGGTCTCAACCTCATCTTATTAGATTTTCTTCAAACAAGTTGAAACCCGCTCTTCCAAATAGAAGAAGAAGTTTGAATTCAACAGCAGTCATGTGTCACCTATTCCCAGTAGTACCTCACAATTGGGAGCTCTGAATAGTTCCAGATCTTCTAATCAAGTTGTTGCGCTTTCTGATACCAATTGTTGAGTTCTGATAATAAGTATTGCGAAAATATCATGGGTTAACTAGAACACAATCACACACAAAGAAAATAGAGAAGAAAAGTAACACAAGAATTTAATGAGGTTTGGCTAGGCCTAATCCTCCAAGCAAAAGCAGAGAGAGTTTTCCACTATGAAAGAAGAAAGGTTTACAATGTACAATTCTTTTAGAATCTCCAACTACATCCCTATATATAGACCCCAAGTAGTCTCAAATCTATAAGGAAAAGGTTCTCCCAATCCTACGAGGACTATACTTTCCTTTCCCAAATCCATTAGGACAAAGGATTTCCTAAATCAATAGGGATTGTGAGTTTCCTAAAATATACAAGGGAAAAATTCAAGACATAATTAACAAATCTTCCCCTTGTCTTGAATTCCTTTCATCAAAAGGAATAATATCTCTCTGCCTTGCTCTCAGCCCTTGAACGGGCTCACTGAGTATTACACCCACCAATCAAGTTTAGGAAATGGCTAAACTTATTGGTCGGAACTGCCTTGGTAATCACATCTGCCAGATTATCATGTGTCGACATCTTCTTCACATCAACAACCTCTTTGAAGTCTATTACCTTTTGTCCCTTTAGCAATGAATCAAACTTCCATGTTCGATTCTTGTGAACTGACTCAATCTCTTCACCCATAGCACCAATCCATCGATCTCCATTTGAACTATAAATAGCTTCTTTATAGCTATTAAGTTCAAACACTTTAATGGTCTCTGCAACTGACAAAGCAAATTCCATAAAATCTATATATCTAGAAAGATTTTCATCAACCACATTTGCATACATCTTTGGTCGGTTGATCAATCTCTTCTCTCTGTCTGTTGCAATGCTATATGATTCTTGTTGCATAGGTGCATCAACATTATCATCTCGATTAAGGTTTTGCACCTCCTTCACTTCTGAATTACTGGGCTGAGCTAGTGGAGATTCAATTTCTAGCTCTATGCGGTCACTGACACCAGGATCTGTTTGTGCTATTGCCTTCTCCTTGTGACTGTCCAGTGAGGCAGATTCACTGAATGTCACATCCCTACTAATAATTAATCCTGGAGTCTTTTTCTCTATGCACCACAGTCTGTAACCTTTCACTCCAGTTGTATACCCTAGAAATATGCACTTCTTTGCCCTCGGCTCAAGTTTTCCATCCCTCACATGAGCATAAGCAGGACAACCAAATATCCTCAAATTTGAATAATCAGCTGGCGAACTGGACCAAACCTCAAAAGGAGTTTTGAACTCAATAGTTGTGGATGGAGATCTATTGACCAAATAACAATCTGTATTGATTGCTTCAGCCCAAAAATCCTTGCTAACACATGAGTGTGAAAGCATACTTTGTGCCCTATCACAAAGTGTTCTCCTCATACGTTCTGCAACACCATTTTGTTGTATTGTTCCAACACAAGTGCGGTGTCTCACTGTGCCTTCTCTGCTGCATAATTCATTGAACTCTAAGTTGCAAAATTTTAACCCATTGTCAGTTCGAAGACACTTGACTTTTCTTTCAGTCTGCCTCTCAACCATCGTCTTCCATTAAACAAGTGTCAAAAATGCTTCATCTTTTGTTTTCAAAAAATACACCCATACCATTCTTGAGTAATCGTCAATCAAAGTCATAAAGTACCTGGCACCACTTTTGGAGGAAACTCTATTTGGATCCCACAAGTTTGAATGTATATAATCTAACTTGTCTTTGGTCTTGTGCTCTGCCCTTTTGCTGAACTTTATCCTTGTTTGCTTACCAAACACACAATGCTCACAAAAATGCAAAGCTTGATTTTTGTATCCATCCAATAAATTTTGCTTGCTCAACAAAGACAATCCCTTATCACTTAGACCAAGTCGGTAGTGCCACAACTGAGACTGATTCGAATCACTCCTTCCAAAAGCTATAATTGCTTCCCCTTCAACTACACTGGCTTGAAGATAATATAGTCTAGAATGCATCTTACCCTTCATGAGTACCAAGGAGCCCTTACACACTTTAAGTACCCCATTATCTGAGTGAAATTTATACCCTTGATCATCCAAAGTCGAAAGAGAAATCAAATTCTTTTTCATTCGAGGAACATGATAAAACACTCAGTATTTCTGATAATGCCATTGAAAATTCTCAATTTGATGTTTCCAATCCCTTCTACCTCTAATGAAATATCATCACCTAGGTAGACAGTCCCACTCGTCTGCTTGTAAGTTGCAAACCAGTTCTATTGTGGACACATGTGGAAAGTTGCACCAGAATCAAGAATCCAAGAATTATGCCTATGATCAGAACTCACGACATAAACTTCCTCTACATAGTCATTATCATCATAATTGTTGCTAATGTCAACAATATTTGCTGAGTAATCAACTTTCTGCTTCCCTCTTTTCTCCTTTAGCTTAGGACAATCTCTTTTGTAGTGACCTTGCTCCCTGCACTCATAGCAATTCTACTTCCTTGCTCTAG
This sequence comes from Jaltomata sinuosa, assembly GCA_003996215.1. NCBI lineage: Eukaryota > Viridiplantae > Streptophyta > Magnoliopsida > Solanales > Solanaceae > Jaltomata > Jaltomata sinuosa. The sequence goes on from QJPP01000552.1 coordinate 258,099, forward strand.
ACTTTGATCTGGCATTGAACTTTTTCTTATTAAAGTCTTTTTGTTGTGTTCTTCCCCTACTCACAAGACCTTCGCCCTCAGTTCTGCTATCTGGAAAACTCTTCTTCAACTCTTTTGATTTTAATGCATTACTAACATCATCCAGTGAAATACTGTTTTTCCTGTTGACACCCAATTTTTACCCTCCATATTACGAATTAATCTTGGGCCTTTTTGAATTTTAAACAATTTTGAAATAATTGTTTTATAAAAAAGGGATAAAATATTTTCAAATTGTCTTTATCATAGTTTCTGAGTAACAATTTATATTTTTCATATTTAATTATGTGGAATTTATATGAGTTAACTTGAAAAAACTATTTTAGAGTTTAATTTCATAAGAAATCCTTTTAAAAGATTAAACGTTTGATTTTCCTCCAAATTAATTCAAAACTAGACTAATTGAACAAATTAATTTCATAATTGTAAAAGAGGTAATTATGTGTTAAATACAATAATTGTTTTAAATTGTTTTAATTCATTAAAGCTCGAGGTTAATTGTAATTGATTTACTCTTATTCCTATTCTAGCCAAAACTCTTTAAAATATTTAAATCCTAGCCGAACATTTCCCAATTCCAATCGATTTGTCTATCTCCTTAACCTTTTGGCCACATTTTTGTAAATGTGGCCATTATTTAAATAGCCCTTATAACCCCTCTTTGTCTCAGCACCAACAGTGGCCCAATTCAACAAATCTTGGCCCAACCCATCTCACCTCTACTCCTCTTTCTCTCCTCTCATTACACACCTTCAACCAAATGACCCCTTAATCCGTTTCTCCCAACCCAAATCTCCATTTTCCTCTCAGCCCAATGCCTATACCCGGCCCAATCTTCCTTTATCCCCATCAACATATACACCTTACACATATATGCACACACCAAATACTCACCGCCTATATTCTCTCCCTCACCACGCGTGTACCCCACACCCTCTCTATTTCCCAGAAAGGATGCAGTGTACGAGGGCAACGTGCCTCGTACACAACATCTCACCATCCCCCATCTTCATCTTCTCCACCTCTTTCTCTCTCAACCCTAACGGCAACAACAGTTGCAAGACAACGAAACAACAACAATAAACAACGCCTAACCCTCCTAACGTTCCCAAACGCCATCCATTTTCTTTGTTAAAGTGTGCGCTGGCATAGTATAAAAGTTTCTAGAGGCCCTAGGTGGCCTCATCTCCGCAAAATCAGTGGATATTCATACAAGCTCTTACGATTTTCTTGACGCTCAAGCTCATCCAGCTGAGGAATTTGAATTTCCTCTAAGAAATTCCAGGAAAACCCCTCTTGTTTCCCCTCATTTTCACCCGATTTTCCCCTATATAAACCCCTCTTCTATTGAGGTGGGTAGTGGGAATTTCTGGGGAAAAACTTGGAGATTCTGAAGTAGCATTCCTTCAATCTCACGTAACCAGGAATTTTAGAGCGAAAAACACAACAAACTTGAGTTTCGGCAAGGTTAGTCGAGATTCCGGCGGTGGTAAAACATTTTCTGATGAAACCCATTGTCTCAGTTCCTTGCTCAAAGAAAGGTAATACCCTTTTTTCTCTCCTTTCCTTTCTCTCTTTCTTTTAGCACGATGTAAATCTGTCATTTCTTTTTGTGTTCTTTAGAGATATTTAGGTTGTTTTAGGCTGGTTTTGATTTTGGAAAACGTTTGTTTGGTTGCTGTGAGAAATCAAGGCTATAAGACATTATCTGCTAACCTGAGATTGTCGTAGAACTTATAACAATGTGGAATTTTTAGATTTGTCTTCTCATTATTTATGGCTATTATATGATGCATAAGCTTCTCATTTTACATTAGCTTTGAATCTAAGCAACCCGTTTGATCTTCATTAGGTCTTGAAACTTTCTCCCTTTTGTGTTAATCTTGGCATTCTTCCAGCTTGTAGTCTGTGTGTGAAGCTCTATGTCATAATCTTTCTCTTTTGTTCGAGTTTTGATCTAGCTAGGATATGAGAAAATATGTTCTCTCTTGAGAAATTTTTAGCCTTTGGGGTTTCGTGTAATAAGAATGGCAAATCCTTTGCTACAATCGTTTAGGTTCATGTTGTAAAATCTTTTTTCCTTTAAAGTGTGTTTGGTTTCTGTTTGAATGTGACTCTTTGAAAGCTGTCATGTTTTGTTCAAATTGAATGCCTTTTCCCTGTTAGCTCAAGTTCTACCATGTTAAAATGTCTTTCTTTTGCAACCATTGTAAAACTGTCTGGTGGTGTTTCTTTGAGTCAAATATATTTTTTCTCTCCTCGTTTTACCACTGTTTTGTTTCAAGTTCTCCAGTACGCGATTAGTGCATTTCTTTCTTAATTTAGTTCAAAAGAATCACCTTTTCTTTTAGCAAAATCAGTCCTCTCATGTTGACATGTCTATCAATATCAAAATGTTGTTTGGTTGTGTTTAAATCTCATCATTTTTCCCAAAGTATGCTCAATTAGAGAACATCTTTTAGTTTCTATTTGAATGATGAGAATTATGTTGTGGTGTATTTGGCCTCCTGGCAATACCATTGACTGTTAAACGCTCTTTCTAATGCATAGAGGGTGTTCTTGATCCTTGTCAAACTCTTTTTGTTTTCAAAATAGAGCCAAATTCATATACTATGAAGGCTAATAGTTGGAGTTGATAGGTGCAGGATAGCCCTGGAACATTGTGTGAAGTTCATGCTCTAATTTGGTTGGGTTCCTAGGCTCAAAACCATTTCATGGAAAGATCACAGTTAGGCTGTTTCCTCATCTAAGTGTTGAATTTTCTAAGCTCTGTTTAGTTGTGTGAAGGCCTGCTTTGAGAATCTCTTAACTTTTTTTTGTGATTGTTAAATTAAATAGAGTGTAATTGCAATAAGTTTAAAATGAGTTCCTTGGTTGTGGCAAAGGCACTGATATTTTGTTTACCTTTTATTATCTTCTTTACGGATTTTATAAGGTAGCTGCTGGTATAATTGTCCCATAGTAGTGATAGTAATGGTTGAGATTTTGAAACTCCACAATTGCGTTCAGTGACATTGTTTTCTCTGTTTTTCGCATTACCTCAACATATGTTTGTTTGAGTTGGTTTGGATCCTTTAATTAGTTAATAATACTTATCCTCTCTGTTTTATATGAAACATGTGACACTGGTCCAAGTTCATTGGACTTCCCCTCTTGCATCTCCTCAATGGGCTAGGGCTCAAGTAGCATGCCTCTCGAGTCTGTCTATTTTCAAGGCCTAAAAAGGGTTAAGAGTTGAAGAAAGTGTGGCCCAACGTGCCACACATGGAAGCAACTATACAGGGAAGGCCAAGAAGCGGATAATAGCCCCAATGGGCTAAAAGCATGAAATTGGACCAAAGTCCAAAAGAAATGGCGGTGGGCCTAAAGAGGGCCCACAAACTAGATTTAGAGCTTATTTTGATTTAACTATATCATTTATTCTTTAGTTGTTTAGATAGGATTACTTGTATAATTTGGACTCTTTGAAAAACTTTAACTATTTAATTAACTGAGTCTATTTTTCCCATTTCGGAGCACCATGAGTTTTATTGCAAGTTGTTTCTAAATTTTTGGAACTTTGTCTAAATTTTAAATGGTTGCTATGTTTTATTCAATTTGACTATGTTTCTTTACAAACAAAAGCAAATTTATGATTCTTCCTTTACTTATCAAATATTTCCATGTTTCAAAGTTAGTCATAATAAAGAGTTTTCAAAATCAATTGGATAACCGCGTGTTAGCGGACATTTCGAATTCCTTAAAACCCTTCTCGAAATGTTAATATGAACTTCTCACCCAAATTTTCTTAAAATCAAAGGTTTTTATCTGTTTTAAATCTTTTGATTAGTTTCTAAAGGTTTTCTTAATTTTCCTTAATTAATTAAGTGGCGACTCTGTTTCAATTAAGTTTGAGAATTTCTATAAGTTTTCGAATTTAAATCAAGTCAAACCCGTTTCAAATAAAGAGTTGCATTTTTTTCCCGAATGTAGAAAAATGCGATAAAATAGAAATGGCGACTCTGCTGGGGACTTTGGACTAAGTTCTAACCAAAATGATTTCTCTAACTCTTATGTGATTAACTATTTGGGTTTGTAATAGATAGTAAAAGTAGTTATTTGTAATTGATGTGTTTAATTCTCATAAATTATAAACTGTCATTGCATATCATAGCATATTCCTCCATACGTCTATCGATTTTATTGATGTTTAGGGAGGTTCGTGTTCCCATGGCCTCCTGCCACAAATAACACTTTCTCGAGAATGCGATAGTTTACGGGTACGTCATGTGTTCAATGACTATCGTATTCTCAACCCAAGTTGTCCACTTGGGATCCAGTCTATTTCGAAACAACCCACTCTTAGACACCTAGTGTAGAGCTAAATCAAAACCCAATTTTAGGCATTGGCCTAGGACGACCCAATACCCTAGAGGTATATTGGGCCCATTAGAAAGACCGCCTTGTATCTATTGACTACGAGTCAATCACAGACGACCATGCTTGCTTGTTTTTGACAGAGTATATGCCTTTGAATTTATCCATTATCGTCCGGGAGGGGGGGACCTTACTTATTTTATCTATTTTGTAGAATGGCTCTAGCCTGTCCCGCTCGAAGATTTCGGATGGTGACAAGACCAGATGACCTCCTGAAAGTTTAGTGGGAATGCATGAACAAAGCCGATAGGAAAATTGTTCGAAGGCACATTGGATACTTGCTCTCTCTCATAGACATGAAGGCATGGCCCGAGATGATTCAAGTTTTGGCCACCTTTTAGGATAACAAAAATATGTTTTTTCGATTTGGGAGTGTGGAATTGACCCCAACCATCGAATAAGTGGTTGCGAGCTATGAAAGTATAGGAATGTATCAAAAAATAAAAAGATCACCGGATAAGGATATTCTCTTCCCAAAGGTGTGGGACCGACAACAAATCAAAGAGGCATTTTTGATCAAAGATGATAGTTGGCTCGGAAGGATTGATGTACCAAACATACCTTTTCAGAAGCTATACAATAGGTTCGGGCACTTCAACGCCTTTGAAAAGTTTGGCCATGAATTTGAATCCGAAGAAGACTGGAAAGATCAAAGAGCCTTTGCGTTCATCGTGAGCCTTCTTGGAACTATGGTATTCCCGAAAGGACCGAACAATACCATCCATCCGAGTGTAGTCATGGTTACACACGCCATCTTCTACAGAATCAAGTTTAGGACTTCCATCAAGTTTTATAGGCTAGCTCCCATGATACTTGCCGATATTTACCGAGCTTTAGGTAAATGTCAAGAGGGCGAGCAATTCTTTCAAGGGTGCAATTTAATCCTGCAATGGTAGATGATCAGGCATCTACTCAAATGTTCCTACACCGAGGAGTTGGACCATTCCATGAGGTTGGATAACTTCTCATCCCATAGTATGTGGCTAACCATAAACAAGTACAAGCGGAAACCCAACCAAGGATTTTGGTTCACTCAGTTTTGCGGTTTAAAGGATAACGACATTCAGTGGGTAATCGGAGACCTCCACCCAGGAAAATACATCACGCGAGGCGATACATTGCCTTTCTTGGTACTTTTAGGCTTTCGGGGAACCCGTCCTTATGTCCCTGCTAGAGTTCGCAGATAATTTAGGCTAAAGCAAGAAACGCTCCAAGTGGCAGAAATAGGTAAGTTCATAACCGATCATGAGGGCGGCGTGGTGGCATTCAAAGATATGGCTCGCAAAGAATGGAAGAAAAAGAAGGTCGAGGAACCTAAGGCCGAAGATAGGCTAGATCCACCTTACACCGACACATACAAAGAGTGGATGAAAAAAAACCTTGCTGGGACTATCGAACCTGGTCCAAATGTGCCTTATCGAGTGGTCGATGTCGAGTTCGAACATCAAATCCAGATTCATAGGCTTCAAGAAAAATGCACAAGGAGTGAGGTGGCACACCACCTACAACATAGGAAAGATGCTATGACCATACAATATCTGAAGGAAGAGTTAAAACGGACTAGGCAAGAGTTGGAAGATGCTAGACATTGCTTAATCAAGCTAGATAACCGCATGGATCAACAAATTGAGAGCATATGAGGGATGGACTCTGGGACTAGAGCCTTGATGGCTGGGGCTCATTTGGTCATGGATAGGTAATTCATGTGACACGAGGTAGATAAGGCCAAGAAAGCAAGAGCTGATGCGGGACCTTTCGGAAGTTAAAAGTTATCTTTTTTCCCCTGCGTGGGATGGTTTATCTTAGTCCCCTGCGTGGGATTGCTTTTTCCCTACACGGGATTTTTTATTTCCATCCCCTGCGCGGGATTGCCTATTTTCTCCCCTGCGTGGGATTGTTTATTTTGTCCCTTGCGTGGGATCGTTTACCTTTCGTATTTTTTCCATTCCCTAAAAGTTGTATCCCCGTTTGCTATGTAGTTGTAAAGGCTTTTGTCTCTTTTATTATTAATAAAAATCTCGTTTTAGGGATAATGGATCGACTTAAAGGCATATATCTCTGTCAAATATTCTAGGCCTACCCTTGGCACAAAAAGGGTCACCAATTAGGACTCGATACTTATTATTATGATTATTACTTGCGATATAGAACTGTTCTATGTGCTATGTGTGTTGCTTGAATCAAGGAAAATTAATCCACTCCATGCCGAAATTTTTAGAACACCGTAAGCACAAATAAAACCACTATCTAAAAGGTCCGACCAAAATATTCCAAGTCCTCCAAGTTTCTCAAAAAAATAATAATCTTAAAGCCTTTTTAAAATCCCAGTTTCTTTCAAGAAAGGTTGAAATGGAAGCTGCAATCATGCGCGAAAGGATGCTGAGGATTCAAGAGGAAATAGAGAAAGTTCAGAAAAAACATGAGGAAGTCGATCGACTAATAGAAATTTACACGGCTAGGACCAAGGAGGTGGAAGAGCAGACCACCAAATCCAAAGAAAGGATTGCCATAATTGATCGGATACTGGGCACACCTAAGACCGAACCAAAAAAAAACTTTGATCTGGAACTTGAAGAACTTCTCCTGGAATTTGGGGACATAACCGGAGAGCTAGAACAAATCAACAAAGGAGAAGAGAAAACAATTGAGGAATCTGAAGAAAATGAGCAAGTACTCGTGGGACCCCCTCTGGGCAAAAACACTCATGAAAAAATTCAACTCCCTAACACGGGAATCAACAATTGGACCAAGGTCAAGAGTGATGCTGTATGGCCAACCAGGTTCAGGCCAGAAGGAAGGACGGTCACTCTCAAAGTCCACTCCCGAGAGTATACCAGAAACCCAAAAGTGATCCTCTGTTTAGAAATTTATGAAACTCTGAAAGCTATGGGAGTTCTTCATCCCGACCAATCTGAGGGGTATGGATGTCACCCTCAGAATGAACACAAAGAGTGCGCTTATCACCCACGTCGAAGAGGGCATACCACTGATGAATGCAATGCTTAAGAGCCCAGATTTATCACATGATTACCAGTGGCCAAATAAGCCATTTGTGGGGCCCCAGAACTATCCTCGCATGTGATCAAGTTGGTTATGGCATGCCAATCACCGCGGAAATGACAATTCACCACTACGATTTCACTGTCTTTCAGGATACCTACTACGAGATCTATGCTAAGTTGGTTTAGGCCAAGATCCTGGAACCAGTCGAAAGGAAGGTAGGCAAGATGCCTAGATCTTGGCGCCAAGGAAAAGAGATTTGCCTCTATCACGCAGGGATAGGAGGCCATGACATCGAAACCTGCCGCCACTTTCGAGTTGATCTGGTATATCTCATTGATACGGGAAAAATTGAGTTAGAGTTTCCCCCTTATCACCCTTGAAGAAGAGGATTAAGAGGAGTCCGAGAGACTGTCGCTATCCAAAAGAAGCTTTAAAAGTAGCAGAATTTTAGTTTCTAGTTATTACCTATATGTCGCTTTTACTTTCCCATTGTAATAAAAAATAGTGGACGAAATGAAATTGAAACAAAATTTATCTACCTCTATGTTCGAACTACGTAGGGCCTGAATTCTCCTTCGTGAGATACGTAGGCAACCTTTCAAGGCTCGGCCCCTATCTTTAAGAAATTTTTCATTTCCCTACTTTTACAAGGGAATCAGTAAAGTCAGAAAGTACAACAAGCAAAGTGCTGCAAGGGCAGCAAGTCAACCTTCCTGATGCAATTCAGTTATCCAAAATTAGCGGGTAAATTCCTGTCCATTGAACCCTCGAGTCAAATTATCCGTGGATCAATTTGCCTTGACGAAAAGCAATTTTTATTTGTTTAAAGCAATTCTTATGTGTTTATTTGCTGTCAAATATCTTGCATTGTTTACCACTAACGGGGTCTAACACATCAGTCTTTGAGTTGTTTTGCTTCAACATGTAGTAGAAAGTGATCTCTGTCGACAAAGCTGGCCGAACATCCTACTTTACCCGCTCAAAGGCACACCTGGATTCCTCCTCTAACCCTCGCTTCTCTAAAGGGAAAATGACTGATAGAGAAGAGGAGAACTCTTTGGCTGTAAGAGACAGTGTTATTACCGAACAGAATAAAATTATTGCCGAACTTGCGAGAAAATTGGAAAAAATGCAGGAAGAAGTGCAAAAGGCCAAAGACATGGCTAGCCTAGCTATCGTAGCCAACACTCCAGCTCTGGGAAACTCTCAACCCCCTTTCCAGATTCCTTCACTCAACTCTCCATTGACTGAAAATCAACCAAGAAATATCCCCCTACCTCGGCACCTAGACCTTCCAACGAACCCCTCTCCAACAACCCTCCTCATATCGGATCTTCATACCAAATTCACACCCCTCCTGTCCAACACACTAACCAAAGTAACAACCCAAGTGTCTACCTTTCACAAAACCTATCTTCAAATTATCAGAACACGCCACTGAACGCTTATAATTTCCAGAATAACCATCCCAATGTCACCAACCCAAAAAACTATACCCCCACATATCCAAATTCCATTTCACATATCCAGCCCTCACCTGTGCAAAACATACCTCCAACCATTTTCTATGTTATGGTAGGACCATACACCGCTGTCCAGAAAAGCCCCAAGCTGGATCACTACGAAGAGAAAGAAAAGGAATTAAGAGCTACAGAAAAGAAACACGACCACGATATGGCACAGATGAAGGAGGAGATAGCAAAGATTGGAGAATTCTGAGGTTCGCCTTACGAGAGAGGCTATGATTATGATGATCTTTTTATCCATCCTGAAATGGACCTGCCAGAAGGGTTCAAAATTCCTAAGTTCGAGACTTTCAACGGTGTCGAGAATCCTGAAGCCCATCTAAGAAGCTACTGTGACTAGATGGTCGGTGCCCGGAAGAACGATGCTATTTTGATGAGGCTTTTTAGTCAAAGACTGAACAGAGAGGCTCTAGAATGGTTCACCTCTCAAGAACTGAAGAAATGGTCCAGGTGGAGTGACCTAGCCTGAGACTTCGCTCAACGGTTTGCATATAATGTAGAAGTTGTCCCAGACTGCTACTCTCTCGGATCCATCAGACAAAAATCAAACGAAGACTTCAGGGACTATGCCTACCAATAGAGAAAGCAAGTGGCGAGAGTTCGGCCTCCTATGACGGAAGAAGAAATAAGCGCGATGTTTATACACGCTGAAGAGTCAGAATTTTATGACAAGATGATATCAGCGGTAAAAGCCAAGTTCGCCGACCTAGTCAAGATCATAGAAATTGTGGAAGAAGGACTCCACAATGGCAAGATTGCCAAAGCCCTTGTTTCCTCTGGATCGGCAGGACCCTCTCGGAAACAGAGGGAAAAAGTATCTTCGGTATCTTCCAGTCCTAGCCCAAAATCGCAAAAACCTTTTGGAGCCAACTACAAAAAATTACTTATTCCAATAACCCCTCCTTTAGCTCTGCAAAATCCTCAACCGATTTTCTATACTCAACCCATCTACCAAGCTCCACAAACAAGTATGCATCCCATCTACCAAGCTCCACAACCAAATGTTTAGCCCACTTACCAAACTCCTTCCCCAAATTTTCAAGTGTATCAGAAGGCTCCTGAGAGTCAGAACAACCGTCAGGTTCCTCCTCCTACTAATGTCAATCTCCCTACTCCAAATCTAGAAAAGAAAGTTCCTCAGACTTTTACCCAACTAGCTGAAACCAGGAACCAGTTGTACGAGAGATTGAAAGCCACTGGGTTTATCAACCCATTCCACACAAACCAGGCAATACCGATTCTTGTTTCTTTAAAGCTGATCAGCATTGTGCTTACCACTCCGGAGGTTCTGGGCATAGTACCGAGGATTGCATTAACTTGCGGCATAAGATTCAAGACTTGATTGATCAGAAGGTGGTCACCCTGCAAACAACACCCCCAAATGTTAACAACAATCCACTTCCAAATCACGGAGGAGCCGCTGTGAGTATGATCAAGATAAAAGAAGACTGGGTCGCGAGTAAGTCCATAGTGCCAGACAATCCTAGAAAGACAGAAGAGTTGGAGAAGTTTGTGGCTGCCTTGAGTATCGCAGAAAAACCACAATTCATCGTGCTTACAGCACCTCAGCAAGCCTTCGCTTTGGTGCCAGTAAGAAAAGAGTTCATAGTTGAGGCCGCCGCTGCCCATGGTATGACAAGATCAGGAAGATATTATATCCCCGATGACTTGGTAAATGATACCTATAAGAAAGATCAACAGAAGAGACCTATCACTGAAGGAGAAGCATAAGAGTTCTGGAGAAGAATGAAGTCAAAGGAGTACTCCATCGTGAAGCATTTGGAAAAGACTCCCGCCCAAATTTCTATTTGAGCATTACTTATGAGTTCCCAGTACCATAGATAGGTATTGCTCAGAGTGCTGAATGAAGCTTATGTACCAACAGGTACTAGTGTGGAGAACCTGACCGCCATGGTAAGCCAAGCCTTGGGGAATCATCGCATTTGCTTTAGTGATGATGAGTTGCCTTTTGAGGGCATGACGCATAACAAAGCCTTGCATATCACTATCAAAAGCCAATAGAAGATCATGAACAGAGTATTGATAGATGATGGCTCAGGGCTAAATATATGTTCATTGTCAACATTAACCTAGTTAGAGTATGACCTGTGAAAGATTCGCCAGAACAAGGTCAATGTAAGAGCTTTTGACGGAGGTCAAAGAGACACTATCAGAGAAGTTAGTCTGTATATCCAAATGGGACCCACCGAATTTCGTACTGAGTTTCAAGTGATGGATATCTCCACTAGCTATAATTTGCTCTTAGGAAAGCCATGGATCCATGGGGCCGGAGCCGTGCCATCGACTTTACACCAGATGGTGATTTTGTTTGGGAGGAACACGAAGTGGTGATCCATGAAAAAGGGAGTCACTTGAGCCATCCTAATAATTATGTTCCTGTAATTGAGGAAGTCCTAAGGGGAAGTAATTTCTACACAGTAGAGATCGTTAATGCCACTGGAGAGGACCTTGCTCCTCAAATCCCCATGCCACCGATCTATAAGATGATTGCAACTACAATGCTGAGGAGCGGGTACGAGCCAGGCTTTGGGTTGGGAAAGAATTCTGACGGTATGATTGAACCCTTAAGCATCCCTCGACAGTTGACCAAGCACAGACTATGGTATGTGGCCCGAGAGGACGAGGTGAGGGTAGGAAAGAAGAAGTAGTTAGGACTACCTAAGCCGCTTCCCCATCTATATCAGTCATTCCCAGTGCTTATTGGTCCTCCAAGCGACGGGTTAGAGGATGGAATAGGGGATCTATTTGAGGAATGTGATTCTATAACAAGAAAGGTCCCCGAAATAACCATGATTAGGGATGCCAGGCCTAGCGAAAAACTACAGAACTGGGTTAAAACTCCCCTCGTGACTCTCTATTCGATTGGGTAGACAAAGAATTTGTTTTATGAAAATGATGACGGTTCGGATGAGGCTCCGCGACCCATCCTTTATGTTTTAATTTCCCTCGTACTATTTACTCATTTCCAAAAGGCATGAACCTACATTCATGTAGGTTGTAGCCATAGTTTGTAAATATTTCCTAATTTCAATGTAAGCCTCCGTATTTTGAAAATATTTGCTGCTTAAAAATTTATTTATATTTGTTTGTTATTAGCTAACCCATTTTATTTTGGTTTCAGTAATAATAAGTTAAAACTTACCACTTTCATGCCATGTCAAGAGCTTAACAAACAAACTGAGCTAAGTGATGATGATTTCGAGAAATATGATGAAGAAACTATGGTTCCCGAGAAATTGACAGAGGAGTTAAAGGACTTTGAAAATCGAGAAAGACCCAACCTAGAGGAAACCGAGATGGTTGATCTAGGAGATGGCCAAGAGGTCAAAGAAACCAGAGTCAGTGTCCATCTGATGGAAGCACAGAAAAGAGAACTCTTCAAGTTACTCTGAGAGTACATCGACATATTTTCTTGGGCCTACTGTGACATGCTAGGACTAAGCACAAACATAGTCTCTCACATGTTTCCTATCAATCCAGGCTTTGATCCGATCAAGCAAAAGACTCAAAAGTTCAAGCCAGGCCTGAGTTTAAGGATCAAAGAGGAAGTTACCAAACAGATACAGTCTGGGGTGGTAGAGCTCACAAAATACCCCACTTGGTTGGCCAACATCGTCCCAGTTCCTAAAAAATATGGAAAAATCAGAATCAGTGTTGACTATCGAGACTTGAATAAGGCCAGTCCCAAGGATAACTTTCCATTACCCAACATCCACATCCTTATTGACAACTGTGCAAAGCATGAAATGCAATTATTCATGGATTGTTTTGCTGGATACCACCAGATTTTAATGGACAAAGAAGATGCGGAGAAAATGGCTTTCATCACGCCTTAGGGTGTTTATCATTACAGGGTAATGGCGTTTGGCCTTAAAAATGCGGGTGCTACTTATATGCGAGCCATGACAACCATTTTTCATGACATGATTCACAAAGAGATTGAAGTGTACGTGGATGATGTGATTATCAAGTCCCGCGAGAGTTCAGATCACTTAACTCATTTGAGAAAATTCTTTGATCGACTGAAAAAGTACGACCTGAAGCTGAACCCCACCAAATGTGCTTTCAGGGTCCCAGCTGGTAAGTTGTTGGGCTTCGTGGTCAGTAGAAGGGGCATCGAGCTCGACCCCTCAAAAATCAGGCAATTCAGGAGTTGCCTCCCCCGAAGACCAAAAACAAAGTCATGAGTTTCTTGGGAAGGCTGAATTATATTAGTCGATTCATAGCCCAGTCAACGGTTATTTGCGAACCTATCTTCAAGTTACTGAAAAAAAATGCGCCAACTAGCTGGACAGAAGAATGTCAACAAGCTTTTGATCGTATCAAAAACTAGTAGTCCAGCCCACCGGTTTTGGTCCCTCCAAGAGAAGGAAGCCCATTGTTTTTATATCTATCAGTCTCAGAAAATGCCTTTGGTTGCGTCCTGGGGCAACATGATGAGAGAGAAAAGAAGGAACGAGCAATTTATTACTTGAGCAAGAAATTCACTCCGTACGAGGCTCGTTATACTTTACTAGAAAAAACCTGTTGTGCTTTGACTTGGGTTGCCCAGAAGTTGAGACATTACTTGTCGTCCTACATGACATATCTTATTTCCATAATGGACCCCCTGAGGTACATATTCCAAAAAGCCATGCCCACGGGAAAATTGGCTAAGTGGAAAATATTGCTAAGCGAGTTCGACATTGTATATGTGACTCAGAAAGCCATCAAAGAATAGGCCTTAGCGGACCATTTAGTGGAAAATCCGGTTGATGAAGATTATGATCCGCTCTGAACTTACTTCCCAGATGAAGACATTCTGTTCATAGGAGAAGATATTACTGAAGCATACCCTGGTTGGAGATTATTCTTCAATGAAGCGGTCAATTTCAAAGGTTCAGGCATCGGAATAGTCTTAGTATCAGAAACTGGTCAACACTACCTGGTGACAGCCAAACTCCGTTTCCCATGCACCAACAATATGGCCGAGTATGAAGCTTTTATTCTTGGCATTCAGTTAGCTATTGATATAAATGTCCGAGAACTCTTGGTTATTGGTGATTCAGATTTGCTAATTCACCAAGTCCAAGGCGAATGGGCTGCAAAAAACCCCAAGATTATGTGATATGTAAAGTTGGTACAAAGATTGTGCAAGAGGTTTCGAAAGATCGAATTCAAGCATACGCCACGAATTCAAAATGATTTCGCTGACGCTTTAGCCACCATATCTTCCATGATCTAGCACCCCGATCATAATTACATCGATCCGTTGGTAATAAGTTTGAAAGAGAAACCTGCACATTGTGCTCAAGTTGAAGCAGAATCGAATGAAAAGCCATGATATCACGATATCAAGAGGTATCTAGAAGCCGGAGTCTATCCCAAAGATGCGACCGCCAACCAAAAGAAAACCATTCGCCCAATGGCCAACAACTTTTTCCTAAATGGGGAAATACTATATAGGAGAACCCCAGATCTTGGATTCTTAAGACGCGTTGACTCAATTGAAGCCACACGGTTGTTGAAAGAGGTTCATGCTGGAGCATGTGGTCCCCACATGAATGGGTTCACCTTAGCCAAGAAGATCTTGCAAATCGGGTACTTTTGGATGACCATGGAAAATGACTGTAGCAAGTTCGTGCAGAAATGCCACAAGTGTCAGATCCACGGAGACTTGATTCGAGTCCCACCTAGTGAACTTCATGCCATGAGCGCATCTTGGCCTTTTGTAGCTTGGGGCATAGATGTAATTGGTCTTGTCGAGCCATCCGCTTCGAACGGACACAGATTCATTTTGGTAGCCATTAATTATTTCACTAAGTGGGTGGAAGCCGCTTCTTACAAATCCGTAACCAAGAAGGTTGTAGCTGATGTTGTCAAAAATAATTTGATTTGCCGATTCGGAATCCTCGAGTCTATCATCATGGAAAATGGAGCAAATATGAATAGTCACTTGATGAGAGAAATATGTGAGAAATTTAAAATCACTCAGCGAAATTCAACTGCGTACCGGCCACAAATGAATGGAGCTGTGGAAGCTACCAACAAGAACATCAAGAAGATTTTAAGGAAGATGGTCGACAATCACCGTCTTGGAACGAGATGTTTCCTTATGCTCTATTGGGGTACCGGATGACTGTCAGAACTTCGATCGGGGCAACTCCTTATGTGGTCGTGTATGGTTCAGAAGCAGTGATACCTGCTGAAGTTGAAATACTATCTCTTAGAATCATTCAAGAAGCTGGGATGAGTGATGAAGAATGGGTTCGCGCTCGTCATGAGAAACTCGTGATGATTGATGAGAAAAGGATGAGTGTTGTATGCTATGGTCAGTTGTACTAGCAACGAATAATTCATGCATTCAACAAAAGAATGAGAGCTCGCATGTTCGCCATAGGACAGTTGGTCCTTAAGCGTATTTTCCCTCACCAGGAGGAGTACAAAGGGAAATTTGCACCCAATTAGCAAGGCCCGTATGTTATCCAAAAGGTGTTATCCGGAGGAGCCTTGATTTTGTCCAAGATGGATGGTCAAGTGTGGCCCAAGCTGATCAACTCCGATGCTGTGAAGAGATACTACGCCTAAAGATGGTTTTTCTTTCATTTCTTTCCCCTGTATTCGCATTTTCTGATTGCAATCATTTTTTATGCTTTGTAATAGCTTAAAATATCCCTATCCCCTATGTATGAACTATGTTTGATCTGAATTCTCAAGAATGAGATATGTAGGCGGCTTGTGTCACCCTCGGTCAACCCGTTAGGAAAATCTATCTTTTCCCTTCCTATTTTGAACTACGTTCGACCTGATTCTCAAGAATGAGATACGTAGGCGGCCTTTGTTGGCTTCGGTCACCTCTCAATTTATTTACAACATTCTCCCACTTCGAGTGTGGGAACTACGTTTGACCTGATTCCTGCCTCAATGGGATAAGTAGGCACCATAATGACTCGGTCATATCACCCAGGAAATGGAAACTAGGGCAGAAGTTTTGAGAATGGAGTCTCAAAAATTCAGAAGATGAAGGTCATTTCCAGCAAAACAAGAGAAGGCTTGTGGATACGTAGGCGCCAAAATGGCTCAGTCATATCGCCCAGGAAATGGAAACTGTGTCAAAATTTTCGAGAAAGAAATCTTGAAAATTCAGAAGGCAAAGAACATCCTCCAGCAAGTCAAAATACAGAATGTGCCGAAGAGCAACCAAAGTGAATATGGAGAAAGAATCTCGTAATCCCCACAGAGTCTCAAGTCTCCTTCCAATGGAATGAGATTCATCATGAAACCTTTAACTGGGGTAGAAATTTTGAGGAGGACCTCAAAATTTCCACCGAGCTGCATTTAAGAGTTTAGAAACAAACGCCAAAGAATTCCCCAACACCGAGAGATCAGAGCCTACTTAAAAGATTCTCAGTCCTTGGTGGATTAATCCTCAGCTGTGATGGATTTCTTTAAAAGCATTTCTTAATTCCCCAGCTAGGACGACAAAGGATCTCAGTAGTCCACCAGTAGTATGTCAGAAATGTCAAGGCATCGAATAAAGGACATTCGTTGAGCTAGCACATGACATGACGGCAGAGACCTTTTCAAACTATCCTTTTTCAAAATCTTTGTTTTCCAAAGTGCTTGTTTGAAAAATCTTCACAAAAGATCTTTACAAAAAGACTAGTTTTACTCCTTTAAATGTTATCTTATGTCTACCGTGATCCAAGAGGTCAAGGACGATGAGTACCCGAGGAGGGAGGGCACCCAGAAAAGACAAAGCAAGGAGCAGAAGATCGAAGGAGGTCAACACAGATCAGTTTTGCCAAAACTAATAATTTTTCTGTGGATGCAGGTTATCCCGAAAAGTATGTTAGAAATCAGTCTCTCGTTATCCAACGCGTTCAAAGAGACGCAACGAGATCATATGCCCTAAAATTTGGTGGGAAAAGCCAAAATAGCGGGAAGGAGCTGAAAGAAGCAAAATTCCTGGAACGGGCGAATCTCCTTATAGTTCGCAAGAGCTACTAAGTAAAGAGAGGTCGACAGCATTTTCAAGTCCCCAAGCAGATTAGGACATTTTGGTCAACCTCAAAATAGGATGCCAAATGAGAGATCAACGATGTTCTCCGCCAATCCCCAGTAAGTCAAAAATTACCACGAACAGACGATGTTTAAAGACGGTATTTATGGTTGTCCCCAGAAATGGACACGACCATTTCATTCACATTTCAAATGAAAGTCTATTTTGATTAGCTTCATAAACGTCGCCTTTAAAGTTTTTCAAATTTGAATGTGGTCGCTAGTAAGAGCGACATCGTGTCTACTAACCATTTGCCTTGAGCACAGGTACCCATAAAGGAGTCGACATGACAAGATAAAGGAGTACCATGCCGTGAGGTCTATCATATTCGCATGTCGAGAGGACCATACCGCGAGGGCCATCATATTTGCATGTCACAAGGACCATGCCACGAGGGCCATCATATTTGCATATCGCGAGGACCATGTCATGAGGGCCATTATATTTGCATATCGCGAGGACCATGTCACGAGGACCATTGCATGATCATCCACATTATTATTCAATACTGCATACACATATTCACTGCGAGTATTATGTCCCTCTACCGACCGGTTTCAAAGAGGATGACATTCATAGGCATCCCTAAGTCGCACTTGCTGTGCAGGATCGACCCTCAGCATACTTATATCCGAGATTGCGTGAGACGGTGGAGTCTAACATTGAGGATATCATTATCATCATTATCATTATCAGCAATTATTATGTCAAGTCTGGCATTCAGCAGAGTTATATCCAATATCGCGTAAGACGGAGAAGTCTGACATTGAGGGTATATTTGCTCCCTTATTATGCCAAATTAGGCATTCAGTATGCTTATATCCGAGATAGCATAAGATGGAGAAGTCTGACGTTGAGGGTATATTTTCTCCTTTATTATGCCAAATCTGGCATTCAACATATTTATATCCGATATCGCGTAAGAAGGAGGAGTCTGACATTGAGGATTTTTATGTACTCTTATTCGAGAGCCTTGATTACCGAATAAGGCAATTAAATTTTATCGTGTGGCAAAGGCCTTGTCACCCCGATAATCAAATACTATTTGTCATCGAGATTGAAAGCATATAGTCCAAGGGATGTCTGTAAGACCCATCCTAATTGGACGATGAACTGAATTTCCCCAAATTGGAAGGCCAAAGGTCATTTGTAAGTCACAGCGATATATGAAATCGGATAGTGTGCAAGATTGCCCGACACTTGATAGACTAAGAGTTATCTGTAAGACGCAGTGATATCTGAAATCGGATAGTGTGCAAGATCACCTGAAGATTTAAAGTTCAAGGGTAATGCGTAAGTCGCAATAATATCTGAAATTGAATAAAGTGCAAGACTACCAAAAATTGATAGTCCAAGGGTTATCTATAAGCCACGACATATCCACATTGATATTGTGTAGGACTACCCAAAGACTCCCAATTCAAGGGAAGTCTGTAAGTCGTGTAACATCCAAGATCGGATAAAAGTGCAAGATTACCCCAAAAGCTGGCAATTCAAAAGACATCTGTAAGCCGCCTCTATCCAAAGTCGGATGATGTGCGAGATTACTCGAAAGCTGGCCAGTTAAAGGCATCTGTAAGCCGCCTCTATCCAAAGTCGGATAATGCGCAAGATTACCTAAAGCCTGAAAATTCAAGGAATATCTGTTAGTCGTGTCAATACGGATGATGCGCGAGATTTACCCCAAAGGCATATGCAAAAGACCACTACCAAAAGCCAAGAGGGCTATCACATTCAAGAGAATGCCACAAACGGTCTAGAGGATCGCCACCATCAAACGACTACAAAGGTCGTCATACTCAAAAATTGCCACACAAGCAATCCTATCCGATAGCCAAGAAGGCTGTCATGTTTGATTGTCATGGAAGTTACCATTTCCTAAGACAGAGACAGGAAAAGACGTCATCTTCCTCAAAGAAACAACATATAAAGGAAAATGAGGTACGAAGCTATCTCTCCTTGTTGAATCACTTTACTACTAACATTTTTGTTTTAAAATATTACCGAGAACATCCAAGAGGATAAAAATCTCGAACCAGAACAACAGGTACAAAGCACATCAAAGAGATGTCACAACCTAAGATTCGGATATAACTCAAGGATGAGGTACGATCAAGAAACTACCTCTCCAAGTGGAATTATGTTACTACTAACAGTTTTGTCGAGAGTATCCGAGAAGGATGAAATTCTCAAAGCAAAACCACAGGTGCAGACTACACCAAAAAGGATGCATCACAACGTGCAACTTCTTCTTAGCAGCGAACTGGGACATAGTCCGAAGAGGGATCAAACTCTTTGGGCGCGAGCTGAGGAACGACTTACCACCGCCATCAAACCACACCCCTGTCAGAAGGCATATGGGTATCTCCTATCTTTGGGTCTTAATTTCGCATCTAGGGTATTTTCTGAACTCACGCTGGAAGCAATATTTCTTCTTTTCAAATCCGGGTGACAATACACCTCGAGCTTTGGAAATTATGTTCAGGTAAAATATTACTTATGGGTTTGAAGTGTACCACATTCATAGTTGAGAGGTTACAAGCCTCTTTTCTATAGCTCAACTTATTCGTCACTCATCCCGAGCCGAAGGTTGTCTTAACATAAAGATTATCTTTTCCACCGATTGAGTCGAACTACAAGCAGCCTGATTCCTAAGTCCTAAGATATGTAGACGGGCTCTGTTTTGAAAACTCGGCTGCATTCCTAACTCCCTCCAAATCCTCTTACTCCCCAACTTTTCGGTCTTTCCGTACTCTGAAACTGGGATAGTTTGGAATTCCTTGAAAATCGTGCATAAAATCAAGCATCTTGAACTACAAGTGGCCTAAGTTCTCATGTAACCTGAGATATGTAGGAAACTCGATGCCAGAGTTCGGCCATGATTCCTTAAAATTTGTGCCAAAAACCAATCGCCTCCCAAAGATGAACATGTGGTCGGTTAAAATTGGGAACGTCAATTCCCTTTGCCCAGGGTTCATTACACTCACCCTACCCAAAGGGAGGGGCAACTATTGACACCCAATTTTTACCCTCCACATTACGAATTAATCTTGAGCCTTTTTGAATTTTAAACAATTTTGAAATAATTGTTTTATAAAAAAGGGATAAAATATTTTCAAATTGGCTTTATCATAGTTTCTGAGTAACAATTTATATTTTGCATATTTAAAATATTTAAATCCTAGCCGAACGTTTCCCAATTCCAATCGATTTGGCTATCTCCTTAAACTTTTGGCCACATTTTTGCAAATGTGGCCATTATTTAAATAGCTCTTATAACCCCTCTTTGTCTCAGCACCAACAGTGGCCCAATTCAACAAATCCCGGCCCAACCCATCTCACCTCTACTCCTCTTTATATCCTCTCATTACACAGCTTCAACCAAACGACCCCTTGATCCATTTCTCCCAACCCAAATCTCCATTTTCCCCTCAGCCCAACGCCTATAACCGGCCCAATCTTCCTTTATCCCTATCAGTATATACACCTTACAAATATATGCACAAACCAAATACTCACCGCCTATATTCTCTTCCTCACCACGCGTGCACCCCACGCCCTCTCTATTTCCCAGAAAGGACGCAGTGTACGAGGGCAATGCGCCTCGTACACAACAGCTCACCATCCCCCATCTTCATCTTCTCCACCTCTTTCTCTCTTAACCCTAACGGCAACAAACAACGCCTAACCCTCCTAACGTTCCCAAACGCCATCCATTTTCTCTGTTAAAGTGTGCGCTAGCGGAGTATAAAAGTTTATAGAGGCCCTAGGTGGCCTCATCTCCGTAAAATCAGCGAATATTCGTACAAGCTCTTACGATTTTCTTGATGGTCAAGCTCATCCACCTGAGGAATTTAAATTTCCTCTAAGAAATTCCAGAAAAACCCCTCTTGTTTCCCCTCATTTTCACCCGATTTTCTCCTATATAAACCCCCTCTTCTATTGAGGTGGGTAGTGGGAATTTCTGGGGAAAAACTTCAGGATTCTGAAGGAGCATTCCATCAATCTCACGTAACCAGGAATTTCAGAGCGAAAAACACAACAAACTTGAGTTCCAGCAAGGCTAGTCGAGATTTCGGCGGTGGTAAAATATTTTCTGACGAAACCCGTTGTCTCAGTTTGTTGCTTAAAGAAAGGTAATACCCTTTTTCCTCTCCTTTACCTTCTCTCTTTCTTTTAGCATGATGTAAATTTGTCGTTTCTTTTTGTGTTCTGTGGAGATATTTTGTTGGTTTTAGGCTGGTTTTGATTTTGGAAAACGTTTGTTTGGTTGCTGTGAGAAATTAAGGCTATAAGACATTATCTGCTAACCTGAGATTGTCGTAGAACTTATAGCAATGTGGAATTTTCAGATTTGTCTTCTCATTATTTATGGTTGTTATATGATGCATAAGCTTCTCATTTTGCATTAGCTTTGAATCTAAGCAACCCGTTTGATCTTCATAAGGTCTTGAAACTTTCTCCATTTTGTGTTAATCTTGGCATTCTTCCAGCTTGAAGTCTGTGTGTGAAGCTCTATGTCATAATCTTGTTCTTTTGTTCGAGTTTTGATCTATCTAGGATATGAGCAAATATGTTCTCTCTTGTGAAATTTTCAGCCTTTGGGGTTTCTTGTAATAAGAATGGCAAATCCTTTGCTAGAATCGTTTGGGTTCATGTTATAAAATCATTTTTCCTTTCAAGTGTGCTTGGTTTCTGTTTGAATGTGACTCTTTGAAAGCTGCCATGTTTTGTTCAAATTGAATGCCTTTTCTCTGTTAGCTCAAGTTCTACCATGTTAAAATATCTTTCTTTTGCAACCATTGTAAAACTGTCTGGTGGTGTTTCTTTGAGTCAAATATATCTTTTCTCTCCTCGTTTTACCACTGTTTTGTTTCAAGATCTCCAGTACGCGATTAGTGCATTTCCTTCTTAATTTAGTTCAAAAGAATCATCTTTTCTTTTTGCAAGATCAGTCCTCTCATGTTGACATATCTATCAATATCAAAATGTTGTTTGGTTGTGTTTAAATCTCATCATTTTTCCCAAAGTCCGCTCAATTAGAGAACATCTTTTAGTTTCTGTTTGAAGGATGAGAATTATGTTGTGGTGTATTTGGCCTCTTGGCAATACCATTGACTGTTAAACGCTCTTTCTAACGCATAGAAGGTGTTCTTGATCCTTGTCAATCTCTTCTTGTTTTCGAAATAGAGCCAAATTCATATACTATAAAGGCTAATAACTGGAGTTGATAGGTGCAAGATAGCCCTGGAACATTGTGTGAAGTTCATGCTCTAATTTGGTTGGGTTCCTAGGATCAAAACCATTTCATGGACAGATCACAGTTAGGCTGTTTCCTCATCTAAGTGTTGAATTTTCTAAGCTCTGTTTAGTTGTGTGAAGTCCTTCTTTGAGAATCTCTTAACTTTTTTTTTGTGATTGTTAAATTAAATAGAGTGTAATTGTAATAAGTTTAAAACGAGTTTCTTGGTTGTGGCAAAGGCACTGATATTTTGTTTCCCTTTTATTATCTTCTTTACGGATTTTATAAGGTAGCTGCTGGTATAATTGTCCCATAGTAGTGATAGTAATGGTTGAGATTTTGAAACTCTACAATTGCGTTCAGTGACATTGTTTTCTCTGTTTTGTGCATTACCTCAACATATGTTTGTTCGAGTTGGTTTGAATCCTTTAATTAGTTACTAATCCTTATCCTGTTTGTTTTCTATGACACATGTGACACTGGTCCAAGTCCATTGGACTTCCCCTCCTGCATCTCCTCAATGGGCTAGGGCCCAAGTAGCATGCCTCTCAAGTCTGTCTATTTTCAAGGCCCAAAAAGGGTTAAAAGTTGAAGAAAGTGTGGACCAAAGTGCCACACATGAAAGTAAATATACAGGGAAGGACAAGAAGCGGATAATAGCCCCAATGGGCTAAAAGCATGAAATTGGACCAAAGTCTAAAAGAAATGGTGGTGGGCCTAAAGAGGGACCACAAACTAGATTTAGAGCTTATTTTGATTTAACTATATCATTTATTCTTTAGTTGTTTAGATATGATTACTTGTATAATTTGGACTCTTTGAAAAACTTTAACTATTTAATTAACTTAGTCCATTTTTCCCATTTCGGAGCACCATGAGTTTTATTGCAAGTTGTTTCTAAATTTTCAGAACTTTGTCTAAATTTCAAATGGTTGCTAAGTTTTATTCAATTTGACTATGTTTCTTTACAAACAAAAGCAAATTTATGATTCTTCCTTTACTTATCAAATATTTCCATGTTTCAAAGTTAGTCATAATAAAGAGTTTTCAAAATCAATTGGATAACCGCGTGTTAGCGGATATTTCGAATGCCTTAAAACCCTTCTCGAAATGTTAATATAAGCTTCTTACCCGGATTTTCTTAAGATCAAAGGTTTTTATCTATTTTAAATCTTTTGATTAGTTTCTAAAGGTTTTCTTAATTTCCCTTAATTAATTAAGTGGCGACTCTGTTTCAATTAAGTTTGAGAATTTCTATATAAGTTTTCGAATTTAATACAAGTCAAACCCGTTTCAAATAAAGAGTTGCATTTTCTTTCCCAAAAGTTGAAAAATGCGATAAAACATTTCCCATATAATAATGTATCAGTAAAAGTATCGTATAACGGTGGTAAAGAACATAACATGATCAAGGCCTAATCCTCAGTCTTAATTTTGATATCTACGTTCTTCAAGTCCATTATAATTGAATTAAACTCATCAAGGTGAGTTTTAACAGGTGTACCTTCATACATCCGAAGATTGTACAACCACTTTTTCAAGTAGATGCGGTTTGTCAGCGATTTCTTAGAATACAGATCTTTCAGCTTCTTCCATGCCATTGCTGCAGATTTCTCCTCAGCAATTTCCCAAAGAATGTTATCTCTAACGCTCATGAATATCGCACTCAAAGCCCTCTCATTCAGGTCTGTCTTCTATGACTCCTTCATCTCCTCTGGAAAAGTCTCCTCGATTGCCTTCCATAATCCTTGTAACACCAGGAATGACCTATTTCTAATCTTTCATAGACTGAAACTAGATCCCCCGTTGAATTTCTCTACTTCATACTTTGTTGAAGATGATGGAGACATCTTAACCCTTGATTATGTGTACAAACCCTAACCCTGCTCTGATATCAATTATTGTGCTTTATGATACCAATTGTTGAGTTCTGATAACAATTGTTGCAAAAATATCGTGGGTTAACTAGCACACACAAAGAAAATAGAGAAGAAAAATAACACAAGGATTTAACGAGGTTTGGCTAGGCCTAATCCTCCAAGCAAAAGCAGAGAGAATTTTTTTCACTATGAAAAAAGAGAAGTTTACAATATATAATTCTTTTAGAATCTCCAATTACATCCCTATATATAGACCCAAGTAGTCCCAACCTATAAGAAAAATGTTTTCCCAATCCTACAAGGACTATACTTTCCTTTCCCAAATCCATTAGGACAAAGGGTTTCCTAAATCAATAGGGATTGTGAGTTTCCTAAAATATACAAGGAAAAAATTCAAGACATAATTAACACAAGTGTTTGCCTCGTCCAAGAAGTTCTTCTCTGCAACATCCCCAACATCTAGACGGCAAAGTCCACCTCGTTCTACTACACCAACTCAAATGTTGGGTGGACTTACATTTCCAAGGATTGTTGTGGATGATGCTAAAAGGACCAGACAAGTTATAATAGTGTGATAAAGGTGATAGTGCAATCATAGCTATTTTCTGATAAGGTAATATTGCAATCATAGGTATTATTTGTACTATGTATTTTATACTGAGCTTTCAATTATTTTTCTCACTTCAAGGACACTAATTTGTAAGTTTTGAGGCTTTATCTTCATAAGGAATGCAATAGGTTACAGCAAAAAATACAAGCCTGCCCCAATTTGCAATGCTACTTCATATTTTTTTCTTGTTTAGCACTAGACTATCTTTATCGTGGGTGGATACTCTTCCATGCAAGGCTCAACTTCAAGAGGTAGAACTGGAAAGTGTTGGAAACTTTAAAGCATTCAACCCAAGATCACAAGTAAATCACTAGACATAAATATTAATCTATAAGAATGTTAGGAACACTAACCTTGTTCCATTGCAATAACTTGAATGAAGAAGAATTTATCTTCTAAACCTTCAAGAGCGCTTTGATTTGGTATTCTTTTCTGAGATGGAGAAGAAAAAGAAGAAGCATTGTCTTCTGGTTTAGGGACCATATATTTAAAAGGTTCTGAAGTGCCTTTTCAGGTGAAAAGACACCTTTTCAATAAGTCTCCATCAGACAAAAGAAAAGGCCAAGGGTTTATTCTTATACAAATTGAACCCTATATTAATAGATATTTACTTTTAGGCCCAAAAACTTTAATATTTTATTAGATCATAAAATGGGCTTTTTTAAAGATAGCATATCTATGCATAATATATTAATATGTGAGTCCATAAAATAGAAATTAATAACAATCTTCCACTTGGACCACATATATTTCTGAATAATCATACATAAATAAAAAACTTTATTGTGCACAAATTTTTGCTATCTTGATTGAAATATCTCAAAATAATCTGGTCCATCGATACTACCAATATGGGATCAAAGCGGTTTTCGTAACATATATTTGTAACTAAACCCATCAGTGGTCACAAATAACAGCAATACCAACGACATAGATCAAATGCAAAAATTACATGAAATTTGATCTAAGTCATGTCTATTTTCAAGTGGTCCTACTTTATGACTTGAATAGTCCAGAATTACTTTCTATACCTTATGCAAAACCACAATAGAAAGTCAATATCTTTATTTTTCAGAGTTATCAATGAACACATGAAATTTATAAATTTCATAAAACTTCAGTCTGTACAGAAAATAAACTTTAACATGTCAAAATCATAAACAAAATAACAAATCCACACTAAAGTGGCTCATTATCGAATATGATAACACCCATATGAGTCACATGTCCATGAAACACTTTAGGTGGAAAATTCTTTGTGAGTGGATCCACAATCATTAAGTTTGTACTTATATGCTCAATCAACATAAGACGACTCTGAACTCTTTCTTTCACAATCAAAAACTTAATGTCTATTTATTTTGACTTAGACGAACTTCGATTGTTCTTCGAATATAACTCAGCAGACTTATTATCACAATAAATTTTCAATGGTCTTTCTATTCCACTGACTATATGTATTCCAGTGATAAAATTTCTTAGCCATATTTCCTGATTTGATGCTTCATAGCAGGCTACAAACTCAGCTTCCATGGTAGAAAAATCTATTAATGTTTGTTTCACACTTTTTCAAGAAACAGTTCCTCCAGCCAACATGAAAACATAACCTGTTATGGATATCCTACTATTAAGACATCCAGCAAAATCTGAATCAGAATATCCTACGATCTCTAAGTGATCCGACTTCCGATAAGTGAGCATGTAATCTTTAATTCTTTGAAGATACCTCATAACCCATTTTGCTGCTTTCCAATGATCTATTCTCGGGTTACTTAAATATTTTCCCAACATTCCCATAATGTACGCTATATCTGCACGCGTACAAACTTATGCATACATGAGACTTCCCACTGCTGATGCATATGGGATTTTGTCCATCTTTTTCTTCTCAATATCCAAATTTGGACATTGGCGCAAACTAAACTTATCACCCTTTGCCACAAGTGTATCTCCTGGTGCATAATTTTACATGTCAAATCTACTAAGCACCTTATCAGTATAAGTCTTTTGCGACAGTCCAAGAATGTTTCTAGTACGATCTCGATGGATCTCTATACTCAGAATAAAGGATGCCTCACCAAGATCTTTCATTTTAAATTTACTGGATAAAAATCTCTTGGTTTCATGCAACAAACCTACATCACTGCTTGCCGGTAGAATTTCATCTATATATAGCACAAGGATAATGAATTTGCTCCCACTGAACTTGAGATATATGCACTGGTCAACGATGTTTTCCTTAAAACCAAAAGAAATTATCACCTGATCAAACTTCCAGTACCATTGACGGGATGCCTATTTTAAATTATATATGGACTTCTTAAGTTTACATACAAGGTGCTTTGAATCTTGAGACCCAAAAGTTTCTGATTGCACCATGTATATTGTTTCTTCAATGTCTCCATTGAGAAATGCAGTCTTTACGTCCATTTGATGTAGCTCTAAGTCATAATAAGATACAAGTGCCATAATGATTCTAAAAGAGTCATTCGATGAAACTGGTGAAAAAGTCTCCTTAAAATCTATGCCTTCCTTTTGAGTGAATCCCTTGGCAACTAGGCGTGCTTTATATCTTTCGATCTTACCTTTCGAATCACGTTTGGTTTTAAAAATCCATTTACAACCAATCGGTTTCGACCCTTGTGGCAACTCGACAAGATCCCAAACGCCATTATCTTTCATAGATTTCATCTCTTCTTTCATGGCTTCAATCCATTTAGCAGAATTTCGATATGATTTTACTTGACTTACAACTATAGGATCATCTTCTAATCCCATATCAAAATCATGTTCCTGAAGATAAATAACATAGTCATCTGAAATTGCATTTCTCCTTTCTCTGCGAGATCTTCTTTTAGGCACTTCAACTTGAGGTTGTTGAGAAATATCAACTTGAACATGGGACAATTGCATTGTGTTTTCTACATAATCCTGATTTACAGGTTGAAAAACATTTGGTAAAGCCACCAATTCATTTTCACTAGTAGAAGGGATATTATCAAATTCCTCTTCAAACACAATTTGTTTGTTTTGATTGCTCCCACCATAATCAACATCCTCAATAAATTTGGCATTTCCTATTTCGAAAAAGGATCTGTTTGAGAGGTCGTAAAACTTAAAACCTCTCGATCTTTCTGAGTAACCTACAAAGTAGCAACTAACAGTTCTTGAATCCAGTTTCTTTTCATCAGGCTTGTAAGGCCTTGCTTCGGCTGGACATCCCCAGACATGTAAGTGCCTAATACTAGGCTTTTTACTAGTTCACAACTCGTACGGGGTTTTAGCTACCGCTTTGCTTGGAACTCTATTTAATATGTAAACTGCAATTTTTAATGCTTCTCCCCAAAGTGATTCAGGTAAAGAAGAGTGACTAATCATATGTAACGACCAAGTCTGTTGTTACGGGTAGTCTAATCGTGCCAAGTTTTAGAGTTAGAAAACTCTGGGTTTGAGAGTTTGAAATTCTGGGCTAGGCTAGCCTCGACTCGTTTTGGAGCAAGGTAGAGTCTAGGGAAATCCAGGTAAAGATTGGTCTTTGTGTATTGTTTTGAGCTAGTTTTCCACGTAGCCAAGACATCAAGGAGTCCGGGGTACTTTTCAGAATCAAATTTGGGTAAGTAGAACTCCCAGAATAGCTTTTGATATGAAGGGGTTATTTTGGGTTATCGAGGAAAGCAGGTGTATTGTAAAATGGCCAAAATTGGAAAATTTCCAGACATTTTATCTATGACGAGCGCAACGGTCTTCCGTATAGACCTCTGCTATAGCGGTGGAAAATACCGCTATAGCGGTGATCAAGGCCGTCAACACCCACTTAAGACCGCTATAGCAGGCCGACTTGTTTTTAATGCAGAAACTTCCCCAAAACAGTTCAGTTTTCTATAATTCATTTGGGAGAAGAACTAGGGCGATTTCAGGTGATTTTTCTCCCTTTTCCATCGAATTTCTTCTCTAAGGTAAGGTTCCTACTCCCCAATCTTTGTATTATGTTTCCTATGCGGTAGAATTGCTAGGAGGGAACTTGGGGAAAGGTTGGAATAACCTAGGAATGGTAGAATCCAGGGAAGAAAGGAGATTCCAAGCATGAATGTTCTTGAGCATTGTTAAAACTATATTTTTATGATCATAGGTTGGTTAATTATCTATTTTATCCGTAAAAAATGATAGAAATAGGTGAATTAATGGTGGAAAAGCCCAGGAAAATGGTGGGATGATCATGGGTGGCCTGGGGTTTGAGGATTCGGTGTAATATGGGTATTGTGCAGGCCTTATGTGTTAACTGTATGCACTTGTGTGTTATTTTAGACCAAGAACGAGAAAGGAATACGGAACACGGGAAAGCTCAGGTTGAATAGAGCTTGGATCATTTCGAGGTAGGTGATGGATTACGATTTCTGTGAATGTTGTATATTCTTGTACTCATATCTAAGTGATTGTATGAATTACATTGCTTAGGGAAGTTGTGTATAATGTCTAAAGTTCCTGCTTTACAGTCTGTGATTTGAACGGTATTTACTTGTTGATTTTACAAGTTGTTTGTTCATGCATCTTATTGTGGATTATTGACATTCAGTTGGCTCGGGTACCACGCCTGATACGGGTATAATAAATGGTTGGCATGGGTACCATTCCTGGTATGGGTATGACAAACGGTTGGCTCGGGTACCACGCCTAGTACGAGTTTACTTTTGTTGCATCATTGCATTGTTATATTGTGTTGTATTGATTGATATTGGTTTCGTGAGTGGACCGGGCTGTTTATTGAAATGTGTTATTGGTTTGGTGGTCCTTGAGAGGCCGGGGAAATTCTGGTTAACTGTTGTGTTGGTTTTGGTTTAAGCTGGGTTGATTCAAGGTACATTTGTGTAGTCTAGAGGGGATCACAGGGTGGGTCCGGGCTAGACAAAAAGGTATAGTTATATGGTATATGGTTGTGGCTTAGAGTTAGGTGGTGGATTTCATGCGGGAACAGGTTAAGTAGAGACTGGTAGTCTAGGTGTGTCTGTGGCTATTGTGCATGTTTTCCATACCTTTTACTTGATATTGTTGTACTGCTTATACACTATTTATTTGGAAACTGGCTGATGATCCTACCGGTACACAGTGGTGGTGTCCTGATACTGCACTTGATTTTCTTTTGGTGAGTACAGGAAATCTTCCAGCGGCTGAGACGCGACCTCATCTTTAGCGCCGATGATTTCTGACTTCAAGGGTGAGCTATTTGATCAAGCTACCTTGGGCTTATCTTTAGAGTTGCAGTCCACTTGTTTTGAACTTGAAACTATTTCATATTTTCTTTTGGGGTTGCATCCCTGTATTCTAGATATTGGTAGTGATGTTTGGTACAACGACTTTCAGTTCCTAGGAGGGATTTTACGCAGATTATATTAATGCTTTAGTTTTGCATTGTTTAATTGCTAGTTTATTTCTTGTTTGTTGGTTTTAGGTTGTTAGTCTAGGCAAAGGATTAAACTCTACTGGTTCGCTTATCTGGGAGTTGGGTGGGTGCCACTCACAACAGTCTGGGTCATGACAAAGATGGTATCAAAGCCTAGGTTCGTTAATCTCGTCGTACCAAACAGGTCTAGTAGAGTCTTGCGGAATGGTGCAGAGACGTCCGTACTTTTCTTTAAGAGGCTATGGGGCTTTAGGAAAAACTATCTCTTCCTTCTTTCCTTCGTGCTATGACTTGATTCTAATTGGTATCTGGTGATACAAATTGGTATCTAACCTCAATCTAACCTCATTCACTCTTCTGTCCGCAGATGGTTACTACAAGGAACAATGGAGCAAGGCCAGCAGTCCCAGCAGCGAGCCCGGCAGTTCATGGCAAAGGTAGGGGAAGGGGCAGGGGATGAGCTGGACCCACACCCGCCAGGGGTGGAGCTCGAGCTGCCGCTACACTCGAGTTAACCCCTCCCCCACCTCAGGAGCATGTGGCTGAGAAAGTAGAAGAAGTGGTTGTAGAGGATGGAGGGGCTCAAGCGGAGGCGGCACCGGTTGGGGGTGAAGGCCTTCCTACTATGATACCGGAAGCTTTTAGGCAGGCGTGGGATATTCTGAGTGGGTTGGTTGGTGCTGGATCCATACCTGCAGCTTATGCAAATCAGGCATTGGATACTCAGCCAACGGTTACTACAACACCTAGGATGGACGCAGCTTCGGGCACGAATGATCTCCTCAGGCCAATGCTAGGCCCAGTGATGACAGGAAACGAACATGAGATGCTGACTAAGTTCCTTAAGCTGAAACCTCCGACGTTTCAGGGTACAGACAAGGAGGATGCCTATGAGTTCATCTTGGATTGCCATAAGAGGTTGCAAAAGTTGGGTATTGTACGTCAGCATGGGGTTGAGTTTGTCACTTTTCAGCTGCAGGGTGATGCCAAGCAGTGGTGGAGGTCTCATATTGAGTGTCGGTCTTTTGTTCTACCTCCACTGACTTGGGAGCAGTTCCACGTGTTGTTTCTAGAAAAGTACACTCCCCATACTTTGAAGGACCGGAAGAAAGAGGAGTTCTTAAACTTGGAGCAAGGTATCATGTCGGTCTCATCTTATGAGGCTAAGTTCCATGCGTTGTCTCATTTTGCTACACAGATGTTGGGGTACGAGGAGAAACGGATCCAATTGTTTGTCAAGGGTCTGAATAGTGAACTACAGGTATTGTTAGTGCATATGACTTCTTCAGGAAAGGGCTTTAATGATGTGGTGGATTATGTGAAGAAGATAGAATGAGTTAGGCAAGCGGGGCAGGGTAAGGCTTTAGCCAAGAAGCCCAGGAATGAGGGAAACTATGGTGGATCATACTCCAAGGGCCAGCATCAGCAGGCTTACTTGGCCTGTCCTATTCAGTTGGCTCTACCAGCTGCTACAGGTGGTCGTCAGGGAGCTCAGTCTTTAGCTCCTAGAGGCCAAGAAGCATCCTATACATCAGCTAGAAGACCTACTATTGACTGTGGTTGCTTCCATTGTGGTGAGCTGGGCCACTTTAAGAGGGAGTGTCCACATAGGCAGACAGGTAATCAGGGTCAGCAGCAAACTAGAGCAGTGGTTCCAGCAGGTAGAGACGGTAATGCTAGGGGTCATCCACAGGGTGGGAGAGGAAATTTTCAGGGAGGCCGGAGAGACAGGGGGAATGGCGGCGCAGGCAGGGGTGCGACGCATAGTTTCCCGGATTGATGATCAGGCTCATTGCTATGCTTTTCTAGGGAGGACCGAGGCGGAAGCCTCAGATACAGTGATCACAGGTATTATTCTTGTCTACGATAAAATGGCTTTGGTTTTATTTGACCCAGGTTCTACATATTCTTATGTGTCTGTGAATTTTGCTTTGGGGCTGGATTTGACTTGTGATATCCTTGATTCCCCTATCCATGTTTCTACCCCAGTTGGAGAGTCTGTGATTGTGCCTCATATATATCGTGACTGTTCTGTTGTGTTTGTGGGGTTACATACTTGGGTAGACTTGGTAATTCTAGATATGGCTGATTTTGATATTATCTTGGGTATGACCTGGCTATCTCCTTATCATGTCGTGTTGAAATATAACACCAAGACTGTGGCTCTAGAGATTCGGGGTAAGGATAGACTAGAGTGGGAAGGTGTGTACAGGCCTAAGCCAGTTAAGATAATATCGTTTGTCCGGGCTAGAAAGCTAGTGGGGAGGGGATGTCTAGCCTTCTTGGCTCATCTCCGGGATGATAGTGTGGAGTCCCCACCTATTGAGTCAGTTCCAGTGGTTTCTGAATTTTTAGAGGTGTTTCCAGCGGACTTGCCTGGTATACCTCCGGACAGGGATATAGATTTTTGTATTGATTTGGAGCCAGGCACTCATTCCATTTCCATTCCTCCATATCATATGGCTCCGGTAGAGTTAAGGGAAGACTCAACTGAAGGAACTCCTAGATAAGGGATTTATACATCCCAGTGCTTCGCCTTGGGGTGCTCCGGTCTTATTTGTAAAGAAGAAGGATGGTAGTATGCGGATGTGCATAGATTATAGGCAGTTGAACAAGGTGACCATCCGGAATAAGTACCCTCTACTCAGTATAGATGATTTGTTTGACCAGTTTCAGAGTGCATCAGTGTTTTCAAAAATCAACTTGAGGTCGGGGTACCATCAGTTAAAAATTAGACCTGAGGACATTCCAAAACCCATTTTTTGGACTCGGTATGGGTATTATGAGTTCCTAGTAATGTCGTTTGGTTTGACCAATGTACCAACAACATTCATTAGTTTGATGAATGGGGTGCTTAAGTCCTACTTGGATTCCTTCGTTATCGTGTTCATCGATGATATTTTGATCGACTCTAAGAGTAGGGAGGAGCATGCTAATCATCTTTGTATTGTGCTGGATATCTGGAGGCACCAAAAACTTTATGCAAAATTCACTAGGTGTGAGTTTTGGTTGACTTCTGTGGCATTCTTGGGGCATGTAGTGTCAGAAAAGGGGGTGATCGTGGATCCCCAGAAAATTAAAGTAGTCAAGAGTTGGGTTTGACCTAACTCTGTGGCAGAGGTAAGGAGTTTTGGTGGGCACACGGGGTACTACCGAAGGTTTGTTAAGAATTTTGCTTCTATTGCTACTCACCTGACATGGCTGACACAGAAGGATGTACCGTTCGTATGGTCCGACAAGTGCGAGGAGAGCTTCCAAAAGCTCAAGACACTTTTGACCACAACCCCTATTTTGTCCTTGCCGGTTGAAGGTCTTTACTTTATTATTTACTGTGATGCTTCATATTCTGGTTTGGGTACTGTGTTGATGCAGGATAGGAATGTGATAGCCTATGCATCCAGGCAGTTGAAAGTACATGAGAGAAATTACCCGACTCACGATTTAGAGTTGGCAGCGGTGGTTTTTGCATTGAAAATTTGGAGACACTACCTTTATGGTGTCAAGTGTGAGGTATTCATAGATCATCGTAATCTACAATACGTTTTCACTCAGAAAGATTTGAATCTGAGGCAGAGGAGGTGGATGGAGTTATTGAAGGATTATGATGTGACCATTCAGTACCATCCAGGTAAGGCTAATATGGTGGCAGGCGCATTAAGACGAAAAACTGTTAGCATGGGTAGCTTGGCTTGTTTGGGGGCGTCCAAACGACCATTAGCTAGGGAGATTCGGGCCTTGGAGGCTAAGTTCATGCACTTGGGTGTTTCAGATCAAGGTGGGTTGTTGTCCAGCATTGAGGTCAAGGCCACCTTCATAGAGAAAATAAAGGAGAAACAGTTTCAGGATCCGAAACTGGGTAAATTGCGAGGTAAGGTAATATCTGGGGAGTCCAGAGATGTCATGTTAGACTCTGGTGGAGTGTTGCATTTCAGGGAGAGTATTTTTGTTCCTCGGGTTGATGATATAATTCAAAGAATTTTGGCGAAAGCCCATGTTTCGCCATACTCAATTCATCCGGGTGTGACCAAAATGTATAGGAATGTGAGGCAGCGTTACTGGTGGCCCGGAATGAAAAGGGACATAGTTAATTTTGTGTCCAAATATCAGAACTGCCAGCAGGTAAAGTACGAACATCAGAGACATGCAAGACTACTTCAGAGGATGCCAATTCCAGTGTGTAAGTGGGAAAGGATAGCCATGGATTTCGTGGTGGGTCTTTCCAAGACATTGGGGAAGTATGACTCAATTTGGGTCATTGTTGTAGGCTGACCAAGTCCGCTCATTTCATTCCGGTGTGGGTAGATTACAATTCGCAACAATTGGCTAAGATCTACGTGAAGGAGATTGTGAGACTGCATGGGGTACCACTGTCCATTATTTCGGACAGAGGTATGCAGTTTACTTCTAAGTTCTGGGGCAAGTTACATAAAGAGTTGGGTACACAACTCACTCTTAGCACAGCCTTCCATCCTCAAACTGATGGTCAGTCGAAAAGGACGATCCAGGTATTGGAGGACATGCTGAGAGCATGTGTGATGGACTTCGGGGGTCATCAGGACCAGTTTCTACCATTGTGCAAATTCTCGTACAATAATAGCTACCACTCCAGTATTGACATGGCACCATTTGAGGCATTGTATGGGAGGAACTGCAGATCACCGGTTGGGTGGTTTGAGAAAGGCGATGTAAAGCCTCTGGGTGTAGACTTAGTGAAGGAAGCACAAGAAAAGGTAAGGGGTATTCAGACCAAGTTGCTGGCTGCTCAAAGCAGGCAGAAGGAGTATGCAGACCGCAAGGTCCGGGACATGGACTTTCAGGCTCGTGAACAGGAATTGTTGAAGGTGTCACCAATGAAGGGGGTTATGCGGTTTGGTAAGAAGGGCAAGCTTAGCCCTCGGTTCATCGGTCCGTTTGAAGTTCTTGAAATTGTGGGGCCAGTGGCTTACAAGTTAGCACTGCCACCTAGTTTGTCGTGCGTCCATCCAGTGTTCCATGTATCCATTCATAAGCGATACCATGGGGATGGGGATTACATCATCAAGTGGGATGAAGTACTTTTCGATAAGGATCTGTGTTATGAAGAGGAACCAATTTTGATTCTTGCTCGGGATGTCCGGAGGTTGAGGACAAAGGTGATTGATATGGTGAAGGTTCAGTGGAAGCATTTTCCAGTTGAGGAAGTCACTTGGAAAACTGAGAAGGACATGCGAGACAAGTACCCTCAACTGTTTGAGGATTCAGGTACTACACTTTCCCACTTTTATTTTCGTAATTTCGAGTTTGATCATTTGGGGATGAACG
The DNA here is from genome assembly GCA_003996215.1 of Jaltomata sinuosa. Taxonomy (NCBI): domain Eukaryota; kingdom Viridiplantae; phylum Streptophyta; class Magnoliopsida; order Solanales; family Solanaceae; genus Jaltomata; species Jaltomata sinuosa. The sequence continues at coordinate 293,576 of QJPP01000552.1, forward strand.
ATGGGTAAATTGGTATATGTTATAATGACTGGGTCTGTAGTTATGAATAGTCCAATTGTACTAAGTTTTAGAGTTAGAAAACTCCGGGTTTGGGAGTTTGAAATTTTGGGCTAGGCTAGCCTCAGCCAATTTTAGAGTGAGGTAGAGTCTAGGGAAATCTGGGTAAGGATTGATCTTTTTATCTTGTTTTGAGCTAGTTTTCCACGTAGCCAAGACATAAAGGAGTCCGAGGAACTTTTCAGAATCAAATTTGGATAAGTAGAACTCTCGGAATCGCGTTTGACGTGAAGGGGTTGTTTCGAGTCGTCGAGGAAAGCAAGTGTGTTGTAAAATGGCCAAAACTGGGAAATTTCCAGATATTCTATCTGTGACAAGCGCAATGGCCCGCCATATCGACCTCCGCTATAGAGGTGGAAAATACCGCTATAGCGGTGGTCAAGGCGGTCAACACCCACTTAAGACTGCTATAGCGGAAGTCGTCCGCTATAGCGGGACCGCTATAGCGGGTCGATGAGTTTTTAATGTAGAAACTTCCCCAAAATAGTTCAGTTTTCTACAATTCATTTGAGAGAAGAACTAGGGCGATTTCAAGTGATTTTCCTTCTTTTTCCATCGAATTTCTTCCCTAAGGTAAGGTTCCTACTCCCCAATCTTTGTACTATATTTTCTATGCGGTAGAATTGCTAGAAGAGAACTTGGAAAAAGGTTGGAATAACCTAGGAATGGTAGAATTTGGGGAAGAAAGTGGATTCCAAGCATGAATGTTCTTGGGCATTGTTAAAAGTATATTTTTATGATCATAGGTTGGTTAATTATCTATTTTATCCGTAAAAAATGATAGAAGTAGGTGAATTAACAGTGGAAAAGCCCGGAAAAAGAGTGAGATGATCATGGGTGGCCTGAGGTTTTGGGATTCGGTGTAATCCAGATATTGTGCAGGCCTTGCGTGTTAATTGTATGTACTTATGTGTTATTTTACACCAAGAACAAGAAAGGAGTCCGGAACACGGAAAAGCTCGGGTTGAATAAAGCTTGGATTATTTCAAGGTAGGTGATGTCTTACAATTTCTGTGAATGTTGTATATTCTTGTACTCATATCTAAGTGATTGTATGAATTACATTGCTTAGGGAAGTTGTGTAGAATGTCTAAGGTTCCTGCTTTACAGTTTGTGATTTGAACGGTATTTGCTTGTTGGTTTTACAAGTTGTTTGTTCATACATCTGACTGTGGATTATTGACATTCGGTTGGCTCGGGTACCACGCCTGGTACGGGTATAATAAATAGTTGGCACGGGTACCACGCCTGGTACGGGTATAACAAACAGATGGCTCGGGTACCACGTCTGGTACGAGTTTACTTTTGTTGCATCATTGCATTGTTATTATTGTGTTGCATTGATTACTATTGATTTCGTGAGTGGACCGTGCTGTTTATTGAAATGTGTTATTGGTTTGGTGGTCCTTGAGAGGCCAGGGAAATTTTGATTAACTGTTGTGTTGGTCTTTGTTTAGGCCGGGTTGATTCAAGGTACATTTGTGTAGTCTAGAGGGGATCCCAAGGTGGGTCCGAGCTAGATGAAAAGGTATAGTTAATGGTATATGGTTGTGGCTTAGAGTTAGGTCGTGGATTTCATGCGGGAACAGGCTAAGTAGAGACTGGTAGTCTAGGTGTGTCTGTGGCTATTGTGCATGTTTTCCATACCTTTTACTTGATATTATTGTACTGCTTATACACTGTTTATTTAGAAACTGGCTGATGATCCTACCAGTACACAGTGGTGGTGTACTGATATTGCACTTGCTTTTCTTTTGGTGAGTACAGGAAATCTTCCGGCGGCTGAGACGCGACCTCATCTTTAGCGCCGACGATTTCTGACTTCAAGGGTGAGCTGTTTGATCAAGCTACTTTGGGCTTATCTTTAGAGTTGCAGTCCACTTGTTTTGGACTTGAAACTATTTTGTATTTTCTTTTGGGGTTGCATCCCCGTATTCTAGATACTGGTAGTGATGTTTGGTACAGCGACTTTCAGTTTCTAGGAGGGATTTTTCGCAGATTATATTAAAGCTTTAGTTTTGCATTATTTAATTGCTAGTTTATTTCATGTTTACTGATTTTAGGCTATTAGTCTAGGCAAAGGGTTGAACTCTACTGGTTCGCTCATCCGGGGGTTGGATGGGTGCCACTCGCTACGATCTGGGTCGTGACATCATACTTCTTACCATATCTTTAAGAGTTCGATTTCGTCTCTCAGATACACCATTTTGATTCGGAGTCCCTGACATAGTGTACTGAGGTACAATTCCACATTCTCTCAAATATTTTGCAAAAGGTCCTAGACGTTGTTCACCTAATCCATCGTATCTACCGTAGTATTCTCCTCCACGATCAGATTTGACAGTCTTAATTTTCTTTCCTAATTGAGTTTCAACCTCAGCTTTGAAAATTTTAAAAACATCCAAAGATTGTGACTTCTCATGAATTAAATAGAGATATTCATAGCGGGAGTAATCATCTATAAAGTTAATAAAATATTATTGACCATTCCATAAAGTTGTAGGGAATGGACCGCAAATGTCTGTATGTATCAACTCTAAAGGTTCTTTACCCCTATAAGCACCTATTTTCCTTATATTTGTTTGTTTTCCCTTTATGCATTCTATGCAAATTTCAAAATTTGATAAATCAAGGGAATCAAGGATTCCTTCTGACACAAGCCTTTGTATTCTTTATTTAGAAATATGACCCAATCGCTTATGCCATAACATTGATGAATTCTCATTTGTTAATCTGCGCTTAGTACCAAAATTACTTGAATGCAGGTTTTTTTGCTATATGAGGCTTATCTGTTTAATTTATATAACTTATCAACCAAAGTACCAGTTCCAACAATATTAGAATTTAGAGAAATACTACAGATTTCATTTTCAATAGAACAATTATATCCAGATATGTCCAAACAAGAAATGGAAATTAAGTTCCGTCTAAATAATGGTACAATAAATATTTACTCTAATTCCAAATAATAACCAGTATCTAATGGAATTCTAAAGACACCAATAGCCTCCACAGCTGCTTTACTGTCGTTGCCCACATAAATGTATCTTTCAGCATCAATCGGCACTCGGCTCCTTAGGCAGTCCTTCATAGTGGCACTTATGTGAGTAGTTGCACCCGTATCTATCCACCAAGTGTCACTAGGTACTACTATAGCCAAATTAATTTCTGAACAAACAAAGTTGAGAAGTTTACCTTTCTTTTCACGCCAGGCAGCGTACTTGGAACACTCTTTCTTTATGTAACCAAGTTTCTTACAAAAGAAACATAATGATGTTCCTTTATCTGCAGTTTCTTTAGCCTTACTCCTTTTTCGCTCATGTGAGCACTTTTAATTTGCTCTTGTTTAAGTCTATCCTCTTCTTGCACACATTGAGTTATAAGCTCATTCAAAGTCCATTTCTTAAAGTTTGTGCCATTATGCATAGGAATATTGTTCATATTGGCAGATATAGAAGACACTATAAGATAAAATAAATAATGCTCACAATTAATCAATCAATAAATCATGTATATGTGAAGATAATCAAATAAAACTGAAGGAAATAATAAATTTAAAACTATATATTTATCAACACATATACATAAAAGTGGGCTCATCTCAAGATACCTAGCACAACATTATCATTTAGTCTTTGGACAGAAATAATAACTTGTAAGTGATACTCGTATACATAGTTCATGAACATTGACTACTAAAACGGCCTAACAATGTGCCTTTCTTTGGACCGATATATTATCAGCATGATATTACTAAATGTAACACATATTCATGACTATTCATAATCTGGCCAAAATAATCTTCCTTTGGGATAATAATTTCGCATAGATAAAACATGCTTACATATTCAAAGTAAGCAAAATCTACAAAATAGAGATTGCTTTGACAACATATTGATTCAATCTAGTGCAAATTAAAAAAAAAATTGATTCAATCTAGTCACTTTTAAACAAGAAGCACACACGGTCAAATGATTAGGGTGTTAACGAATTAATTAAATAAAATAAACTTTAACAAAAATGAACAAAATTTGCCCAAATTGATTTAAGAAAAAAAAAACACTTGCAGAAAGTCTGCACAATTTTCAAAAGAATGCTTAAACTTTTTTTTTTTTTAATGAAACCGATCCAGTGCTAACAAAGGCACTGACACACAACATGGTTTCTCAAAAAAAAAATGAATCAATCTATCTTGTTCCAAAATTTCAATGACCAAAAGAAAATATAATATGAAAACTATATTGCCTCCAAAACTTGATAGAAAGAGACAAAATACCATGGAAAGAAAAAAAAAAAGAAAGGGGAACAGTGGATCTGGTTGACACAATGTAAACAATTTTGGGTTTTCAATAAATGCTTACAGCATCGACTGGCAAACAATCTCTAAAGGCAACATCACAAACATCTCAAATATTTATAACAACAGATTGAATAAATTTTTGACAGAAACGGCAAACAAGATGCTGTCTAAAACAGATGCAGTAACAGCCAACAAAACCAATTAATTCAATTCCAAAAAAATTAAATATCGCATCTAATTATATAACAAGACCTTGCTCTTGATACCATTTGTTGAAAAAATTTAAAGCAGTCAACCCAAGATCACAAGTAAATCACTAGATAGAAATATTAATCTAAGAATGTTAAGAACACTAACCTTGTTCCATTGTAATAACTTGAATGAAGAAGAATTGATCTTCTAAACCTTCAAGAGCGCTTTGATTTGATATTCTTTTCTGAGATGGAGAAGAAAAAGAAGAAGCATTGTCTTCCGGTTTAGGGACCGTATCTTTAAAAGGTTTTGAAGTGCCTTTTCAATAGGAAAAAATACACATAATGGACCCAAAATGAAAGCAATTACCCAACCATGCCCCCTTCAAAACTAATTCCACTAAATGCTCATACGGACAAAACAAATTACCTCAAGTACACCCAATGCTTTGTCAACATCAATCATGAGTAATTTTTCACTGACAAGCATTAATTGCAACATTAAATTCTTCTTCTTCTTTTTTATTTTTGTATTTTTCTTTTCTTTTTCTCTTGTCTTTTCCTTGACAAGCATTAATTGCAATATTTTACTACTTTGCACGTGGATCATTGCTTCTTTCTATTTATTTTTTTGTGTTTTTATTTATTGATTAGTTCTTTTCTTTATTGCTTTTGTTACTTGTTTAATTGTTTTTATCCTTTCATTTATTATTCTAATCATTTTCTCATTTATTCATGTACTTTAATTTTTATTTTTGTCCTATCATTAATTATTTTTATTTTTACTTTTGTCATTTTTTATTTATTATTTTTATCTTTTGTCTCATTTTATCCTTTATTAAAGATATTATTTGGTACATTTTTATTATTTGTTTCCTTCCTTTTTATTTTGTTTTGTTTTTTTTGTTCATTTTTGTTTCTTAATTTTTTTTTCGCTTTTTTTGTTAGTTGATCTTCTCTTTAATTTTTTTTATCTCTTTTTATATTTTTGTCTTCTTAAAATAAAATACAGAGATAAAAATACTAACTAATTTTTAGATTAATAAAAATAAAATAATTAAATAAGTAGACTTTAATAAGAAATAAATAAGAAAAATACTAAAATACTGAAACAAACATTAATGATGCCACGATAATATATAGATATATTGTGATGATATCATTGATGCCTGAAGCAAACCTCAATAATATTATGATAGTATATGAATATATTGTGATAGTATCATCAAGGATTGAGAAGTGTGAAGTAGTCCTCCACGATACCATGCTAGTATACAGATATAATGTGATAATATATTGAGTAGTGTTTCATTGAAGGACTAAAATAGTTATCCATGATACCAAGTCAATATATAGATATTTTGTGATGGTATCATAGATGACTGAGGATTCTCATTAATGGATGATACCATTCCAGTATATAGTTATAATGTGGTGGTATACTAAGGAGTGTTTTATTGAAGGACTGAAATAGTCCTCCATGATACCATGTCAGTATATAGATATATTATGATGGTATCATAGAGGTCTCACTAAGGACTGAAGTAGACATCAATGATACCACGATAATATATAGATATACTGTGATGGTATCATTGAGTCCTTAAGCAACCCTCAATGATACCATGATAGTATATATTATATTGTGTTGGAATTATGAAGGATTGAGAAGTGTGAAGTAGTCCTCCACGATACCATACCAGTATATAGATGTAATGTGATAGTGTACTGAGTAGTGTCTCTTAAAGAACTAAAATAATTATCCATGACACCAGATCAATATATAAATATATTGTGATGGTATCATAAAGGGCCGAGGACCGTCTCATTAATGGATGATACCATTCCAGTATATAGTTATATTGTGGTGGTATACTGAGGAGTGTTTTATTGAAGGACTGAAATAGTCCTCCATGATACCATGCCAGTATATAGATATACTATGATGGTATCATAGAGGTCTCACTAAGGACTGAAGCAGAAATCAATGATACCACGATAATATATAGATATACTGTATTGGTATCATTGAGGCCTGAAGCAAACCTCAATGATACCATGATAGTATATAAATATATTGTGTTGGAATTATGAAAGATTGAGAAGTGTGAAGTAGTCCTCCATGATACCATACCAATATATAGATGTAATGTGATAGTATACTGAGTAGTGTCTCATTGAAGAACTAAAACAATTATCCATGACACCAAATCAATATATAGATATATTGTGATGGTATCATAGAGGACCGATGACTGTCTTATTGATGGATGCTACCATTCCAGTATATAGTTATACAGTGGTGGTATACTAAGTAGTGTTTCATTAAAGTACTGAAATAGTCCTCCATGATACCATGTCAGTATATAGATATACTATGATAGTATCATAGAGGTCTCACTAAGGACAGAAGCAGACATCAATGATACCACAATAATATATAAATATATTGTGATGGTATCATTGAGGCCTGAAGCAAACCTCAATGATACCATGATAGTATATGAGTATATTGTGATGGTATCATAAAGGATTGAAAAGTGTCTTATTGAAGAATTGAATTAGTCATTCACTATACCATGTCAGTATCTAGATATACTGTGATAATATACTGAGTAGTGTCTCATTAAAGGACTAAAATAGTTATTCATGATACCATGTCAATATATAGATATATTGTGATGGTATCATAGATGACTGAGGATTATCTCATTGATGGATGATATATACTATTCCAATATATAGATATACAATGGTGGTATACTAAGGAGTGTCTCATTGAAGGATTGAAATAGTTTTCCATATACCATCACAGTATATCGATATACTGTAATGGTATCATGGAGCTGAAAAGTGTCAGATTGAAAGACTGAGCAGATCTCAATTAGTGTGAATGAAATTAGATTGTGAAAAAAATAAAAGAAAAAATAATTAAATAAAATTAGAAAAAATAAAATAGATAAAATAAAATAAAAACTAAAAATAAAGGAGCTAAAATTGAGTATGAAATTAAATATGATAAAAAAAATATATGATTTGAGAAAAATAGATAAATAAACTAAAAAGAAGGAAAAAAAATTAAAGAATAAAGAAATAAGTGAGAAAAAAAGAAGTAGAAAAAATAAAATATATGAATGAATGTTTACGATATCATTTATCTTTTGTTGTTATATAGAAAAAAAAAAAGAGCAAAAAAAATCATGAATAAAAATAAATTATGGAAGAAAAAATTAAAAATTAGAAAAGGAATAAGAAATAAAAAAATGAAAAACAAAGAGAAAACAAAAAAAATACAAAAAAAGGAGCCAAAATAAATTATGATGAAAGAAAAAAATAAAAAATAACATGATTTGTGAACAAAATAAATGAACAATAAAGGAGGAAAAAAATAAGAAGTAAAAAGAAGAGGAGTGAAAAAGGAAAAAAATTAAGAAGAAATAGAGAAAAAAATAATAACCAAAAAGGAGAACAAAAGAGAGTAAAAAATGAGGATGAATCAGATTATGGTGTAAAAAAAATTAAAAAATAACATAAATTGAGAAAAAAAATTAAAATGAACAAAGAAACAAAAAAATAAAGAAACTTAACGAGCAAAAAAAAGGAGAAAAGAAGAAAAAAGAAAAAGAAGTAGAGAAATAAAAAAGAAAAAAGAATAAAAAGGGAGCTAAATAACTACAAAAAGTACAAGGGAATGGGGCATTTTCAGTAATTAGTTAGGGAATATTTTTTGTAAAGGGGTACTTAATTGTAAATAGTTTGCTTGGGACATGCATTTACTTTTCCCTTTTCAATAAGTCTCCATCAACAAAAGAAATGAAGTTTTGGCAATCTTGACAAGTAAAAAGAGTTGTGTAGCATAAACAGCATATAAGCATAAAGTTAATTGGCGACTCGGGGATAACTGCAGATATAAAAACCAATGAAGAGGATCTTGTTCATATGCTCAAATGTGTTTTCCTTTAATGGAAACATAGAAGACAAAGAGAAGTTGGTAGGGGCAACCAGAAAGAATAATGCAGAAAGACAGAAAGTTGCACACTCTAATTATATAAGTAGACTGTTTACCTGAAGGGAACCCTTTTAAGATCTTTAATTTGACGCCTCCGGGTAGGCTGGTAAGAGTAATATATAGACCTGGCTCATCTTGCTCAACCCATTCATTGTCATTGTCATTGTCGCCTTGTCTATTGCGAACAGCACTGCAATTACTGGCATTGCTTGATCCATTAGAAAGCAACTGGCTGTTAGATACACTTGACTCCAGTTCTTGAAAAGTAAGTTGACTGTGAACTTGATCAATACAGCCATTAAGGTATATCACTGGAGGTAATATTGGATTCGGAGGAAACTGATTTAGGAGATTTGATGTTTCGGCCAGGACCTACTAAATCATATAATCATTTTTTTTTAATGGAATCAAGGCTAATCTATGTCAAAACTTGCAGTCGGAAGCGGTTTAGTGAGAAAAATGGTGGGCAGAACCGTGAAAGAGTTACGTTTATGAGCTGTACAATTTATACGCGTAGTCGACAAGGCAAGCATTGGCACTGCAAGCGTGGATTTAGCACATTGAGACATGCAAATTACCAGTTGTACATGAGTTTTCCTTTTTTCCTTTTGGTCCTCACTCAACTTCATGCCCCACAGTGAACATCATGTTGATCATATAGGTTTAGTTTTCACAAATTTGTAGGGAGGAATCAAGGGTTGGCATGAAGAACTAGGAATTAAGTGTTTGCTAGTTTTTTTTTTTTTTTTATAACCGAGAAATCTCCGAGGACTAGTGGCGTATGGTTTGAAACTCAGTGGATAATAGTAGTCTTGCTCCTCTATCATTGTCCACACATCATGCACTACGCTCTTACCAGTAGACCAAAGCAGTGTGGGCTTTCTGTTATTCATACGGCTTGACCTCTCTATTTGATTTCCCCCATCCCTAATTGATATGTGGGGAACAGAGATGTAGTTTTAGTAGGTTGCTTGCCCTTGTTGGGAGATACTTTCCTTGTAAATTTTCCCAAGTTAATGCATATATGAATTTCAAATCCATACTCTTTCTATGTTGCCTGTTAATCCTCATGTTCATTTTTCCCTTATACTTTATGTTCCGAAAGCAAACTTAGCAGCATTTGATCATAGATTTTGGATCAGATTTTAAAAATTTATATTCAAATATTTGTTTGGCCATAGATTTTGGATCAGAATTTTAAAATCTGTCTTCGAAAAAAATGCAAGTTCCAAAAACGGTTTCATACTAGTATTTGGGAGAAATTTCACTTCCAAGCACAAAACTTCAAAAGGATGTTGTGGGATAGGTGCGACCTCTCAGTCCTTAATTATAGGTCTTGGATTCGAGTCCTTGGAATAGAGAAATGTATCGTTAACTAAAATATATCTACTTTTAGTATTTTACCTAGAGATGACAAAATTAGCCCATGAAAATATAACTCGTCCAACCTGCTCAAGTTTGGGCGGATTATTGACCGTCATTATTAGCTCAACCCAAATTGATTCATGAGAAATCATGTCAAAATATTTTCAAAAGACATTTTTTAATTTGATATATGTATCATATTATATTAAAAGTAGGAAGCTCCAATGTCAAAAGTCAGATTACCCTTTTACCCCTACCACTAAATAAAATAAATTATAAATCCCCTAATAAATTTTTAGTTAAATATTAAATAATAATTTCTTTTACTACAATTCTAATGTACACGTACAGGTTATACATTAAAAGAAAAAAACCCTTAACGTTAGGAGAGTAGAAGTTCAGCAGCCAAATCCCTATTTAAATGGTCCCATTAACGTTCAGCTGATTAAATTAGGAGTTTAGGAGCCTTAAATTAATACTCCTTAATCCCTATTTTAATGGCCTTATGCTGCTTATTAGGTTAGAAGTTTAGCAGCCCTATTTGTACATTAATACTCCATAATCCCCGTTTTAAAGCTCCATCCCACGTTCAAAAGCAGTAAAACATTATGGTGTTAAATTCCTTCTTAATAGCAATTAAATTCTCTTTCCTTCAAGGATGAATTCCACGTATATAAATGTCCACAACAGATGTCTCCATCCCATCATCGTCTGTCTTCTTTGTGCTCAATCAATTATAGTTTGTCTTCTTTGTGCTTTGTTCGTCAAACAAATACTCTGCTGCCAGGTACTTCTGCTTTCTATTGTTCATATTGAAGCAGGCTACTGTAAGAAAGAATTTACTGCAGGCTACTGTAAGAAAGAATTTACTTCTGCCCCTACGTCTGTTATACTCCGATTTGAACTTTCTTTATTGCTTTGTTAGTGTTCCATTTACAATCGCTCTTTCATGTGATGCAATTAGTGTGAATTGGAGATATTCATCTGTAAAACTTATCCCAGAGTACATGAGTTCGAGACGCTCTGTTTTCTCTGATGATTGTTCTCCTCAATTTCTCCTTCCCAATACAAAATATTTAGCAAAAAAATCTTCAATAGTACTGAACTTTGCAATTGTCGCAGCGTAGTGCCTAATTGATATTCTCTGGTCTATGTCTGGTTTTGATGGGTAATTCTCCTAGCAGTTCGACAATGCCTAACTATTTTCCTATGATTGTGCCCGGATACAATTAAAATTAATCATGTATAGAGGTTTCTGAATGCCTTTCTGTTTTCAGTCGGTTCTTTCTTACTCACGTATCTAATAAGGAGCGGCTGTTTGCAATCAGTTTGACTGTTTGCAGGCTACTGTTTGCAATCAGTTCGACTGTTTGCAGGCTACTGTAAGAAAGAATTTACATGTTCTCCACAATTTCTCCTTCCCCAAATAAAAATGTTAGCAAAAAGATTTTCAATAGTACTGAACTTTGCAATTATCGTAGCGTAGTGCCTAATTGATATTCTCTGGTGTATGACTGGTTGTGATGGGTAATTTTCGTAGCAGTTCGACAAAGCCTAACTATTTTCCTAGGTTAGTGTCTGGATACAATTAAAATTACTCACGTATAGAGGTTTTTGAATGCCTTTGTGTTTTTAATCGGTTCTTTCTAACTCACGTATCTAATACGGAGCGACTATTTGCATTCTGTTCTAATGATACTTTCATTCATTTTTGTAAAAAAATTTCAATTAAAAACTTTTCGATTTCATTTTAGTTAGTCTTTTAATGCTTTTAACAGGTTTCTTGATACTGCACCACAGATTTGGTAACACTTCTCGACTTTGTACTTACTTTTTTAGAACTAATGTGATAATTATACTATTGTTAGTTGAAGTTGCTCGCTTTTAAAATTAAAACATAAACCGCTTCTACATTACAAATATATATATTGTATTAGTACCTCCTAGCTACAACAGGAATACAATGGAAAGTGTAGAAGAGCTAGGAAACCTAAGCGTACCGATTAGCAAGTTGAAGAAATATGCAACAGAATGGGTGATTAAAGTCTTAGTCATTCGATGTGGCTTAACAAAAGAGTACAAAACGGAAAACGGTGAGGGTATTCGTTGGCAGCTAATATTCGTTGATGAAGAGGTAACTTTTTAAGTAGTGTATTATATCCATTAGATGTTAAAAAAAATAAATTATATCCATTAGTTAATATGTTGCCTACTTTTGTGACTCTAATGCTTATATGTCTTGCACAAGGAACAAAAATACAAACAACTCTTTTCAACAACGACGTTCACGCATGAAACAAATTATTTGAACTAAATCAAAGCTACTACATTGTAAATGGAAAGTTGAATGGTGCTAAACCAAACTTCTTATCTGTGCATAAGGATCTCGAACTTGCATTCAACAACAACACAAGAGTCGTTGAATGCAAAAGTCAATTTATGACTCAACAATTCTCAAATGGTTTTATTTGCTTGGATGAAGTCGAAAAGATCACTAATGGGACTCTCCTTGATAAATTTCTGTATATGTTTATTGTGTATTGCCCACACAAAATAAATCTTACTTAATGGTTCAATTTTTCCCAGATGTGGTGTGTTTTTTAATTAAAGTGAAAGCACTAAATGGAGAAGGACGCAGCAAAAGGCGAGAAGTAGTGGTTACAAACGAAAAGTAAGTTTATAGTTACTTCACATTCGTGATATAAACTGTTTCACATGAATAGATTTTAACTTTTAAGATTCTCAATTTTGCATATATAGGTATGATCGAAAGACCATGACTTTGTGGGGAGACTTGGCTGAATTTGATGGAGATTTATTAGAGCGCCTTGAAATTTCCAAACCTGTGCTTGCCTTTTGTGATGTTAAATGCTCTATTTACCAAGGTATAAATCCTCCCACATTATTTATTTGAATAAGATTTTTGGCTATCTAAAAGTATCACTGAATTTATTACTCCTTTTATAATAGGGGATTTTGTACTTTCCACGACTCCTGTTAGTCGTCTGCTAATCAATCCACCATTTGAGAAGGCCAACGATCTCCAGAAATGGTAACCTGTGGACCTTGAATTTCACTTAGTGATAGGCTCACATGCTAGGTAACTGAAGTTTTTCCCAACAAATATTTGTAAATTACAGGCATGACAACATGAAGGCACAGAAGGTCGACATAAGTTTAATGCCAAGTAGACTAATGCGAACAGCTCGCAAAGTGAAGATTACTGATATTTTGAACGGTTCACTTGCCACTGTGAAGGTACATTTCGCTGCAAATATATAACACAATGAATACTCAATTTATATGTTTAAAATGTAACAAGTGATTTTGCTCATTTACGTATAGGACATGTACTACAAGTTCAATGCTGAGGTTACTGCCATTGACGAAAATACTGACCCTTGGTATCATGCTTGCAAGAAATGCTACAGGCGAGTAACTGTTATAAAGAGTAGTGCAACTTGTGTCTACTGTAGGAGTGAAGATATTGATTATGAGGAGAGGTAAACTAAATAAGTGCAAAAAGAACATACTTTCTAGACCAAACAACTGAAGAGTTAATGATTAAATCTTCAAATATGATTCAGATATAGGTTAAAGCTTGATGTCACTGCAGAGAATCAACCTTTAAGTATTACATTGTTTGATGTTGCACGATACTTTTTTGGTTGCAATGTAAAAGATTATGTTCACTCGACATCTGAAAAGGTAAATCTCTTAATACTTAAAAAATCAGTCAACACGAACAACTTTACGTACCCTATGTTTAGTGAAAACTTAAACTAATATATTAGGTTTTTTTTATGCCACAGAAAGAGGAATCTGGGTAATACCGCAAGCTGCTATTGGGTACGGGAAAAGAATTCAGTATCCTCGTGAAGATTGATTATAATTTTACAAAGGAAGATTCAAACATGAATTTGATAGCTTCGGAGATACATGAGGTTGAAAATAAATTTGCAGCAGATGTAAGCGAGGTTGAACCCCCAATAAAAAAACAAAGGAGCAAGAGGACCACGAAAGTTAGAGATAAACGCCTAGCGCAACACCAGATGATTGGAAAAAAAAAGTGATTGTTGCAGGGAAATCTAATGTGAAAAACACATCCAAAGCAGCTGAAAGTGAGATTCAAGCTCCGATAATAACACTAAGAAGCAAGAGGATCAGAAAAATTAAAGATGTCACTTCAGAGCAACATCCGATAATGGATAACATGAAACAGATGGCTACAGATATTTATGAGGTTGAAAAACAAAATGACCCAGATGAAAGTGAGGATGAAACTCCCATAATAAAGCTAAGAAGCAGAAGGACCAGGAAGGTTAAAGAAAAAATTGCAGAGCAACAACCGATGATTGTTAAGAAGATCAAATTGTAAAAAAAATAATTTCTTATTTTGCTAATAGAGTTGATTTTGCTGTCAATGTTTAGCTACCAGTGTTTATTATCTTCCTAATATTAAAAAATTACTTCACTCTTCTCAACGAGCAACTTCATCTGACATTGCTTTTATTAGTAATTTACTGATTCATACATCAATGCGTTTGATTTGCTGATTTACTAAACTTTTTATGTGTTATCATTATATATTCCAGAAAATCAACTCTTTTGCGGAAATAAAAACTTCATACATTTGAGGAAGACATCAATGCATCCTACACTATAGGTATTTATTAACTCTAAATGCGAAAATGAACACTAGAGAACTATCGGTCTTTACTTCCTGTATATGAAAAAATAAACACTAGAGAAACTAACAACTGTTATTAATGATTCCATTATGTTCTAGATCACGAGAAAATTGCATATGCTCTTTGGGACAAGAGAAGAGAAGTGTCGCCAACTACCTTAAAGTTGACTCCAGGAATCCAAGAAATGACACACAACCAACATCGGGGTATATCTAATACATATCCTACTTATCGTTATTCAAAATTAAATCTTACACGTGTTTGAATAATGTGACAGGTGATAAAGGCAAATCCATCGCTTCGGGAGGTAAAGCTGATCAGCATGGCAAAACAACAACAATTCAGACACGTTATACATGTAAGATCTCATACAAGCCCTGAAAAATTATCACCGTTGAGCTATGCCTGCCTTGTCTCTCTTTAAGAACCACTACAAATTACTTAGTCTTATATTGCTACCACTAACAACAATTGTAAATCTTCAAACACAGTAGCTAAAGACACTTACGAACAACGTATTAAATATAATACTGACTCGATGTTATTATAATAACCAATTCAAACATATGTCTTGGCATATCAAATCGAATAGGTGATAAAGGAAAAACAATTGCTTCTACTAGTAAAGGCGATCATCATGTCAACCATCCAACAAACGATGTAATCCTCAAGGTAAGATCTCAGATATTGATGTAAAATTAAAGATAAATAGGTGATTGATGTAAAATTCAGATATTGAGGGTCACTACATTTGCATATATACATACATAAGTATTATATGGTTTGTATTTGATATGTACATTGTTGTTCCTATTATAGAGAAAATGCAATTGCGCAGCGCATTGTGTAGGGTGGAAAAATATATAGCATCAACCCACCCAATAGCAGATCTACAATATGAACAACCACGTTTGACGAAGCGGCCCAAAGTAAATTGGCTATTTAGAGCTTTATCTGAGGAGAGTGAATCTGGCGGTAAATATGATAGGAACCTATTCATATGCTTCATAACTTTTACATACAATACTTTTTAAATTAGATATTGCTTATATCTGTAGGAGCTATTGCTTACAACTTATCGTTATCACATCTGCATGAGTTAAGATCGGTATCAGATTGCATTTATTGTTCTGCGAAAAGGTTTCAACATGAACCTCCAACATTTTGTTGTGGAAGTGGATATATCAAATTGGTAAGCACCGAAGCTCTGGCTGAACTACATGAACTGTTTGTTGCTGGTACCGAAGACGCTATAGAGTTCCGCAAAAGTGTACGCGCATATAATAGCATCTTCGCTTTTACATCTTTCGGTGTTAACCTTGATAAGGAAATAGCATCTGCAAGAAAAGGAGTGTACACATTCCGGGCACAAGGTCAAATATATCACGATCTACCATCATTGGTACCACGTGATAAGAATCCATGTTATTTTCAACTATACTTTTTTGATACAGACAACGAGTTGTCCAACAGGATAGCAAAAGTTAAAGAAGGAATTTTGTCCGATAGGATCGCGAGAAAGATCAAACAGATAATGGAGGGAAACCCATATGCACAAATCTTTCGCCAACTAAAAGATCATTCCACTTTCCATAATTTTCAACTTCGAATTGCTGCAAATGCCTCTTTGGATCAACGATTGTACAACACACCCTCAGTAGATCAAGTTGCAGCAATTTGGATAGATGGAAACAATCCAAATACACCTTTTGAGCGAGAGATTATTGTTCATGAACATTCAGGGTACAAACATAGAGTCAAGCACTATTATGGTTGTTATGACCCGTTGCAGTATCCTTTGATCTTTCCAAGAGGCGAAGGAGGATGGCATCAAGGAATAAAAAAATAAAACAAAAGGCAACTTCACACAAGAAGCAGCCATGCCACAACTCTCACCAATGATATCCCAACATTCATATCAGCGGATACAATATTTGCCAACGAGGATCAAGGTAATGTGTCTCACATTCAGCAACATTATGGCCATATTTTACACACATTGTTAAAAAATTAGAAACGGAAAAATATATAGAAGATACCGTAATGTTGATAAATCTTAAAAAAATTTATCCAGTCAGGTTATTACCAACAAGGTTTTAGGATTACCAGTTGTACTGCAACAATAAGGATTAACTAAAGTATACTTAATATCACCAAATATTAATTACTTTCCCTACTTCTCTTACCATTTCCTTGATGTCACACCAACATGCGTATACTATTAGCCTATCTTTATGCGGTTCGTGGGTACATTTTGATTTAGAAAAGCTTACCACTTAAAGCCTTTTGCTGATAAATTGACAAACTTATACTTTAGCCCAGTTAATGTTTAAGTTGTACTATAACTATCGAAAAAAAATCAGAACGTAATAAGTAGATTATGTTAATTACAGGCAGAGACAAAGGCAAAATGTACACCTATTGTTGCAATATTTAGTACATACAATTAGCAGTTAATAATTTTCATTGTAACTATTTCCAGATTAATAGTCAATGTACTCATTTACTCAAGTAGTTTAAAAAATGCCCAAACCAGAAAGGGTACATCCAAACTATGCCAACTTTTACATTTCAACATGTCATTTTAAGTGCTTTAAAAAATGGTATTACAATGGTGTTCCTCAAATTAAAGATTTTGTACCATATGTTTATCAATCCAAATACTATTCGCAATAGTGTAAATTACCATTTTAATTATATAAATATGATTTCTAACACTTGTAGATGTCCACCGCGAGACAAAAGGCGTTGTTTCTTGTAGAGAATATTATTGTTATAAGCTACAGGTTCGAGAAGCAGAGAGGTCAGTATTACTACTATGTGGAAGATTACTGCAACAATTCGTGGTTGACATGTACATAAAACTGGAAACTACAAGGCTTGAATATTTCAGAAAAGAACAATCAAATTTTAGAAGAGAGGTTTATCAAGGTATCGTTGATAGCGTCATGGCAGGAGAAAATAGGGGAGATAGAATTGGTCAACGAATACTACTTCCATCATCTTTAATTGGCGGACCACGAGATATGCGAAGACGCTATATGGACGCAATGGCTTTGGTTCAGCATTTTGGAAGACCCTATCTTTTCATCACAATGACGTGTAATCCTGATTGGGTGGAGATCCAATGAGAACTGCGCACACGTCAAACCCCGCAAGATAGACCTGACTTGGTGACAAGAGTATTTCGAGCAAAGTTGCAGGATCTAAAAGACCAAATTTTCAAGAAAGAAATATTTGGAATTGTAGCGGCTCATGTATTCGTGGTAGAATTTCAAAAACGGGGACTACCACACATGCACCTTTTGCTCATACTGAAAGAAGAACACAAGATTAAATCAGCAAATCAGTACTATAAGTTTATTTCTGCAGAGATTCCAGACAAATCTAAATATCCCCTTCTGCATGAATTAGTAGTCAAGCATATGATGCATGGTCCATGTGGGAGCAAGCGGCCAAGAAATCCGTGTATGCAGGATGGGAAATGCAAATATCATTATCCCCGCCCTTATAACAGTAAATCAATACAAGCAAAGGATGGATATCCTATTTACAAAAGAAGAAGGGATAGAAGGACAGAAAATGTTCGCGGAATGAATATGAATAATCAATATGGGTGGTGCCTTATAGCCCTTATTTGCTTACAAGATACAATTGTCACATTAATGTCGAGGTCTGCTTAGGAGTAAAAGCAATAAAGTATCTTTACAAGTATATATATAAGAGTCATGATAGGTGTGCCGTTTATGTTGAGTCTGATGATGGAGAAAAAGTTATTGATGAGATACAAAGTTTCCAAGATGCTCGGTGGGTTTCACCGCCCGAAGCACTATGGAGAATATATAAATTCAACATGACTGAAATGCAACCTCCAGTCATCAACCTTCAACTACATCTCCCTGGAAAACATTCAGGTACACATACATTTATGCTACAAAAATACATTTCCATCAAAAGTTCAAACAAAATGCTAACTATAATAATTCTAACTCTATAACAAATCATAGTATTTTACTGGAAGAAGCAAAATTTGCAAAATATCATTGCTTGGGATGGTGTCAAGCAAACCATGTTGACCGAGTATTTCAGGATGTGCCCCATCGACACTGAAGCACGGACATACCTTTATAGAGAATTCCCAAAGCATTATGTTTGGAATCCTCAGGGAAAGACTTGGACAAAAAGGAAAACAAGATCTGTAATTGGTCGCATTGCAGTTGGTAAGGCAGATGTACTAATCTATACCTTCATACACACCTTTTACTATTAAACAACTTGATTAACATTCATTAAATTATACAGCAAATCCTAGAGAAGGGGAAAGGTATTACGAGCGGTTATTACTAAACCATGTAAGAGGACCTTTGTCGTTCAAGGACATACTCACTGTCAACGGAAGGGCATATGAGACCTTTAAAGAAGCTGCCAAAGAAAGAGGGTTACTAGAGTCGGACAACAGTATATCAGAATGTTTAGGAGAGGCTGTTCTTCTCAAGATGCCATCAGCTCTCCGAAGATTATTTGCAACAATTCTGGTTCACTGTAACCCAACTGATGTACGAAAACTTTGGGATACTTATTTTGAGGATATGTCTGAGGACTTCCGTAGGATTCATGATAATTCACCCGATGCCATACTACAATGTACGCTACAGAGTATTAATTACTGTCTGGAAAGTATGGGCAAAAGCATAAACATATTTGACCTGCCGCGCCTCCATCACCAATTGCGAGAAGTAGGGCCATCCGAATGTAGAGAAATAAATGAAGAAATGGCTGTGCAAATACCATCAGAGTATCTTGATGCACAATCAAAATTAAATCCGGAACAAAAGCAGGCTTTTACAAAAATAATGCAAACAGTCGATTGTGGAAGAGGTGAAATATTCTTTGTCGATGGACCTGAGGGAACTGGAAAAACATACTTATACCGTGCATTGCTGGCCAATGTTAGATCAAGAGGTATGATAGCCTTGGCAACAGCAACCAGTGGTGTAGCAGCTTCAATTTTACCTGGAGGCCGTACAGCTCACTCGAGGTTTGGGATTCCCCTGCAAACAAATGAGTCAACTATGACAAATATGTCAAAACAAAGTGGTGCTGCCAAATTGATTAGAAAAGCAAAACTGCTTATATGAGATGAAGCACCAATGGGCAAGCGGCAAACAATAGAAACAGTTGATAGGAGCTTTAGAGACATAATGGACATAGATAAACCTTTTGGTGGGAAAGTCATGATTTTTGGAGGAGATTTCCGTCAGGTATTACCAGTAGTTCCAAAATCAACAAGAGCAGAAACTGTTAATGCGAGCTTAGTGAAATCATATCTCTGGCCTTTGATGGAAAAGATCCAATTTACTAGAAACATGAGAGCAAGAACGGATCAAATATTTAGTGACTTCTTACTTCGTGTGGGCAACGAGGAAGAACCAACAATAAAGGATAATTTGATCCTTCTTCCGGAACAGTTGATTGTCAAGTGTTGTAGTGATGGAATTGCTGAAGAATGCTTAATAAAAGAGATATTTCCATCGCTACAACAAAATGCTAATGCTGCAAAATATGTAACAGAACGGGCTATCTTAGCAAGCAGAAATGAGCATGTGGATAAGCTAAATGACAAGTTAATAGCCATGTTTCCAGGTAAAAGCAAGACATTTATTAGTTTTGACTCTGCAGAAGATGACACCAACAACTATTACCAGGAGGAATATCTAAATACTTTAACACCAAATTGTCTCCCGTCACATAGGTATTCAAAAAAAATCACTACGGATTATAATAAAAAAGATTCAGTTACAAATTACTATATGACTACTTAAAATGTATCCTTTTATATGCAGGTTAGTATTGAAGGAGAATGCGCCCATCATGCTGCTAAGGAATTTAGACCCTTCAAATGGCTTGTGTAATGGCACAAGATTGATATGTAGAGGGTTTGACAACAATGTCTTGCACGCGGAAATTACAAGTGGCCATTGTGCAACTAAGCATGTGTTTCTTCCACAAATTCAACTTTTACCACCTGAAAATGAAGGATATCCTTTCAAATTCATTCGGAAGCAGTTTCCAGTACGCCTTTGCTTTGCAATGACGATAAATAAAGCCCAGGGTCAAACAATTCCCAACGTTGGTTTGTATTTGCCCCAACATGTTTTCTCACATGGTCAATTATACGTGGCACTTTCAAGAGGGATATCCATTTCCACAACTAAAGTTCTTGTCCTAACAGAGCAACCAAAACAACGAGGTGGAACATACACAAAGAACATCGTCTATAAGGAAGTTTTAGGTATGAAAAGCTCATTTAACATTTTTCCGCTAATAACACCAAAAAATACCTACTTACAGATTGTTCAAGCCTAACAAAATAAGATGCTTTTATTTCAGATTTAGAGGACATTGACTCGCCTACGCAGAGATAATCGAATCATCAACCACCCAGACTACTATTCAAATGGAGCGTATGATTTTTGAAGTCACTTTTTGTATTACTCATTACACATATGTATAGATATAATATTTATCATTTTAATAGACCAATAATCACTCATGAGACACCACAACTATTTTGCACATATATCTTCTAATTTTTGCAGTAACATTATTAACTACACCCAATAAAATTGTTTCCAAGAATGTATATATATCAGTATAACAACTCTACACAATTTAGCACGACACACACGTGCAACACACGTGCCCAGAACTAGTGTTATATATAACCATGATAAAGAATAGTAATATTTTATTGGGTTCTAAAAAAATATAAAAGAACAAATAAAGCAATTTAACTTTAATAAGAATTGGGCAGATTGAGTTATGACCCACATTTTATTAAAAATTTAATTGTTATGTTCCGTTTATTAACACAAAAAAAGAAAAAAAGAAGACGGTAGAAGATGACTTAAATGCATAACTAAGTCATGATCCTTCAAAATTTAGAGTAAAGATTACGTTCTTATAAAACATGAATTGAGGATTATTGTCATTTTTCGTGTGTTAGTCCATGAATTTTCTGGGATATGTGCTACCGACTCTGTTTTTGCTCAAACTTTGTGGGTCCATCCGTGACGACCTATTAAATGATGCTCATTATTTTCGAAAGGCGGATGCAGGTTTTTTTTACTCCGTATGAGCTACGAAATAGAAATTGAGGATTATTTTAATTTTTTGTGTGTTAGTCCATGAATTTTCTGGGATATGTGTGACTGACTCTGTTTTCGCTCAAATTTTGTGGGTCTCTACGTGACGACTTATTAAATGATGTGTATTATTTTTGAAAGGCAGACATAATTTTTTTTACTCCATATAATCCACGAAACATAACTTGAGGATTATTTTGATTTTTTGTGTGTGTTAGTCCATGAATTTTCTGGAATAAGTGCGATCAACTCTGTTTTCTCTCAAATTTTATGGGACCACTCGTGACGATCTATCAAATGATGCGCATTATTTTTGAAAGGAGGACATAGCTTCTCTTACACTACATAAGCCACGAAGCAAGAATTCAGGTTTATTTTGGATTTCTGTGTGTGTTAGTCCATGAATTTTCTGAGATATGTGCGACCGACTCTATTTTCGCTCAAATTTTGTGAGTCCATCCGTGACGACCTATTAAATGATGAGCATTATTTTTGAAAGACGGACGTAGCCTTTTTTAACTCCATATGAGCCACGAAACAAGAATTAAGGATTATTTTAATTTTTCATGTGTGTTAGTCCATGAATTTTCAGGAATATGTGCGACCGATTCTGTTTCGCTCAAATTTTGTAGATCCATCCATAAGGACCTATTTGAGTAAAGAATAAGTTCCATAACTTTAGTGAAGAATAAGTTCCATAACTTTCTTTGTTGTAAATTTAAGAGAATGACAATTTGCTTAAGTTGGAATTGATTGCCATGAAAGCACCACTTGCTTGGGTTTTTCCTTTCTTCTTGAGAGTAAAATTTATATTTTTTTTCACAATTTTATATCTTTGGCTCTAAAATGGAGATAATTTTTTTACCTTAAATTTTTTTTGATATTTTTCTCACCTATTTCTTCTTCGAAATTCCTGACCACCAAAGAATGTGGTGAAATAGGTGTGATACCTCCATTCTTAGAAGAGAATAGAAATTGAATGGTTCTTAGCTGTTAGAGTGAGCAATATGTTCACTTGAATTGAAAATTCAAATTGAAAAGACTTGTGTATTGTAGAAAAAATAAAAATAAAATTATTTCCATGGATGAGAGTTGTGCATTGACTTGAGAAAGAGAAAAATTAAGTCTTTGGTTGTATTTGTTTCTTTTGAAAGTTAAATACATGTTTTATTTCACTGAATAAATAATTTCATGTCTTTGTCTCTAAAATTGACAAGGTTATATATGGAAATAATTCTTTACCCTTTTCTCACATATTTTTCCTTGAAATTGTACCTATTCGGTGGGACAGGTGCGGCATCCCCATCCTTAATTATAGGTCTTGGATTCGAGTTCTTGGAATAGAGAAATGTCTCGTTAACTAAAATGTCTCTAGTTTTAGTATTTTACCTAGACATAGCAAAATTAGCCCATGAAAACATAGCTAGTTCAACTTGCTCAAGTTTGAACGGGTTATTGACCCGTCATTTATTAGCTCAGTCCAAATTGACTCACGAGAAATCTTGTCAAAGTATTTTTAAAAAGACATTTTTTAATTTGATATATGTATGTTATATATAGCCATAATAAAGAATAATAATATTTTATTGGGTACTAAAAAAATATAAAAGAATAAATAAAGCAATTTAACTTTAATAAGAATTGGGCAGATTGAGTTATGACCCACATTTTATTGAAAATTTAATTGTTATGTTCCGTTTATTAACACACAAAAAAAAAGTAGAAGAAGACTTAAATGCAGAACTAAGTCATGATCCTTGAAAATTTAGAGTAAAGATTACGTTCTTACATTCACATCAAAATGAAAAATCAAACTGAAAGGAATTTGTGGTTAAGTATCTTTCATTTGAAATTTCCACGAAAAATACAACACATTTCCCACTCATAATTTATTATCTTTCTTGACTTAATTTCCTCCACTCTTTTTTTTTAGAGGCGGATGCAACCCAGTAACAATGGGTTCACTGAACTCATTATTTTCAGGCACAAAATATAGATATATGATGAATCCTCATGTTCTAGGCGTGAGATGATTTGAATGGAATAACATGGCCAGTAAGAATTAATTTATATAGTCGATTTCAATTTTTTTCGGACTGAGGCATAATCATTGTTGGGTCCGCTACTGGTTTATATGATGACACAAATGGACAATGTTTTATCTTCTTTGAGCACCATACAATTTGATAAGGCATGATACATAAACGTGCCATTTAACTTGAACTATCATAAAGTTGAACAAGTAGATATACGCGTTCTACATGACAAATTTTGTGAAATACACACATCTTACATGTTAAATCACGTGAAATGACTCGGTATCCGCTTTGAAGTAAAATACCCCTTATCAAAGATGACTCCTATCATGAAAATGACTGCTTAAGTATGTTACCAGTAGACAGCAAGTTGATCGAGTAATATTTTATTTTATATTTAATAAAATAAATTATGGTAAATGTGATGTATATATAATAGACTTATGTGTCATTGTTAACAAAATACAATTGTTCTCATTTATGCAAATTTTCAATAAGAAAGTATGGTGTTTGGACTAAAAAATTGTTTTGTTTTGTATTTGTAATTGTTTTGCCTTTAATTTGTCTTTTTTTCGTCGCGCGCTGAGTACCTCAATTTTGTTTTGGATACATGAAATTATTTTTGTTTTAATTGTTTAATTTTATTTTAAAAGTAAATGTAGATGTATTTGGACAAGAAAAAAATAATAAAGCAAAAATAAAAATAAATTTCCTTGGCAAGACTAAAGACTTGTGCATTGACTTCAGAATTGATTGATGTGAAGAAAGCATTTATCTTTTTGGTTAGAAAGGATATATATATATATATATATATATACACAAAACAAGTTTGGCTATATTAGTGTAACACCCTGAACTTTCAAGCTAAAAATTTAGACTGCTCTACTTATGTAGTTAATTAGACCTAAGTCTAGCAAATATAATTATATCTAGGTGTAAAGGTCATGTCTTAAGTGTGGGAAGGGTATTGGATAAGTTTTTGTATAGGTTCATACAAGGGTCAACTTCAAATAAGAATTCCTCCTAAAATATATAGAGTTACGTGACCCATTACCTACCAAATTAAAGGTTTTGAGTCTTTTTTCCAATGCCACTGGCCGCTCATCAATCCGAGTCTCGAGTAAAAATTTATGTGCATTTTACTGAGAGACAGTCAGAACAGACGGGCTACTGCCCAAATTGTCTGGTGCGGCACCCTAGTGACGCCCTGGGAGACACCACAAGCTAAATGGGCAGCGTGCTCACTGTTTGCAAAGTCCCTTCGAGGGCAATTTTGTCCAAATCTTTTCATGTACCCCCTACACGATTTAAACCCTCTCTTCCATTAGTTTTTATATGTATTCCATCACCCAACACCCCTATTCCTCCCTCTCAAACCCAACTCTCAAGTCTCAAGAAAGATCAAGGCTAAGGGTCTTCTTCAAAGGGTTTATTTTTTTAAAGTTAAAAACAGTAGAGTACGACTTAAATGTATACTAAGTCATGATACTTGGGACTTTAGAGTAAAGAGTACGTTTTCTTACTGAATTGTCACATCAGAATGAAAAATTAAAATTAAAATGAAAGGGATTTGTGTGTTAAGTGTCTTGCATTTGAAATTTCCATGATGGCAAGCTCGTGTAGGGATTTGAAATTTTTTTGATTATCCTTTTATGCAAATCGTTAAAGGTGGATGCAACTGAAAAACAACAAATTTTAAATTCAATATTTTTGGACACGGTGTGTGAGCTTGTAATCTTTGAAATAAAAGTCGCAAAATAGTGAGATATATGAGATTTTTAACCGAATCACTCTTTTTAAAATATTATATTGTTCATGAAGCGATAGAAGAAGCATTGAATAATCCTTGGCTATTAGAGTGAAGAATAAGTTTCATGACTTTGTTTGTTCTAGCTTTCATTTGAAATTTTCATGGACGAGACTTGTATATTGACTTGAGAATGACAAAATTTGCTTAAGTTGGAATTGATTGCCATGACAACACCACTTTTTGCTTGGGTTTTCCCTTTCTTCTTGAGAGTAAAATTCATATTTTATTTCACAATTTTATATCTTTGCCTCTAAAATGGAAATAATTCTTTACCCTATTTTTTTCGATTTTCGCACCTCTTTCTTCTTCGAAATTCCTTACCACCAAAGGATGTGGTGAAATAGGTGTGATACATCCATCCTTAGAAGAGAGTAGAAACTGAATGGTCCTTAGTTATTAGAGTGAAGAATACGTTCACGACTTTTGTGTTGTAGAAAAAATAATAAAACAATTATTTCCATGGATGAGACTAAAGACTAATGACATTGACCTCAGAATTGATTGATGTGAAGAAAGTTTATTTATTTTTAGGGTTTATATATATATATATATATATATATATATATATATATATATATATATATATATATATATATATACTTTTACAAATCAAGATTGTCTATATTAGCCTGGATCAACAAAAAAGAAAGCCTGGTTTAGCCAAGTAAGAGTATCATGATTTGCATATTTATGTAATTTTATGTTTTTGTTAACAAAATGCTATCATAAATACATAGAATAATAAGTATGTTTCGCTATGATGTTTGGACTTAAATGCACTACCAAGTCATGATCCTTGAGAATTTAGAGTAAAGAATACATTCAACTAATGAGTAGTTACATCAAAATGAAAAATTAAAGTGAAAGGGATTTGTGTGTTATTTTTCATTTGAAATTTCCATGGCAAGATTCGTACAAGGACTTGGAAATTTCCTCCATATCGAACACACCCTAAGAGTAACAATTTTCCTTTTCACTTTAAGAATTTCTTCATTTATAAGAATACATCATGCCCAAATTAATACTACTGCAAATCCAACTTGGACTAGTCAAATAAACTTTCTAACTCTTTGATGCTAAACATGGGCTACAGGCAATTCTCATTTCTTCTCTTTCTCTGTTTCTGTCTGATTTCTCTTTCTTCATCCATACCTCATCTCTGCTCCAAACATCAAAGCATTTCCCTTCTAAAATTCAAGAAATCGTTTACTCTAAATCCCTATGCTTCTGATAAATGTGATGAGTATTATGGTCGGAAGTCTTATCCAAAAACGAGTTCATGGAACATGAGCAGAGATTGTTGCTCATGGGATGGAGTCATATGCAATGAGATGACTGGACATGTCATTGAGCTTGACCTCCATTGCAGCCAACTTGTTGGGATCATTAATTCCAATAATAGCCTATTCCAACTCTCTCATCTCCAAAGACTTGATCTTTCTTTGAATAACTTCTCCAATCTCACATCTCCCGTGAATTCAGCAGGTTCTCGAGCTTGACGCATCTTAATCTTTTCGAGTCCTCTTTCACCGGTCAAATTCCATCTGAAATCTCTCATCTTTCCAAATTACAGTCTCTTCGTCTCTCCACATTTTCTGCCAGTGCGAAGCTAAGACTTGAACCTCACAATTTTGAAATGCTCCTTCAGAATTTGACCCAATTAAGAGAGCTTGATCTTAGTGAAGTAAGCATCTCTTCCACCATTCCTCTCAATTTTTCTTCTCATTTAACAATTCTGCTGCTTTGGCATTCAGAGTTGTATGGCGTAATACCTAGAGTATTTTTCACCTGCCCAACCTGAAAACACTTGACTTAGGAGACAATCAGCTGCAAGGCCATCTTCCCAACTCAATTCAAAACCTTGTGAACCTAACAGAGCTTGATTTAAGCAATAATCAGCTGCAAGGCCATCTTCCCAAGTCAATTCAAAACCTTGTGAACTTAAAATGGCTTCTTTTAAGCAATAATCAGCTGCAAGGCCATCTTCTCAAGTCAATTCAATACCTTGTGAACCTAACTACCCTTGATCTTTCATCGAATAATTTTAGTGGCCATGTGGATGTCAGTTTCAGACCTCAAACAACTTCAGCGTCTCGATCTTTCACATAATAGTATCTCATTGATCAATGAGAACAAAGCTAATTTTACTTGGCCCGAATCTCTTAACGTATTACAATCCGCATGTGAAGTGAAAGAATTGGAGTTTCTAAGATCCGCAAAGCAGCTTGGGTACTTGGATCTTTCAAATAATAAGATTCAAGGGAGAATTCCTGTTTGGGCATGGTCTAACTGGATGTTTTCATTGAACACTCTTATTATATCCCACAACATGCTGGCAAGTGTTGATTCAATTCCTCTTCAGTCCGTAGAAGCTATTGATTTGCGGTCCAATTTGATTCAAGGTTCACTACCTATTCCACCAAATTCCACAAGATACTTCTTCATATCCCAAAATAATCTTAGTGAAGAAATTCCTTCATCAATTTGCAATATGACTTCACTGCGGATGCTTGATTTAGGAAGAAACAACTTGAAGGGAGTGATTCCTCAATGTTTGGGTAAAATCAGTGGCCTCCAGGTTCTGGATATGCAGCAGAACAATCTTTCAGTGACTCTTCCAACTACTTTTAGAAATGAATGTACACTCAAAAGCTTCAACTTTCATGGAAATAAGCTGGAGGGAAAAATCCCACAATCCTTGACCACTTGCAAACTACTCGAAGTTCTTGATGTAGGAGACAATCACCTCAACGACACATTCCCTGTGTGGTTGGGGACTTTGCCAAAGCTGAAAGTTCTAAGCTTGAAATCCAATAAATTGCATGGGTCCATTAGAACTCTAACGATCGAAAACAAGTTTTCTGAGCTTCGATCTTAGATCTCTCTTACAATGCCTTCACGGGAAACTTACCAACGAGCTTGTTTCAACATTTGGAAGCCATGAGGATGATTGATCAAACGATGAATGCACCAAGTGATGAACGAGCTCGATATTACCAAGACTCGGTAGCTGTCGTAACCAAGGGATTTGAGCATGATATTGTGAGAATCTTGTTTTTGTACACCACTATTGATCTTTCAAACAACAAATTTGAAGGATATATTCCAAGTATTATGGGAGATTTTGTTGCGCTTCGCGTGCTGAATTTATCTTATAATGGATTGCAAGGTCAAATACCGCCATCACTTGGAAATTTATCTGTAGTGGAGTCATTGGACCTATCAGGTAACCATCTTGTAGGAGAGATACCAGCGCAATTTGCTTCTCTTACATCTCTTGAAGTCTTAAATCTCTCCCACAATCATCTCGAAGGGTGCATTCCTCAAGGAAATCAATTTCTTACCTTTGAGAACAATTCATATGAAGGCAATGATGGATTACGTGGATTCCCACTTTCAAAAGGCTGTGGCAATGATCGTGTGTCCGATACAAATTATACCGTATTTGGACTAGATGATCAAGAAAGCAATTATGAATTTCTCAATGATTTTTGGAAAGCTGCTTTTATGGGTTATGGAAGTGGACTATGTATTGGATTATCCATAGTATATTTCATGATCTCAACTGGAAATCTGAAATGGCTTGCAAGAATCATTGTGGAACTTGAGCACAAAATTATTATGAGAAGGAGAAAGAAGCAACGACGTCTAAGAAATAACAGAAGAAGAAATAATCCCTTGTAGACAAGTTACTGATCGAGCAAGATTTGATTTCAGAACCTCAGGTATTCAAGTTAATATAGGCACTGCTCTTTTATTTCCATGATTTTGAATTGCTCCGTTAGAGAACTTTTTTTGTGTAAGATAAAAGTCCAATTGTAATTTAATTTTAGTGTAAGA
The DNA here is from genome assembly GCA_003996215.1 of Jaltomata sinuosa. Classification (NCBI taxonomy): domain Eukaryota; kingdom Viridiplantae; phylum Streptophyta; class Magnoliopsida; order Solanales; family Solanaceae; genus Jaltomata; species Jaltomata sinuosa. The sequence goes on from QJPP01000552.1 coordinate 323,020, forward strand.
TAAAAGTAAGATGTAACTTTCTTTGTTGTAAAAATAAAAATCAGACAGTAAATAACAAATTTGAATATGTGTGTTTCTACCAACTCAAAAGTGTGTTTATGTTGATTGGAAACAAGCTATATAGTACAATAAGCTCCAAAGAAAAAGGTGTTCACATGAGCAACACAGTATACAGGAGAAATAAGTGTGGGGGGTTTCCAGTTTTCAGGTTCTAATCCGCTCTAAAGTTTTTAAATTGTTCAAAAAGAAAGAAGGTAAGAAAAACGTAAAACATCTTTCCAAAAGAATCCTCACATTGAGCTATAAAAAGACTTTCATCAACATCTAATCCTAAAGGATGCTATATATGGTCTGCTTTTTAGGCCATATCTCATTTGGAAAAGGATCATCTGAAGCTTGTCATGTTCAGCCAGCAACAGCGCAAGGATGTTAGTGCCAGCACATATGAAAAGAGATCTCGTACTTACGAATATGGGAGAATTCCTCGAGAGAGCTCTTGTACTTGAGGTTTAGATGTTCTGGTGATCCGTAGAATACGAGTAGGAGGTTATTTCCTATTTGATGTTGATTGACAAAACTAAGCTGAGGTCGCAGAAACTTAGAGGGGCTTCAAAACAAGAAAAGGCTCTTATTGGCATCCTTGATGATAGAATCTTGAGAGATGCAGTTCTCTTAATAAATCTAATAATTTAGCCCAAGGGCGCACACACATCACTCTAGCATTATTTCTCTGTTTTGATTCAGGCAAATGTCAAAATGACTGCACCAAGACTTCAGCAGATTCAACACCACGAGCATCATGTTGCGCACCTATTGCCACATCTTGGACCTGTTGCGTAACACCTCTTGAACTAATACCAGCTGGTTGCTGATCAACCAATACACCAGAAGTAGGAACAATTTACGTAGCTTGAGCGAATTGTTTTTTGATAGCTGTAGTTCGCACCTTACACACTGAACATTGAGCATATACTTTTCTTGAGGTAAGTAACTGATTAAATGATGAGTGTAAGTTTGATATTGAGTCATTTATGTAGAGACTCCCTTACTGAAATATTCTAATATTTGTCATCTTTTTGGAGTAAATAAAAAAGTCAGATTGTAAAGATAGTGTTACAAATTTGAAACACATAGAGACAGAGGCAACCATTCATCTAGATGCTCAAACTTGGCAGTTGAGGCCAACTTTGCGTGTCTGCTTATGTGTCATGTCATATTTATAATATCATGCTATTAAGAGTAGGAAATGACTTGGAAAAATGTAATTATCATGAATTTTGATGCTATCAAGTTATGTAAATCTTCTCATTCCTGATCTTTTTTTCCCTCTCTGCTTTCTTTGCCAGTTTAGACTAGAATTTATCGTCCTTAATTAGTACTTATTGGGACTTCACTTCTTGAGTGGATGTCTTATATTTGGATTGCAGCTCACTGTAGTATGTTGATTATTAATTCATAAATGTTGTTGAGGCTCAAGTTAAAATTGTTGATTGCCTAAGATTGAACTCAAGCCAAGAGCTTTTTGATTATTAACTGATGTGCATGACTGCTTTGTCACAGTGAAAAACAGTTTCCGATTGTTCTATTTCAAATAGTTTAGGGGGAAATTTCACCCTTTTTCATCTAAGCTCCGCCCTGGTTTCAGTGATTTGGTATTTTCAGGGGGTATAACACATAGTTTAATGATTTTATTATTACAAAAATAGTGTTGTGACTTTAGTGTTACGAAGTAAGTTTAGTAGTGACAATCGGTGAGATTAACTCTGAAATTTTGCGATGAAGATGATATATAAGAAAGTAACACAACATACAATTATATTTTGAGAAAAAAAACTAAAAAGATGATTCTCTACTCCTTTTGAAGTTTGTTTTCTTTTTTTGAGGGAATTTATTTTCTGCATGATAGCTTTGTTTACTTGAAAAAATGTAGATGTGTAACACATGGATAAGAATTTAAAAAAAAGACAAAAACAGAACAACCCAAACTTGACTTGTGCATTGACAACATTTTCTCTGATAAAATATGAACAGAAAGTGTGAATAAGACTATAAGAGAGAGAGAGGAAGAGAGAGAGAGAGAGAGCGCAGTGGAATTTGCAACATTTGGAGAAAACACATTTTCCTTTGGTGTTTAATGATAAGTTACGTACAATATAAAATCCTATGAACCCAAAATAATAAACTCAAAATATGATGATGGTTTCAACAACCAGAATAATTCCTTATTAGTTTAAATTAGGCACAATACGTTCCTTTAACTTGGCCTTAGCTGACATTTATGCCCTCCAACTTTAGGTGTGCTCAAGTAGGCACTTAAACTATCATAAAGTTGAACAAGTAGACACACGCGTCCTACATGACAAATCTCATGCGATAGAGATAGTTTAGCCTACTCAAGCATATTTTGGTTGTTTAATTGTGATTGGTTTTGGGATTTGAGAGAACCCAAAATATAGTACATGTTCTTGGGTTGACAGACTTTGATACATAATTTAAACCAAAGCTATTCATACAGTAAATCAAATCTGAGGCATTTATTTAATCCCAATTGAAGCTATTACCCCATCGAAAACACACCCCCAGACTCGTAATCTTGATTAATCTCATCAATTGTGTTAACTTGTTACTTGTCTACTCTTGATACAATTACTTGTTACAAACAAACCTCAATTTTATTTTATTGTTGTTTTTTATACAATGTGCATGCTTATAGTGAGTTGGTATACCCCTGTGTTTTCATTTTCTTCAGCATACTTTCTACTCTTTTTATCAGCAGAGAATTTAGCTGAGCAAGCATTCTTAAAGTGGTCATTTTTACCACAATGGGTGCATAACCAGTTGTCAGGGTTGGACACATACTTGCTATGAGGATTATAAAGGGGACTGGACTTTTGAAAACCAAGGCCTTCTCTAGGGTTTGACCTCATATTAGTTAAGTGAGCTAATACTTGGGAGGAAGTTGTCCACCTGAGAGCCTTTTCTAGATCAGCCTTTATTCTGACCAGGTCCTTCTCAAGCTCCCTATTTCTTTCAAGAGAAGCAGTGAGATCTAGTTTAGACTTGTTTAATTTAGCTTCAAGTTCAAACTGAATCTCACTTCCTTTTCTCTTCCCTTTAGGACCATTTTGAGAATGATTCTTCATTTTTTCATTAAAAGCATCATTTTCATAAGACACAGTTGCAACACTTTCTTCTAGTTCAAGAATTTTGCTAGTGAGAACCACTTTTTCGTCTTCAATTTCAACAAGGTTATTATTTAGAGACTCCCCTTCTTTAGACAGATCATAGTATTCATCATTCAGCACACTAGCTAGAGATCTCAAGTCTTTCTTAGTGTAATCCTTAAGATTTTGCTATATATCACAGAAGCTTACCTCTCTTTCTTCTTCATCATCTGACTTTGCCATAAATGCAAATAGAGAGTCAAAGTTGGACGATCCATCCTCAACAGCCAGCATGGAGATGTCTTCTGGATTCTCTTCCGCATCAAATTCACTGGATGAATCTCCCCAAGCAGCTAAGGCTTGTTTGATAACTTGATTTGCAGTTGTTCTTCATTTGATCCTATCAGGGACCTGGTTCTTCCTCCGTCCTTTTTCAGGATTATTCTTGGTAGTCCTTGTAATCAATCTTGTGAAGAGGGCAGTCTTTGATGAAGTGACCAGGCTTCCCACATTTGTGACAATAGTCATTGCCACCTTGAGTTCCATTTTCTTAGAAAACCACTATTTCTTCTAACAACCTTCTGGAATCTTCTGGTAAGATAAGCCATGTCTTGTTCATCATCACTAGAGTCACTTTTAGCAGGCTTAAGAACTAAGCTCTTTTCCTTCTTGGGTTCCTTTCTATCTTGATCTTGTTGCTTCTTGAGCTCATGGGTCTTCAAGTTCCTTATCATCTCATCCATGGTAAGGGTTTCAAGGTCTCTAGCCTCAGTGATGGGATCGACTTTGCTCTCCCAAGACTTCGGCAAAATGTTGAAAATTTTGCGAACGAGTTTGCTGGCCGGGCTTCATCACTTAATCGAGAAAATGGAGTTCATTGTTGATGGAGGTGAATCTAGTGTGCATTTTATGAATAGATTCTCCTTTTTCCATATTAAAGAGCTTGTATTGAGTTATGAGCATGTACACCTTAGACTGTTTCACCTGACTTGTCCCTTCGTGAGTAGTACACAGTGCATCCCAAATTTCTTTGGCTATTTCACAAGATGAAATTTGGTTGTACTCATCAGGACCAATGCCATCTACCAAGATCTTCATGGACTTGAAATTTTTCTCTATTTGCTTCTATCAACATTGCATACTCCTTCCTTGTCTTGGGTACAGCTTTGGATGTGTCACCCTCTATTATTGTCTTCATGGGAATGTAGGGACCATCTCAAATGACATCTCACAGTTTACTATACTCAGCCATGATGAAATCATGCATTGTTATCTTCCACCACCCATAGTATTGACCATCAGTGGCGGACCCATACATTTTATCAAGTGGGTTCAACATATAAAAATAAATAGGCAATGAAACAAATAAAACAAAGTTGGATTAACTAAAACATATTGTTACAATTCTACTCTACGAGTTTTCATTTCTTGAAACCTATTCATAATACTCTCATCAGAAACAGTATTAAATATTTTTTTCTACATAAGGCACCATACAACTGCTCATGAAATCATCATCCATTCGATTTCTCAATTCACTCTTGATAAACTTCATTGCCGAAAAGGCTCTTTCAACTGTAGCAGTGGCTACCGGCAGAAGCAATGCAAACTTTACAAGATGAAACACAAGAGGATAATTTAAGTGTTTCTTTGTCTTAACTAGCTTCTCAGAAAGATCACCAAGTCCTTTTAAATTAGAGAAGCTTTTATCAACGTCACGAACATCAATAATATAAGACTCTAACTGATTCTTGAGAGTCACCATTATATTTTCACCAAAATCATCGGGATATAGTTTAGACATTCTCAATATTTTATTGATGTCAAAACTAGAAAATGAGTCAACTGGATTCAAGCAAGCAACTCCAATAAGCAAATTTGTTCTCACCTCATTAAAACGATCATTGAGTTCTTGAAGTTGCCAATCAATAATCTTAAAAAATACTTCCACACGATAGTGATGTGAGATAGTATACTCAACAACTCTTCGTCGAGATCTTCCAAAATTAACATAGAATTCATTAAAATCAGGTATCAAAATATCATACCTGACACAAAAGGCAGACACATTCTCGATAAGTGAATCTCATCCTTCATCCCTTAATTCTTGCAATCGTTTCTTCACCACTTTAACAAGTAGAACGGTGTCATACCCCATTTCAACCAGGTCAAAATAGTGTACAACATATTGGTGATTCCTAAAATAATTAACTAACTTAAGGAAGTCGCCACCTAATTATTACGGTGAATTAGGGCACCTAAAATGACTAAAGTTATTGTCTAATGTTAACTCCATTTTAAGGTCTACTATCATGAGATTCTAGGTAAGGGTTCAATTAATCTAAAGGGAAGGTATTAGGCACCCTTTAAGATCCATTAAAAAATGGTTAACCGTTCAAACTTAGGTTGATTAATTAGGCTAAATGTTTATGAAAAAAAACATAATGAAAATATCAAGATTTGAAAGATGCAAAGTAGTAACTGAATGTTGATTAAAAAAAAGGATAACAGTAATAAAATTAGTCATTGAAAAGTAAAAAAAACAGTAGAGTTGAATATTCAAATTAAAGGAATTAGAATTTTTGTGTTGAAAATATCAAAGGAAATCAATTCCAACCAAACTTTCTTTCAAAATGTGTCAAGAATATTCATTTGGTCAAAATCTCATTAATAACAAAAGCTTTGTGAAAGACAAAAGAAAACGTCTTTTGGAATAATTAAACTAAGTGAGATTTTGCAAATTTATAGTTCACCAATGTAATTTACTGATGTCCCAAGAGTGAAATAAAAAAGGTTTCAACATTCTCATTTTTAAACCAAAGGATGCCATAACTTTTTTTAAAAAAGTAACATGCTTATCAAGAAAGAAACAGTGAGAGTAAATAACGAGTAAACCATTAAACTATCACTTAATCTTTTAAGAAATTCTTTTGTCAAGCTAGCCTAGGTGAGTAATTGAAATTCAAATTTTAGCTACTGATCTAATTTTGATTAAGGAGGGTAACCCATATGATTAAAAGAAACTTGACTACTAATCCTATGTTAATCATGGTACTAACAAAACAACAAATAATTGAAGGTAAGCTTTGAGTTACGCAAGCAAATGTATATAGAGAAATAAACCAACGCAACAAAGCAAATCAGTAGAACATCTTTTCGCGTTTCGATAGCTTTTGCGCAACTCGAATATGGAATATAATGTAATGGACAACTTGTGAAACTCAGAATTTTGCCTCGCTCCTCTTTTCATTTTTTCTGCTCGGATGGATTTTGAGGGAATGAAAGACATGGATGGAGATGTAGATGTACGTTTCAATACTTGCGGTGATGTCGAGTCTTAAAGTGGGATCGACTCCGGTATTCATGCAAGCAAAGAAGACAAGAAGAAGGATTAGAAAAAAAAACATTTGCCCTCTCGAAAGTCATAAGGAAAAAAAAGAGAAAGTAGAAGAACAACTGGACTATTATCTAATTTATATAGTCTTTAAGATACACCAATGTTCATGTTAATAGTAGATATTAAAGGAATCCAAAGCAAATTCAATGTTCCAACTAAGACATGTACAGTAAGTAAGTAGTAACAAAGAAGGCTTCTTTCAGGTAATACATATAGGCACGAAACATTTAACTTTATTTTTAATCTAGTTCCAAGCTTAATACAGAGAGCAACTATTAAAATGATGCTTCAATAATGCACTAAGTATAATTTTGAATACTCGTGTAAGCATGATAATTGCAACAAGTACGGATGCAAATAAGTTATTATTATCAGAAAGCATCGGCAGGACGTTACTCCACATACATCGCACAACAGGCTTTCGACTTAAAAAAATATGAAATTATGAACCATGCTTTTGTTAACAAACTTAATAGACTGCCAAAAGTAAGATCAAGAATAAAAGACATGTTTAGTATTTTTTTTTATGACATTTAAGTCTCGAAAGTGAAAGAATACTAATACTAACATTTTCACGATACAGATCAAATCACAAATACGATTCAAATTCCAAAATTAAATGAAAAGTTGGAACCACTGACCTTGTTGGGTGCAGTGGACTAGGGCGTCGGTGTAGAATCTACTCTCTCGTTGTGAATAGGTTCACACCTCGGACCAAATGAGTTCGGAAGAAATAAAAGGGAAAAGTAAGAGGATGATAGTAGCTAAATATTGTGAATAATTTCGATCATGTATGTTGGTGTTCTTATGAGTGTTTCCGCCCTCCCTTTGTTTGGAGGGATAAGCTCATATTTATAGGAGAAGAATGGCTAGGGTTTGCGGATTCAATAATTTGGGCGGGATTTCAAATTGAAGTCTTGAAATTAAGTCAACATACCCGTTGGAATCTGAACGTTTGAAGGCTTGTACAGACCTTCACGTGATTGAGGCACAAATCATGGAAATGGAATGACAACCTCTGTCCATAGCTGGTGAAGCTTGTAACTTTTCTCAAAATGGAAGGGAGAGAGAGGCTACTGTAAGTTTGGAATTAGGTTTAGAGAAAGAGGTTGAAAATGTGTTGTATTGTTGGGTTTCAGCTGATTGCATTTTGGTGGGCTGTTTTTATGATTGGGCCATTCACTTGGGCTGATTAAAAGGGGAAATATGGTGAGAATTAAGATGGGCTGCGTTTTGGTAGCCCAATTGGTAGAATTGTTAGAGTATTTTTGGGTCATTTCCTTCTTTAAATTAATTCTTTTGAGCTTCTAATTTAATAATTAGTATAATATATATAGCGATAAAAATTATAATTATATAGTAAAGTACTTATAATAAATTTGATAAGTATGAAACTTGAAATAAAGTAACGATGATCGATTTTAGAGAAAATAGTAATAAAGTAATAATAGTAATGTTGATAATATATTAGCAATTTAAAACTAGTGAAAGAGGTAATAAAAGGATAATAATAATAGGTCGATAATAAGATTTAAAGTAGTATAAATAATAGTATCTAATAAGTAATAACGGTAATAATAGTAGTAAATAAAAACAACCGTGAAAGGTAAGACATTTAATTTATTAAAAATTTGGAAGCTCAAGTGTATGAATTAAAAGAAAGGAGGGACAAAATTGGGTGTCAACAAACGGCATTTGCAATATCTTGTTCTTTCTTCTGTAATGATTCATTAAGCTCATTTGTGATCGCCAAAATATCCCTCATTAAGTGCAATATGAAAGCAATCTCAAATGTTTGACAAACTCTGAGATATCCTGTTGCCCTAGCTTTTTCTTCAACAGATTCAGAATCAACAACAATAGTACCAAGGACATTCGTAATAGAACCAAACATACTAATAAAGTTCTTAAACGATTTATAGTGTGAACCCCAACGAGTATTAGCAACTCTAGCAAGACCAAGTTCTTGATTCAAGCCCTTACCAGTTTCAACCTCGCCCATTTCTAGCACCTCTTGAACTTTTTCTGCTTGAGCTTGTCGAAGTTCATCCATATGCTTAAAAGAACCTTCCACTACATTCAAGACATTGGAAATCAATAATACAAGTTCTCCAACTTGAAGACATTTTTTAGATACACCAACAAGAGTCAACTGAAGTTGATGAGCAAAACAATGAATTTCATGAGCCGATCTACTTTCATGTTGAATCAAAACTTTAAGGCCACTTAGACGCCCTTATATATTGCTTGCTCCATCATAGCATTGCCCCCGTATACAAGATAAACTCAAAGAATGTTGAGTAATAGTTAACAATTGCTTCTTTTAAACATAAAGCACTAGTATCATAAACATGGACAATCCTTATAAATCGTTCCACAACAGACCCCCATCTATCAACATATCGCAAAACAATTGCCATTTGCTCCTTACGTGACACATCACAAGATTCATCAACAAGCAATGAGAAATAGTCACCATTCAGATCCTCCATAATAGCTTTAATTATTTCAAGCTTACATGCAGTGACAATATCTTTTTGAATCTTATGAGAAGTCAACTGATTATTTTTTGGAGCCTTTTTCAACACAAAATCTCTAATTTTATCACACCGCCTTGCATACCAAGAAAGAATTTCAAGAAAGTTACCCTTGTTTAATGATGATTCATCTTCACGATGTCCACGGAATGCTAATCCTTGATTCAAAAGGAGTCTTACCACAGCAACAGAAGCTTGTAAACGAATTTTATGTTCAAGCTTAGTTTGATTGGATAGCTTCACAAATGCGACTTGAATTGATTGTTCTTGTCGCACTAGATCTTCACACTTCTTCTTTGCCTGATTGTGATCACTGTTCGACCCGCCAATGTGTGTATCTAATTTTTTCTTTTTGTGCCAACTTCTGAACCCTATACTTGAAAATGGTTCGCCTCCACCTTGATGAATGCTTTCATCTTGAAATAAATAACAACACAAACAATAAGCGGCATCTTCAATCTCACTATACTCCAACCAATCATGATATTTTTTAAACCATTTACGATTAAAACAACGTTTATATCCAGATTTATCTCTTTGAGGAAACTCGCAAACTCGCGGTTGATGAGGACCTCTTTGGATATATGCTCGTCTAATCTCATCCCGATCATCCGGATGATAGTCCCAAATAGATTTTCTTTTTTTTTGGATCTGCCGGTAAAGAATCCAAGTTTACTCTTTGTTTTTGCTTTTTAGCAGAATGATGATTTTCTTCTAATTGATTCAAGTTCTCTTCCACACGAGGAGTATTTTGAGCGGATGAACTTGATTGTGGCAACTTGGATGATACCAGAGCGAAATATCTCTTCATTGAATTTAGAACTTGTATTGTCGAATTAAAAGTCTCATTAGAAAATTAAGAGTCATTACAAATATTTGAATTTTGAAAGGTTTTTTTTTTAAAAAAAGTGACTAAAATTGAAGGGAAAATCAATTTTAGTTTTCTTCAATTTTAAGTTGAAGAAATAAAAAATAATCGCAATAATTTTATATATATGAAAGATTGAAAGTAGAAAATAGAGAACAAAGAACAAACTTGATAAATTTCTTGATGTTGAATGTTGATATGAGATCTTATTTTCTTGCTAGTTAGTTGTAGTTTTTTTCCTTCTCTTTTGTCTATGCAGGCCGCTTTAGCCTGTAGGGATTTTTGGGAATTGGGTATTGGGGATTGGGGGATTGGGGATTAGGGAAAGGGTTTGGTTCAAGTGGGAAATAGGAATTGGGAATTGGGGATTAGTGTAGGTAATTAAAATAATTAAGGAATTAAAAAGTAAGTAGAAAGAGCATGAGCTGGCTGATAATATGGGAATTGGGGATTAGCTAATTAAAATAATTAAAGAATTAAAAAGGAAGTAGAAAGTGCTGGCCGCTGGCGAAAATAGAAAACAAAAAGAAGTTGTAGGGGTTTGAATCTGCAACGTGAAGACTATATTTGAACCCACATTGCCACTGCTGCAGTGCACATGTACATAGTGGGTTCAAGAATTGATATATGTGCTTTATATTTTTAAAGACAGATTATATATACATATATATACATACAGTGTAATTTCTCGACGAAGTGGGTTCATATGAACTCACTTGAACCTATGTGGGTCCTCCCCTGTTGACCATTGAACCTGGGTGGTTTGGTAGTTGACTTTCCTTCTTCGAGGTTTGGTGGAGCAGCCATGAGAGCAGGATCCTTCCTAGGTGTTAACCTTTTTAGGAAATACAGGCTCTGACACCAATTGATGACTTGTATGAGTCCTTGACTAACCACGGCTACTAAGAACTGAATGCAAACACAACAATAACAACAAGTAAAGAACGCATGATGTTTACGTGAAAACCTCCTTGCTCAAGGGAGTAAAACCATGACCTACCTTGTAGGATTTCTCAAACATTTCACTAAAACAACTGAGCGAAGTATAGACTACAAACTCCAGTAATCCTAGAATTAAACTCTTAATCTCCTCCCCTTGTAATAACTCTATTACAAGACACAATACAATAACTCTATTGTACTATCACGCTATCAACTACCTCTAGCTGATACAACTCGAATGAAGGATGAAATGTAAATAACAACACCTACACACTCTTGCCTTTTGTCACATCTCCTTATATATGAGAGATGGAAAAACCTAGGAGCAATGCTATTGGCAGAGGTTAGAAAGGGTTGTTGCATTCCTGCTGCGGCGCTGCCAGCCAGCTGCAGATATAGTACGATTTACAGTTGTCTAGTTGGCCGAGTACTCATACATTCCAAGTACCAGGTCCTCTCATGAGGTTTCTCATTCATCAAAACTACATGTGCATCACATGTTCTTACTTATCTCATAAAAAAAGGATGCATGAATACACATAACAACAATCAAGTGAAAAGATACCTTACAGGCCTAACTGATATGGAGCTCGACAAATTTTGCGTAGTTGTCTTCAATATCCTGTTGAATATTCTTGGCGGAAATATTGTTTACCTTATTTAGAATATCTTGTCTATCATGTTAACACTAACAGCATACAGTGCAGAAGATATTACCACACTTACTCTAATTGATATACATGACTATTCAGAATCTGTAGGGAATTCAGCCAAGCAGATTCAACAGGACATTCAAAACAACTATGAAAGTTCTGTTGAGGTCCATATCCGTCCGGTTAGGTAAGAAAATCTTCTTCCTTGATTTATTTCTTATAATTGTTGCTTGTATTTGTGCTTCCAAATTATATATGCTAAGGCTAAAGGCTTGTTTGGTGAAGAATATTTTACTCTGGTAGCCATACTCTCACGAGCAAGCATGTCCAGTAAGAGTTTAAGTTCTGCATACTGGTCTATATTCTTTTATACCATAAGCTTGATACAATCATAAACTATCAAATTCAGAGTTCTGCTTATTTGTTAAAGTGGGAAATTAGCCTTTGGCTTATGCTGCTTTTAATTCCCTTGTGAGCAATCAATGCAATTTCCTAGACTTAATTAGCGAGTGTTCTACAAAAAGATTGAGGCATTTACAAGCTTTGAGTGAGTGGCACATATTGCACAATAAATTACCTTAATCAACCTTGTCACAAACATAATAAAAATCAACATTTATGTGCTTAGAGCGATCATGGAATTAAGCCGGCCATATAGGTGTGCCTCTTTTTACTTTCTCAATAATAAAGCCTTTGTACGAACAAACTACACCAGTTTGAGTCCACTAGAAATTATAAAACCAACAGGCATACTTGATTTATATTTCTTCCCAATGGCTAAAAGACAGTTGGGAGATTCAAAATATAGTTTGAAGACTTTAGTTGGACAGTACAGTGGCAACTAAAGTTTGAGAGAGAAGTACATATATAAATGAGCCAATTAATTAAAAAAAAAAAAAAAAAGAGGATACATAAGATCACACACAATACATTGAACTAGCCTTGATTAATTCTACACTTCTGATTAGTGATAGCGTTACTGTGTTAAAGGGTTGCAATTGGTACATTAATCTATCACTTTCTTTTGTAAAAGTCCTAGTTTTCTAAAGGATTATTAATCAATATTTTAAGCTATATTTGTTTTAACCTTGAATTTGACAAGGTAGTGAATATATATTGATATTCTACACGACCTGATGTTTTAGTGAATTTTACTTATGAGTTAGCTATGAGTGAAACGGGTTGCCTGACGTGTTCCAACAGAAGCAGTAAAGACAGTAAGTAATGAACACGATAGTTTTACGTGGAAAACACCCGGCTCACAAAAGGTGTAAAAAACCACGACTTGTACCTTTACAGGATTTAACCCCGACTTCACTAAACACAATGAGCCTCTTCAACAAAAGATTACAAACTCTGTAACCTAAGGAATTATAAACTCTAATTCTTATTTTTTAACAATCTCCCAGACTGTTGAATCCCACTTCAAGTTCTCCGACTTGAACATCAGATTACAAAACTCTTGCAACCCTAGAAACTAAATCAGATTACAAAACTCATGCAATCCTAGGAACTAACTCTAATTCCTAAAAACACACACAAAACTCCCAAGACTTATGTTTCCAAGTCTTCGAGTTATCCCAACTTGAAGACTAAACTCCTAAACCAGTTTATAACACACTGGTACTAAGACAACATGAAGATTACAACTCAATACTCAAAACTAAACTCAAGAACTGTAAAACATAGTCCTATGGAACAGGTTCTTCTATCTGGTTCTTCGTACTGGCAGCACTTGGATAGATAGGTAGAACTCTCTCAAATATTGTTCTTGCTTATTTGCTCGTGTTCTACCTTTTTTTCTCTCAGTATGAGTGCATGAATTTCGTTTTGGAAGTCCTTGAGTATTTATAACTATCATTGATCTTCACAATCAAGTAGACTTTTAACTCCACAAGGATTCCCATGCTTCTTGGACTCCCTTCTTGAGTGTTGTAGTCAAACACTAACTCTCATTCATGCTTCTTGGACTCCCTTCTTGAGTGTTGTAGTCAAACACTAACTCTCATTCATGCTTTGTGCAGACTTTGAGTTCTTACGTAAGTAGACTTCTAATTCCACAAGAACTCTCTTTTTTCTTGGACTCTCTTGATTCTTGGACTCTCTTCTTTCTTGGACTCTCTTGATTTTTGGACTCTCTTGGTCTACCCATGTGTATACTCCTTATCATATGTAGACTCTTATCTGATTGGTGCTTTGTGCAAGCTTTGAGATCTTTTCTACTTGAGACTCCTTCATTTCAAAGAATCCTAATGCAAGTTGGACTCTGTGTGATGGAACAGGTAATAGGAACATGTTAATGTATGTGTTCCACTGTGTTGTCAATCATCAAAACATACGAGAACCCAACATATATACAGTTGCAATTTGAAGTTTGAGTTGAATTGAAACTAATTCTAGATGATTGAAACTTTTTTGAGCTTACAAGTTGACTGAAAAATTTTAAGACTCTGAATTCCCTAATGCTAATTACTCTGTTGTAAGTTTAAAAAACTAAAAGGAGTCAAAAACAATCAGGAAGGGTAGTATGCACAGATTTATAAAGGCAACTAGAAGACACAATTTAGATCAACAATACCAGTCTTTTTACATACAAGATTTTGTTTAATACTTAAATAGCACACACAGAGTCTATATATACAGTGAAAACTAAGCACACCGGATAAATTGTGCACATTGTGACCAACAATGGTCCTTAGAGAACAAACTTGCACCAAACTTTATTAACTTAAGCAGTTGGATAAGAAGCTTGCATAGCAATTCCGCAAAGTCCTTGTTCATGATCGATGTTTCTTTGCATTCTAATGTAACCATCCTCGCCCCACCTAGTTCCCCATGAGTTCTTCACTAACCAATACTTCGTCCCATCGCTAGCTTCACCATATCCAACTGCTGTAACACCGTGATCCAACTCAATTCCACATTCTCCAGTAAAAACACCGGTTGAATAAAACTGAAAATCTGATCCACTAGCATCAATCGCGACAGATACAGGTTGGTTAGCTACAGCTTTAAGTAGAGCAGACTCGCTGTTACCTGGAACATCTTCGTAACTAGTAATATCTGCAGCATGGTTGGATTCCTTGCCAGTTTTGCAAGTGCTGTCCATTCCCTCGTATGGGTAATTGGATTCAGTAGTAAGCCCATGGTTCTTGATGATAAACTTAAATGCATCATCCATGAGACCTCCTTCACATCCCATATCTGAACTCATGTCACAGTCCACAAGTTCCTGCTCGGATAAAGAAATTAACTTACCGGTTTTGATTTTGTTGATTCCTTCGGTGGCAGCAACAGCAGAAAATGCCCAGCAACATCCTACATTATAAGAAGGTCGATTAGTTTTTAGTATTGAAGATTCATACTTAAAAGGCGGTTATATGATCAATGAGTTATTCTTTTTAACTTACCACACTGTCCTTGATCCTTAATTCCAGTAACAGCACCCTTCTTTCTCCAATCCATGGTAGCTGGAGCCGTTACATTTTCGTATTTGAATGATGTGATTTCAGGGGACTTTTGTTGAGCAGGCATTCTATACCCATTGCGAGTAGCTCTAAATTCCTCATTTGTCAAATCAGCAAATTCGTTGATGCCCAACTTGTAAGGCTTGATCCCAGCCCTGTTGACGGAATCATTGTACTCAGCATTGTCCTTGAATATTTTGAATCTTTATGCCTTCTCTATATCATCTTTGTACGCACGCCCAAAGCGTGCCATCCACTGCTCGTGTTTTTGGACCATTGAGGTGTGATGCAAGCTGCGAGATGTGGCTTGATAAGCCTGCATTCCCAACACTAGTAGAGCTGCAAAAGCAAGCTTCCATTTAAATGCCAGGGCCATTTTTCGCTACTTGCACCTTTGTTCTGATACTAATATGTTTGTGTTTGAATGTTGATGAAAAGCTCAGAGGGAGCAAGGAATTTATATAGTCCTACAGATGTTGTTATGTTAATATTTTCTCATGGTAATTGAGTTCCCTGGAATGCCCGGTATGTTATGTGTGATTGTGACAATGAAGATGGACCCTGTACATGCTGCTCTGATGTCTTCAAATGATATATCCTAATAAGCCTCTAATTTGTTACTTTGTGGTATGTTTTCTTCCCATAATCTTAGAAAATATAGCAATGGAGTACATGACCATAATGTTGTCCTATCTAGTTGCAAATTACAATCGCTTCTCTAATATTGGCCATTAGCGTAACATGGACCATGACAGCAACATACTATACTTAAGGAAAGTTCAAGGTTATATACTAAAGGGGAAGAAAACTAACAAATCTCAGCAATGAAGGGAGATTAAATCGAATCAAATTATTTCTAAAGAAAAAGTTTGAATTCGGAAAAGGTCAAGATCCACTTGAGTAAGTTTTGGATGTTGACGGCAATATGAATGAGAAGTTCTAGTACAAAGATGGCATAGATAAAGAGGAAATAAACAATGGAAAGAATCGAGAAAATTTAGAGATTTGAAGATCTTTAATCGATTATGAACCAACTCGCGTCTAGGACAAGTTGTTGAAATCAAATTGGAAGGTTCATAGTTAGAACACTTCCCGATAGTTACTAATTTCGAATAAAAGTATATAAAGCAGACAAATTCGAAAAGAAGAGGAAACCTAAATAGAGATATACAATTGCCTTGAACTAGTTTTGATCTATCTTACACTTGTGAAAAAACAAATAAAGAACGTCTAGCGTATCTAGAGTTCTGAGAGTACTCAAATAATACTTAAAAGAAACCATAGTGTACCCTTCATTACTTTCTTTTGTAAATTCCTAGTGTTCTTGTGAGAGAAAAAAACGTAGGCAATCTGAATCGTTGGTAGTGAACTGAGTAGAAAATCATCATTATAGTCGTTGGTTTGAGCTCGTGAATATCACTTGGTGATTATAACAGAGGGAAATAAGTGTACAACAGTGAAAATCTCTTGTGTTTCAAGGAGATTCAGACAAGATTCGGCATTTTTGAACAAGGAAATGCTCAGTTTCCATTTCGGTTGTAGATGTAACCAACCTGCTACCCTATCAATGATTCGAGCTAAAATTGATTACTGATCTTATACAGTTCCAACTATCTATGAGTATTGGGCATCAAAATTTGGATATTTCTAGATGAGGAATAATTTTTATTTGAACGAAAGATGGAAGATTTTGAGAATTATCAAATGAATACATAGTGTCATACAGTTAAAACAAAGTATTATAGAAAGTTTCCACTGTAATCACTAGCCGATATGCCTTTCTCTCATGCCTATTTTCGTTCATGGTTCGATATTCTGACGTCCTAGGCGTAGAGGAACCACACCAAAAATAGTGGTATTTGCTAGCAACAACATAATGGAGGCAACAGCTCAATATAGATTGATCTGAATCTGATTCAAATCCCATAATACTTATGGGTACATAATAAATGTATTGAATCAATTTATTTTAATGAATAGATCCGATCATAACTTCGAATATGGAATTCAAAGGGATCAAATGACTTAATTATTCCCTCGCTAGGACTCATCCGGTCGAAGTAAGTAAGAAGTTCCAATTGAAGTAATAAGATTATCGAATCATCAAAACTACTTCGATATATCGTTTTTATTTATTTTAACCTTGAGTCTGAATTGAGTACTAAATTCAATAAGTTGTTTGGTTAGTGCAGTGCTTGTATAAAAACCAGCTAGAAAAAATCTGAGACTACACAGAGATTGAAAGGCAATAAAGTATAATTTCATCACATTACCTGTCCTTCTACATACAAGCTTTTGTTTTAACACTTAAAATTGTATAAACAAGACAATAATATACACAGAGTTCTGGACACACCACATAAATTATGAACATGAAGACCAGTATTGGTCTGTATAGCAACAGCAAAGTTGCACCAAACTTCTATACTTAAGCAGTAGGATAAGAAGCTTGCATAGCAATTCCGCATAGTCCTTCTTCAGCATCAATGTTTCTTTGCATTCTAATGTAACCATTCTCGCCCCAGCTAGTTCCCCATGAGTTCTTCACTAACCAATACTTTGTCCCATCGCTAGCTTCACCATATCCAACTGCTGTAACACCGTGATCCAACTCAGTTCCACATGCTCCAGTAAAAACACCGCTTGAATAGAACTGAAAATCTGATCCACTAGCATCAATCGCGACAGATACAGGTTGGTTCGCTACAGCTTTAAGTAGAGCAGACTCGCTGTTAGCTGGAACATCTTCGTAACTAGTGATCTCTGCAGCATGGTTGGATTCCTTGCCAGTTTTGCAAGTGCCATCCGTTCCCTCGTATGGGTAATTGGATTCAGTAGTAAGCCCGTGGTTCTTGATGATAAACTTAAATGCATCATCCATGAGACCTCCTTCACATCCCATATCCGAACTCGTGTCACAGTCCACGAGTTCCTGCTCGGATAAAGAAATCAACTTACCGGTTTTGATCTTGTTGATTCCTTCGGTGGCAGCAACAGCAGAAAACGCCCAACAACATCCTACATTATAATAAGGTCGATTAGTTTTTAGTATTGCAGATTCATATTTGAAAGGCGGTTATATGATCAATGAGTTATTGGTTTAACTTACCACACTGTCCTTGATCCTTAATTCCAGTAACAGCACCATTCTTTCTCCAATCCATGGTTGCTGGAGCCGTTACATTTTCGTATTTGAATGATGTGATTGCAGGGGATATCTGTTGAGAAGGCATTCTATACCCATTGCGAGTAGCTCTGAATTCCTCATTCGTCAAATCAGCAAATTCGTTGATGCCCAACTTGTAAGGCTTGATTCCAGCCCTGTTGACGGAATCAATGTACACAGAATTGTCCTTGAATATTTTGAATCTTTTTGCCTTCTCTATATCATCTTTGTACACACGCCCAAAGCGTGCCATCCATTGCTCGTGTTTCTGAACCATTGAGGCTTGATGCAAGCCGCGAGATGTGGCTTGAGAAGCCTGCATTCCCAATACTAATAGAACTGCAAAAGCAAGTTTCCAATTGAATGCTAACGCCATATTTTGCTACCTGAATCTTTCTAGTGATTCCAGTAATATTTTTGTGTTTGAATGCTGGTGAGGAATGTTAGAGGGAGCAAAGGTATAATTTATACTAGTGAAAATGTTCATTTATCATTTTCTAATGATGAATTATTTCCCTGGAATGCTCGGTATGTTATATATGATTGTGACAATGGAGATAATAAGCCTCTCATTTGTAACTTTCTGATATGTTTTCTTCCCAAAATTTTGGAATACTTGACCACAATGTTGTTCTATTTGCAAATCACAATAGCTTCTCTTTTGGCCTTAAATGTGACACGGAAAAGAACAAAGGAATAGTTACCGGTCTTATTCAACTTGCAGTCAATTAGGCTATATGATCTTTGCTTGTCGCATCTCTAACTATTCGGTACAACATTTTTCACCTTAAGCTTAGGAAAGAAAAGCATTTTCTGATTTTCATAAACGACATTTCTTACTTGTCATAAGATTATAGCATACAACTCAAGTACAAAGGGAATTAGTAAGGAAACCACTTACGTGAGTCGTGACCCACACTAGATGTTTACACCAAACCACTTTAGCCAAGCGGATTAAATTGAATTTACCTAGGATAAAACTTCATTTTCCTCAGTATAATGACAATGTATGTATGTGAAGTCCCACTGGCTGGAATAATTCAAATTCTCATTGTGTAAAACCCATTAAAGGAGGAAATGTTCTCTACCAAGAGTTTCTCTAACCGGTTCCCCTAATAATGTGAGACTTGGGTTTGAATAACTCATCAAGCTTACCTTGTTTCTCATTCTATCATTTCTCTCTTCATGCATAGTCTTTGTCCCTTGTTTGCCTTCACAAATTTATCTTTGAGAAGAAAAATTGCCTTCAAAATGCAATTGGTAAAGAAGAAGACAAAAAAAGAAGACAAATTTCTTGTGATTTTTACATAGATAAACATTATCTGACTTCACGGATGATACAAACTAGACAGTAAAACCAAAATTTTTAGAAAACCTCTAATGTCATAAAATCACAAGTTATTCCACATTGGAACAAAATGTATCAAAACGGAAAGTAAGAATTCATATACATAACTACTTTGTAACTGAGATATAGTTGTTGTATACCAATTTTAAGTTCAACATACACTTATGATACAAAAACTGTCTCAATTCTAAACAAATTGGGTTCGAATATGTGAACCACTGGTTATATTTTTCCCCATTTAAGCTCAACACACATGCGATAATCGATTAAAATGCATGAATGTTCCTAAAATAAAATGGACCAAGTGTTTCCAAATTTGATAGTCTTTTAATTCATTGAAACAAAGAGGCCCGGCTGTGTACTGACCAAACCAGGCCATGAGAATAAGAGGGCCTATTCGAACAAAATCAAGACAAAGAAAAGAGGCAGGTCTTCTTTATCCTTCTTGATATTTTTTGGCTCTTGGAAGTCTCCCTTCACTTTCTTATTCCTTTAGGAGGGATGAGGAAGGGAAAAGACAAAATTGCTTCAGAAATCCACATGTTCTTGGGAACAAATAATGCACCGGGAAATCATATACAACACGGCCCAAAGGGTGAACGATACAACAACAAACAAGGAACTTTTTTCTTGTATAACTAAAAAAAAAAAAAAAAAAACAAGGCGCAGTTACAGTCACACCAGCCTCCAAATGATACACGTGCATAATGCGCCTTTGCCACAGCAGAGCAGCATATGATTCTTACAACAAAAGCTCATCCAGTAGCATATATTTACAACCAACGCTCAATATTTTGCACTGCTAGAATCATTACTGGTTCTTCACAATGAGAAATAGCCATTGCAAGAATAATCTGCGTGCATGTAACAAACAGAGGTGACCTTCAGGTGATTAAAAGGAAGCATCAATATAAAATATATGTACATACACAAGTCTGAAATCGAGGAGGACAAGCATAATACCCGTCACTCTACTCACCTTCTAATCAAAATCCATGTATGCTCCAGCTGCAAAGACGTATATGGCCACGCTGATGCACTTGCAAAAACTATAAAGCTACATTCTATCAATAGGCTCGGTATGGCCCTGCACCGCCAAATGCTCTGACACGTCAGCTAGCGATTTGAGGTCACACCACAAAGAAGCATGTTTCATCCTTGGTATTCCCATCTGGTCATCTACTACAAATGACACGATTGCAATTGTTCCAGGTCTCATCCAATGACCTCGGGATGAACAGTGATAATTGATGAGTAGTTCTGCCATCGTTTCAAAGAAAACGGATATCACTTGTTAACAAGTTCAAGATACAGATATTAAGTAATAATACTGATGATTTCCAACAAAAAATATGCGGTCCAGAAAATGATGCAAAAACATGCTAACATAATTTTAGTACCCAGTGTGGAAGGAAAGCTAGCTCACATTATGAATATGGAAGCACAATATGAATACTGAAAACTACTTATTTAGTATACTAAATCCAACTTCTTGCATTTACAAATGAATACTGAAAACTATTTACCTCAGCCTCGAATCGAAATTGATTTGGAGCAGTTTTTATTGTAAGGCTTGCAGTTTGAAGTTCGAGTAACTGGAAGCTATTTCAAGTTTATTGTTATGAATATGTATTTGTAAGATTTTGAATTCCCTACTGTTGATAACTCTGTTAAAAAATTAACAGTAAAAAACACAAAGCAAGAATGATAGTCAGCAGGGGTAAGTGTACGACATTCAAATAAGTTATTTGGTTACGCAGTGCATATAAATAACAGGAAGGGACGATTTGAGACTGTCGGATATAAAGAGATTGAAAGGCAATAAAGTAGTATTTCATCACATTATCAGTCTTTTTACATACAAGCTTTTGTTTTTAAATGTAAAATTGATAAACAAGCCTATAACATACACAGTGTTCTGGACACACCACATAAATTATGAACATTGTCACCAGCAATGGTCTTTAGAGAAGAATCAAATAGAAAACTTGTACCAACTTCTATTAACTTAAGCAGTTGGATAAGAAGCTTGCATAGCAATTCCGCATAGTCCTTGTTCAGCATCAATGTTTCTTTGCATCCTAATGTAACCATTCTCGCCCCAACTAGTTCCCCATGAGTTCTTCACTAACCAATACTTCGTCCCATCACTAGCTTCACCATATCCAACTGTTGTAACACCGTGATCTAATTCAGTTCCACATTCTCCAGTAAAAACACCGCTTGAATAGAACTGAAAATCTGATCCACTAGCATCGATCGCGACAGATACAGGTTGGTTTGCCACAGCTTTAAGCAAAGCAGACTCGCTGTTTGCTGGAACATCTTCGTAACTAGTGATATCTGCAGCATGGTTGGATTCCTTGCCAGTTTTGCAAGTGCTATCCGTTCCCTCGTATGGGTAATTGGATTCAGTAGTAAGCCCATGGTTCTTGATGATAAACTTGAATGCATCATCCATGAGACCTCCTTCACATCCCATATCCGAACTCGTGTCACAGTCCACAAGTTCCTGCTCGGATAAAGAAATCAACTTACCGGTTTTGATCTTGTTGATTCCTTCGGTGGCAGCAACAGAAGAAAACGCCCAACAACATCCTACATTATAATAAGGTCTATTAGTTTTTAGTATTGCAGATTCATATTTGAAAGGCGGTTATATGATCAATGAGTTATTGGTTTAACTTACCACACTGCCCTTGATCCTTAATTCCAGTAACAGCACCTTTCTTTCTCCAATCCATGGTAGCTGGAACCGTAACATTTTCGTATTTGAATGATGTGATTTCAGGGGATTTTTGTTGGGAAGGCATTCTATACCCATTGCGAGTAGCTCTGAATTCCTCATTTGTTAAATCAGCAAATTCATTTATGTCCAACTTGTAAGGCTTGATCCCAGCCCTGTTGAAGGAATCAATGTACTCGGTATTGTCCTTGAATATTTTAAATCTTTTTGCCTTCTCTATATCATCTTTGTACACACGCTCAAAGTGTGCCATCCACTGCTCGTGTTTTTGTACCATTGAAGCTCCATACAAGCCGCGAGATGTGGCTTGAGATGCCTGCATTCCCAATACTAACAGTAGTGCAAAACCAAGCTTCCAATTGAATGCCAATGCCATATTTTGCTACCTGAATCTTTCTAGTGATACTAATATTTTTGTGTTTGAATGCTGATGAGGAAAATTAGAGGGAGCAAAGGTATAATTTATACTAGTGAAGATGTTCATTTAACATTTTCTAATGATGAATTATTTCCCTGGAATGCCCGGTATGTTATATATGATTGTGACAATGGAGATAATATATAAGCCTCTCATTTGTAACTTTGTGATATGTTTTCTTCCCAAAATTTGGAATATATAGTAGTGGAGTACTTGACCACAATGTTGTCCAATTTGCAAGTCACAATAACTTCTCTTTTGGCCCTTAATGAGACACAGAAAAGAACAAGAGAATAGTTACCACAGCATTTTTCACCTAAAGCTTAGGGGAAGAAAAGCATTTTCTAATTTGAATAAACGACACATCTTACTTGTCCTCTTATAAGATTATACAATACAATCTGAGTAGAAGGGAATTAGTAAGGAAAACTCAATGTTTACACCAAACCACTTATGCCAAGCGGATTAAATTGAATTTACCAGCTAGGATAAAGTTTCAGTTTCCTCAATAAAATGATAGAGTGTATATATGTAAAGTAAATGAACTCACTTTACCACATTTTTCTTTTTTGGTATAATTAACCATTTGGTATTGAACCCACTGGCTGGACTAATCCAATTTTTCGTTGTGTAATGCCCATTAAAGGAGGAAATGTTCTCTACCAGGAGTTTCTCTAATTAAGAGTGAAGAAATAAGTTATATTTTTCCCTTGGTAATGTTAGACTCGGGTTTGAACAACTCAGCAAGCTTTCCATTGTTTCTCATTCTATGCTTTCTTTCTTCATGCATAGCCTTCTTCCCTTATTTGCTTTCATAAATTAATCTGAGAAGAAAATTTGTCTTCAAAATGCATTTGGTAAAAATGCATGCATGTTCCTAAAACAAAATGTACTAAGTGTACTTACAAATTTGGTAGTCTTTTCAATTCGTTGAAACAAAGAGGCCTGTTTGTGTACTGGCCAGAACAGGCCATGAGAGAATAAGAGGGCGTATTTGAACAAAATCAAGACAAATAAAAGAGGTAGGTCTTCTTTATCCTTCTTGATATTTTTTGGCTCTTGGAAGTCTCCCTTCAGATTCTTATTCCTTTAGGAGGGATGAGGAAGGGAAAAGACAAAATTGCTTCAGAAATCCACATGTTCTTGGGAACAAATAATGCACCAGGAAATCATATACAACACGGCCCAAAGGGTGAACAATACAACAACAAACAAGGAACTTTTTTCTTGTATTTAGAACCAAGGCTCAATATTTTGCACTGCTAGAATCATTACTGGTTCTTCACAATGAGAAATAGCCATTGCAAGAATAATCTGCTTGCATGTAATGAACAGAGGTGACCTTCAGATAATTAAAAGGAACCATCAATACAAAATATATATATACACACAAGTCTGAGATCGAGGACAAGTATAATACCCGTCACTCTACTCACCTTCTAATCAAAATCCATTTATGCTCCAGCAGCAAAAACGTATATGCCCACGCTGCTGCATTTGCAAAAACTGTGAAGCTACATTCTATCAATAGGCTCAGTATGGCCCTGTGCCACCAAACGCTCTGACACATCAGCTAGCGATTTGAGGTTACATCGGATGAGGGCCTCAACAAAGAAGCATGTTTCATCCTTAGTATTCCCATCTGGTGTGTCTACTACAAATGTCCCTATTACAATTGTTCCAGGTCTCCCATCAATGACCTCGGGATGAACAGTGATAATTGATGAGTAGTTCTGCCATGTTTTCAAAGAAAAAGGATATCACTTGCTGACAAGTTCAAGATACTTATGTTTTCCAACAAAAGATATGCAGTCCAGAAAATGATGCAAAAACATGCTAACATAATTTTACTACCCAGTGTGGAAGGAAAGCTGGCTCACATTATGAACATGGAAGCACAATTGATTTGGAGCAGTTTTCATTGTAAGGCTTGCAGTTTGATGTTTTAGTAACTGGAAGCTATTTCAAGTTTGTAAGATTTTGAATTCCCTACTGTTGATAACTCTGCTACAAAATTATCAGTCAAAAACACAAAGTAAGAATGATGGTCAGTAGGGCAGGTGTACTAAATTTAAACAAGTTATTTGGTTAGTGCAGCGCATATAAAAAACAGGAAGAGACCACCCGAGACTGTGGGATATAAAGAGATTGAAAGGCAATAAAGTACAATTTCATCACATTACCAGTCTTTTTACATACAAGCTATTGTTTTAAAATGTAAAATTGATAAACAAGTCTATAACATACAGAGTTCTGGACACACCACATAAATTATGAACAATGTCACCAGCAATGGTCTTTAGAGAAAAATCAAGTAGCAAACTTGTACCAAACTTTTATTAACTTAAGCAGTTGGATAAGAAGCTTGCAT
Source organism: Jaltomata sinuosa (assembly GCA_003996215.1). Lineage (NCBI taxonomy): Eukaryota > Viridiplantae > Streptophyta > Magnoliopsida > Solanales > Solanaceae > Jaltomata > Jaltomata sinuosa. The sequence goes on from QJPP01000552.1 coordinate 348,097, forward strand.
AGCAATTCCGCATAGTCCTTCTTCACTGTCAATGTTTCTTTGCATTCTAATATAACCATTCTCGCCCCAGCTAGTTCCCCATGAGTTCTTCACCAACCAATACTTCGTCCCATCGCTAGCTTCACCATATCCTACTGCTGTAACACCGTGATCTAACTCAGTTCCACATTCTCCAGTAAAAACTCCGCTTGAATAGAACTGAAAATCTGATCCACTAGCATCAATCGCGACAGATATAGGTTGGTTAGCTACAGCTTTAAGTAGAGCAGACTCGCTGTTAGCTGGAACATCTTCGTAACTAGTGATCTCTGCAGCATGGTTGGATTCCTTGCCAGTTTTGCAAGTGCTATCCGTCCCCTCGTATGGGTAATTGGATTCAGTAGTAAGTCCATGGTTCTTGATGATAAACTTAAACGCATCATCCATGAGACCTCCCTCACATCCCATATCTGAACTCGTGTCACAGTCCACGAGTTCCTGCTCGGATAAAGAAATCAACTTACCAGTTTTGATCTTGTTGATTCCTTCTGTGGCAGCAACAGCAGAAAATGCCCAACAGCATCCTACATTATAATAAGGTCGATTAGTTTTTAGTATTGCAGATTACAATTTAAAAAGGCGCTTATATGATCAATGAGTTATTGGTTTAACTTACCACACTGTCCTTGATCCTTAATTCCAGTAACAGCACCATTCTTTCTCCAATCCATGGTAGCTGGAGCCGTTACATTTTCGTATTTGAATGATGTGATTTCAGGGAATTTTTGTTCAGAAGGCATTCTGTACCGGTTGCGAGTGGTTCTGAATTCCTCATTTGTCAAATCAGCAAATTCATTGATTCCCAACTTGTAAGGCTTGATCCCGGCCTTGTTGACGGAATCAATGTACTCAGCATTGTCCATGAATATTTTGAATCTTTTTGCCTTCTCTATATCATCTCTGTACACATGCCCAAAGCGTGCCATCCACTGCTCGTGTTTATGGACCATTGAGGCTTGATGCAAGCCGCGAGATGTGGCTTGATAAGCCTGCATTCCCAATACTAACAGAACTGCAAAAGTAAGCTTCCAATTAAACGCCAACGCCATATTTTGCTACCTGAATCTTTTTAGTAATACTACTATTTTTGTGTTTTAATGTTGATGAAAAGTTAAAAGAGAGCAAGGAATTTATATAGTACTACAGATGTTGTTATGTTAACATTTTCTCATGGTAATTGAGTTCCCTGGAATGCTTGGTATGTTATGTGTGATTGTGACAATGAAGATGGACCCTGTACATGCTGCTCTGATGTCTTCAAATGATATATCCTAATAAGCCTCTAATTTGTAACTTTGTGATATGTTTTCTTCCCATAATCTTAGAAAATATAGCAATGTAGTACATGACCATAATGTTGTCCTATCTAGTTGCAAATTACAATCGCTTCTCTATTGGCCATTAGCGTAACATGGACCATGACAGCAAACATACTATACTGAAGGAAAGTTCAAGGTTATATACTAAAGGGGAAGAAAACTAATAAATGTCAGCAATGAAGGGAGATTAAATCGAATCAAATTGTTTCTAAAGAAAAAGTTTGAATTCGGAAAGGTCAAGATCCACTTGAGTAAGTTTTGGATGTTGACGGCAATATGAATGAGAAGTTCTAGTACAAAGATGACATAAATAAAGAGGAAATAAACAATGGAAAGAATCAAGCAAATTTAGAGATTCGAAGATATTTAATCGATTATGAACCATCTTGAGTCTAGACAGATTGTTGAAATCAAATTGGAAGGTTCAATTGTTAGAACACTTTCCGATAGTTACTAAGTTCGAATAAAAGTATATAAAGCACACAAATTCAAAAAGAAGAGGAGACAATAGAGACTTTTGAGAATACTCAATTAATACTTAAAAGAAACCAAATTGTATACCCTTCTTTACTTTCTTTTGTAAAATTCCTAGCGCTCTAGTGAGAGAACACGTAGGCAATCTGAATCGTTGGTAGTGAACGAGTAGAAAATCATCATTATAGTCGTTGGTTTGAGCATGTAAATATCACTTGTTGATTATAACAGAGGGAAATAAGTGTATAACAGTGAAAATTTCTTGTTTTTCAAGGAGATTCAGACGAGATTCGGCATTTTTTAACAAGGAAATGCTCAGTATCCATTTTGGTCGTAGATGTAACCAACCTGCTACCCTATTAATGATTCGAACTAAAATTGATTATTGCTCTTATACAGTTCCAACTATCTAAAGAGTATTGAGCATCAAAATTTGGATATTTCTAGACGAGGAATAGTTTTCAATATGAACGAAAGATGGAAGATTTTGAGGCATATCAAATGATACATAGTGCTATACAGTTAAAAAAAAGTATTATAGTAAGTTTTCATATAGTCAAGAATTGAGGGCTCACAATCTCTAGCCGATATGCCTCTCTCATGCCTTCCATCAAATCCCATAGTACTTATTGGTACATATAAATGTATTGAATCAATTCTTTTAATGAATAGATCCCATCACAACTTCGAATATGGAATTCAAAGGGATCAAATGACTTAATTAGTCCCTCGCTAGGACTCATCCAGTCGAAATAAGTAAGAAGTTCCGATTGAAGTAATAAGATTATAGAATCATCAAAACTACTTCGATATATCTTTTTATTTATTTTAACCTTGAGTCTGAATTGAGTACTAAATTCAATAAGTTGTTTGGTTAGTGCAGTGCTTATATGAAAACCAGCAAGAAAAAAATTGAGACTACACAGAGATTGAAAGGCAAGAAAGTATAATTTCATCACATTACCAGTCTTTTTACATACAAGCTTTTGTTTCAACACTTAAAATTGTATAAACAAGGCTATAACATACACAAGAGTTATGGACACACCACTTAAACTATGAACATGAAGACCAGTATTGGTCTGTATAGAAGAATCACCAGCAAAGTTGCACCAAACTTCTATACTTAAGCAGTAGGATAAGAAGCTTGCATAGCAATCCCGCAAAGTCCTTCTTCAGCATCAATGTTTCTTTGCATTCTAATGTAACCATTCTCGCCCCAGCTAGTTCCCCATGAGTTCTTCACTAACCAATACTTTGTCCCATCGCTAGCTTCACCATATCCAACTGCTGTAACACCGTGATCTAATTCAGTTCCACATTCTCCAGTAAAAACACCGCTTGAATAGAACTGAAAATCTGATCCACTTGCATCAATCGCGACAGATACAGGTTGGTTAGCTACAGATTTTAGTAGAGCAGACTCGCTGTTAGCTGGAACATCTTCGTAACTAGTGATCTCTGCAGCATGGTTGGATTCCTTGACAGTTTTGCAAGTGCTATCCGTTCCCTCGTATGGGTAATTGGATTCAGTAGTAAGCCCATGGTTCTTGATGATAAACTTGAATGCATCATCCATGAGACCTCCTTCACATCCCATATCAGAACTCGTGTCACAGTCCACGAGTTCCTGCTCGGATAAAGAAATCAACTTACCGGTTTTGATCTTGTTGATTCCTTCTGTGGCAGCAACAGCAGAAAACGCCCAACAGCATCCTGCATTATAATAAGGTCGATTAGTTTTTAGTATTGCAGATTCATATTTAAAAGGCGGTTATATGATCATCGAGTTATTGGTTTAACTTACCACACTGCCCTTGATCCTTAATTCCAGTAACAGCCCCCTTCTTTCTCCAATCCATGGTAGCTTGAGCCGTTACATTTTCGTATTTGAATGATGTGATTTCAGGGGATTTTTGTTGAGAAGGCATTCTATACCCATTGCGAGTAGCTCTGAATTCCTCATTTGTCAAATCAGCAAATTCGTTGATGCCCAACTTGTAAGGCTTGATCCCAGCCCTGTTGACGGAATCAATGTACTCAGCATTGTCCTTGAATATTTTGAATCTTTTTGCCTTCTCTATATCATCTTTGTACACACGCCCAAAGCGTGCCATCCACTGCTCGTGTTTCTGGACCATTGAGGCTCCATACAAGCCGCGAGATGTGGCTTGATAAGCCTGCATTCCCAATACTAACAGAGCTACAGAAGCAAGTTTCCAATTGAATGCCCACGCCATATTTTGCTACCTGAATCTTTTTAGTGATACTAATATTCTTGTGTTTGAATGCTGGTGGGGAATGTTAAGAGGGAGCAAAGGTATTATTTATAGTAGTGAAGATGTTCATTTAACATTTTCTAATGATGAAATATTTCCCTGGAGTGCCCAGTATGTTATATATGATTGTGACAATGGAGATAATAAGCCTCTCATTTGTAACTTTGTGATATGTTTTCTTCTCAAAATCTTGGAACATAGAGCTATGGAGTACTTGACCACAATGTCGTCCAATTTGCAAGTCACAATAGCTTCTCTTTTGGCCCTTAATGTGACACATAAAAGAACAAAAGAATAGGTACCACAACATTTTTCACCTCAAGTTTAGGGAAAGAAGAGCATTTTCTGATTTTCATAAACGACATCTTACTTGTCCTGTTATAAGATTATAGCATACAACTCGAGTAGAAGGGAATTAGTAAGGAAACTACTTATGTCACTCTATGTTTACACCAAACCATTTTTGCCAAGCGGATTTAAATTGAATTTACCAGCTAGGATAAAGTTTCATTTTCCTCCGTAAAAGGAAATGAACTCACTTGACCACTTTTTCTTTTTTTGGTATTGAACCCACTGGCTCGTGTAATCCAAATTCTCATTGCGTAAGGCCCATTAAAGGAGGAAATGTTCTCTACCAGGATTTTCTCTAATTAATAGTGAAGCAAGAAGTTGCATTTTTCCTTTGGTAATGTTAGACTTGGGTTTGAACAACTCAGCAAGCTTTCCATTGTTTCTCATTCTATCATCTCTCTCTTCATTCATAGTTTTTCTCCCTTATTTGCCTTATTAAAATTTTCTTTGAGAAGAAAATTTGCCGTCAAAATGCATTTGGTGAAGAAGAAGAAGAGATTTCTTGTGATTTTTACATAATAAGGTAAGCTTTCAAGTCGTCGCCCTTTAAAGGAGCGGGCACAATGAACTGTAATTGTGAAAAGATCGGAAGATGTGGCCAAAGAAAGTGATAGATAAACATCTATTACCTGATTTCACGAATGATACAAACTATTCTTTGTTAAACCATTTAGAAAACTTCTAATGTCATAAAATAACAAGCTATTCCATATTGGAATAAAATGTATCAAAAATGAAAGTAAGAATTCATATAGATAACTCAACTAGTTTGTAATTTAGGTATAGTTGTTGCATACCAATTTTGAGTGCAACATACACTAACGATACAAAAACTACGTCTCAGATCTAAACAAGTTGGGTTCGTATATGTGAACCACTGATCATATTTCTCCATTTAAGCTCAACATGCATAAATAATCAATTAAAATGCATGCACGTTCCATAAACAAAATGTACTAAGTGTATTTCCAAATTTGGCAGTCTTTTCAATCGTTGAAACAAAGAGGCCAGGTTGTGTACTGACCAGACCAGGCCACGAGAATAAGAGGGCCTATTCAAACAAAATCAAGACAGAAAAGAGGTACGCCTTCTTTATCTTTCTTGATATTCCTGGCTCTTGGAAGTCTCCCTTCACATTCATATTCCTTTACAAGGGATGAAGGGACGATGAAGGGAAAAGACAAATTGCTTCAGAAATCCACATGTTCTTGGGAACAAATAATGCACCAGTAAATCATATACAACACGGCCCAAAGGGTGAACGATACAACAACAAACAAGGAACTTTTTTCTAGTCTAACTAAGAAAATAAAAAAAAGAACAAGGCACAGTTACAGTCACACCAGCCTCCAAATGATACACGTGTATAACGGGCCTTTGCCACAGCAGAGTAGCACATGATTCTTATGACAACAAAAGCTCATCCAGTAGCATATATTTACAACCAAGGCTCAATATTTTGCACTGCTAGAATCATTACTGGTTCTTCACAATGAGAAATAGCCATTGCAAGAATAATCTGCTTGCATGTAATGAACAGAGGTGACCTTCAGATGATTAAAAGGAAGCATCAATATAAAATGTATGTACACACACAAATCTGAGATCTGAGATCATGTATGCTCCAGTAGCAAAGACGTATATGCCCACGCTGCTGCATTTGCAAATACTGTGAAGCTACGTTCTATCAATAGGCTCAGTATGGCCCTGTGCCGCCAAACGCTCTGACACATCAGCTAGCGATTTGAGGTTACACCGGATGAGGGCCTCAACAAAGAAGCATGTTTCATCCTTAGTATTCCCATCTGGTGTGTCTACTACAAATGACTCTATTACAATTGTTCCAGGTCTGCCATCAATGACCTCAGGATGAACAGTGATAATCGATGAGTAGTTCTGCCATGTTTTCATAGGAAAGGGAAATCACTTGCTAACAAGTTCAATGTATAGATATTAAGTACTTATGTTTTCCAACAAAAAATATGCAGTCCAGAAAATGATGCAACAACATACTAACAAAATTTTACTACAGCGTGGAAGGAAAGCTGGCTCACATTATGACATGGAAGCACAATATTTTCATGATGAGCTATATGTATTTGGTAAAGAAACAGAAAAAGATAAGGAAGAAAAGGAGTTTATAGAGAGCTTAATAAAATGAGTTCAGATAACGCAAAGTAGGTTCCTTGGACTTAAAATGAGCCTCTCACATAGGGAAGTTATTTATCCTTTCTTATTATTCATATTCTTAGGAGGTCGTTTTACTTTTGCATCATTTGATTAATCAAATATTTGCAAAACATACTTAACAAGAGAAGGGGTAGAGGGGAGTTGCACAATCTTGTTTTGGTAAAATGGTCCTAGCATCCCATGTCACATTGTCACTGAATGCCTATCGATTCATTGATACGAAACAACAGAAACCACGCTTCTCATGGAGGAAAAGTTATCTTTGCATTCACTTTTCTATTCCCTAACCAAAAAAACAACCATGGAATAATTTGATATGAACAACTAATAGCTGTGCAATCAGTCCAACAACTACAACTGTTACTACCTCAATCCTAAACTAGTTGTTGATGGCGTTACGAATCTTCAACATTCATTCACTTGATCTGGACCTTTTTTTGGAAGTAAAATAACTTAAATAACTCCATCTAGATACGCTTCATTCCAATACTCAATAATGTGTATTTTAAGAAAAAGTAGAAGTCTATAAAAGATTCTCTATAATTTCTAGTGGTATACAAAGGAACTAAACAAACTAAAAGATTCTTGACAAACACCAGACCTAACATGAGTGTACATGCACAAGATAAGACCACGGAAAGAAAAGGAGTATATACGGAGCTCAATAAATTGTCTTTTTCACACCGTAAGGCAAATTTCATTATAAATAGTACCAAGGTATTGTTACCATTTTAAAAAAAAAAAAAAAAAGTAGTACCAAGAAGGTACAGGTACTGAGAAGTACAAAGGGCAAAGATTACAGCATTATATCTTCACCTCCATAAGGAACAAAAAATCAAAAGTATGATCTTCATCATCAATCCAACTACTATTACACAAGAAGCTCAATAGATTGAGTTAAGATTATGCGAGGTAGATTATTTGGACTTAGCATTAGCCTCTCCCAAAGGAAAGTTATCTAACCATTCTTATAAATGCATGTTCTTAGCAGGTCATTTTGCTTTTCATCGTTCCAAGTTAACAAATATTAGCATTACAAAAAAGTATCTCTCTCTCTCTCTCACACACACACACACCGCGAAGGTGACATTAATGAATGCTGAACACTTCAAGTTTCAAGTTCAAATGCTGTCTGCACACATTTATAAAATAGTATAAGCTTGTGACTCTCATCCCACAACAGATGCTTAACTTATACCGAGTCTTTGATACTTGTCAGCTCTTTCAAAATAGAATGTTGAAATTAATCTCGCTTCATCTATATATTGTGATAGCCAGTGTTCTGGTTGAAGAAGCCAATCAGGAAAAATAAAATTAGAGGAGAGAAGGAGGAAGAGGATAATCCGTTCAAACAGGGACAACTTACAGCTCTAAGTGCCAAAGACTCCTCATTCGATATTAGAGAAGTAACAAGCAAGCATAGTTGAATGATGGTAACACCATCTCTAGTTGCAGTGACTGAGTGAAGATAGCAAGGATTCAAGTACTCCCTCCATTCAACTTTACTTGTCACTTTTTGACTTGGCACAACCATTAAGAAAACAATGATTGATATAGCTATTTTACCACATTACCCCTATTAATTAATGTTAGTATTAAGTCTTGGAAAATGATTTTAGGAATAAGTAATTAATGCTAAGGGTAAAACATGGAAAAAAATAATTGTCTTTTCTTGATATGTCAAAATTGACAAGTAAAAATGAAAATCAAAAAAAGAAATAAGTGACAAGTAAAGTTGAACGGAGGGAGTACGTATAAATCTTTTACAATGAAAAGCCTGTCCCTCACCGAACCACAACAGGAGAAGGAGCATATAGTTGTCAGTGCTATTGAAGATTTGAAGTTACATGCAGATGCAAGAAGGTTAGTGGAAAACATGGTTTCTTACCATTAAACAGACACTTGATTCTATATTCTTTTTTCACAGAATAAATTCAACATCACTTGTTAAATACCATAAGATACAAAAAAACACCTGATCTTACAACGTAGCCCACATATATAATCCATCAAATGCATCAATATCCATGTATTTTCTACGATAAAATAAAAGATGCATACCTGAAGCCTATGATCTCCACCAACAAACTTTACGCCAAAGATGTGCTCCTCATCATCTAGAAGCTCTAACCTCTCCTTGCTGGTGGTAGCTGGAAGACCCGACCGAACATTCACTTCTCTCACACTCCCAATTTCAAGATCCCCTTGCACCACGCACCTGCTGACAAATGGTTTGTACCTTTGTGGTTGATCAAACCTTCTCACCAATGACCATACCTATGAAATATACCAGACCAGTAAGAGCTCAGCAAGAACATATATGGTGACAGTCAGTCCCACATCCAATGATTGCTTACATATGAAATCAAGTATTTGGTTTACCAAATTGCCAATTTCATCTCCAAAGGCAAACTATGTGAACATTCTAGGTGATGAAACAAATTAAACAGTCTTACACACAAAAATAAATTATCCTCTTTACCTCAAAATAAGCAAAAACATTTACACTCCCTCTGTTTCAATTTGTTTATCTTACTTTCCTTTTAAGTCCATTTACAAAAAATGCTTCTTTCCTTTTTTGGCAACTCTTTAATTCCAGCTTCCCACGTGGCATGTTTAAGACCACAGAATTAAAGAGCATTTTGGTACCTTCTATATATCTTTAGTTTAAGAGGAATAAATTTCAAAATTCTTCACTACTTTCTTAAACTTCTTGTCAAGTCAAAAGACTCAAAACTAGACAAACAAATTGAAACGAAGGGAGTATCAGCGGTCTTAAATTACACAATTTGATCAATTTACTTCATCAAGGGATAAAATCTCAATTCCTAAATCTTGTTTGTCTACAATGTAACCAACTCAGAAATGAAAAATCTAACATTGTGGAAAAGACCTGCATCCAGCGGAAAGGGGAAAAAATGATTTAAACTATACACTAACTGACGGTGCAAAAAAAAAAAAAATGAACATCTGAGTTGCAAATGAGAATCGCACAAAACACCAACATGGGTTATGGTGGGATGGTTGGGATCCCTCTACCCTCAACCAGAGATCACAAGTTCAAGTCTTGGGTATGGAAAAAAAAACTTGTTAGGAGCCACCCCAGAAATGAGTGAATCTCAATTAGTCGGGCTCCAATTCGAATACCAGACACTAATTCTTTTAATTACTCCCTTCGTTCCTAAATAAGTAAGTGATCATTTTGTCTTTTTATTTTGTTCTTAAATAACTAATCATTTATGCTTTGAAGAATAAATTGATCATATTTTTTCAAATTTGCCCTTGTTTACATAACCAAAACCATTAATTAAAAAAGATCACATAAATGTACAATAAAATTTAATTAGGGGTAAGATAGTAAAAACAACTTTTCTTTCTAAAATTGGGGTAGGGGAAAGGGAAACATATAGGGGCTTCAATGCGGGTACCAGACTCTAGTTTTTTTATTATTATTCTTTTTTGTTTAATTTTTTTCTAAAATTGGAGTAGAGGAAGAGTAAATGGTGAGGGGATTAAGAGGTGAGGAATTCAAACCTCACCAATAAAGTCAAAATTCACCTACCCAACCAACCGAGCTACTAAGATTCCCGACCTGACACCAGGTGGAAAACCCAAAAAAAGAAATCCAACAAAGTCTTTGTAACAAGTTGATGGCATATAGATCTGAGAAGAAATAAGAATTTATGAAAAGTAAAAAAAGACCAAGTATGATATGGATTAAGCTGCTTACAAGATTAACAGGAGCTCTGATGAGTTTAACAAGTGAAGAGCTACACTGACTGTCATTGACCACATGCTTATGGTGTCTCCTAATGTACTCATCCTCCATATTGCTCCTTCTCTCAATGTTCATCATCTCCAATCTCCACCAAAAAGAGAGAAAGAAAAATTCAATGGTGGGGTTTTTGACAAAAGACAAGTGTGAATCAGAAGAGTCCAAGAAGAGACATATAGCCTATTGGAACTTCTGATGGCTGAATGGTTCAAAATTTCTCCATTTTTAATGGAAAAATAATACTACTGAGCAAGTGGGCATTTTGAGGGGTCCCTTTACTTTACTATTTGGTGTAAACTAAAATGGAAACATACTTTTTGATAGGAAGTTAGTCGCTAAATTTTAATTTTTCATCTTGTAATTTTTCATGAGTTAGATTTTTCCTTTTCCTATCCTTAATTTGGTCAAAAAAAACATACGTGAAATATCTTGGGTTTTTTAGTTTCATACAATTAGGTGTGCGAATTTTCAACTTGAACTATCACCAATTATTTATCAAAATATAACTCAATTATTAATTATTTGTTTTTTCCTACCTGAACGATGGTAATATTTCAGATAAAAAAAGTGAAGAATTAATACTCCCTCCATTTCAAAAGAATAACGTACTTTCTTTTTTAGTTCGTTTAAAAAAATGACTCTTTCCTTTTTTTTAGCAATTTTTTAATTATAACTTTCTACATTATATGTTTAAGACCGCAAGATTAAAGGACATTTTTATACATTTGACATATTTTTAATTTAAGATCATAAAATTCAAAAATCTTTTTTATTTTATTAAATTTTGTATCAAGTCAAAACAGATCAATCAATTTACAACAAAGTAGTTAAAGTGTGTGAATCCAAAAAAAAGATTACTTTTGAGGAGAGAGAGTGTGTTTAAAATTGGCGAATCAAAGCGTAAATGAAGAGGATTTTAAAAGCATATTATTGGATAATGCTTGCTTTCAGTTCACTTTTTCCCTTCTTTCTTCTATTCGTTTTTAATTTAATCCAATAGAATATTCGGATCCACAAGTTATAGATTCTTCACTGAACTCGCACACAAAAATAAAAAGGAACAAATACATCTGTCTATTATTAAAAATAATTTAAATATATCTTCTTTTATATTTTTTATCTAAATATGTCTATATGTATATACTTCTCCTATTATATTTATATTTGGTCTAAATATACTTCTCCTGTTATATTTTTACATAAATTTACTTTTAATTTTAATGGAGGAATATGAGACAAGCTCGAAATCAAATGATCCGCTATTAGTTTTAAATATTTAATTTTAAAAAAAATAATCCACCCATTTAACCTATCTCGATCCATTTCCTCCGCTGTAGAAAAAATATCATGTTGATGTTGGGGCTAAGAAACTTGTCAAACATTAGAAACTATTTCTATTTATTTATTTATTTGGTGAGAAAAACTATTTATATTTAGTTTTAATTTTTACACTTATTTCCACTTTCATTTCCATATTCAAATCTAATACTTTGCATTACGACAAAAAAAAAGGAGCTTTTAACATAAATGTGATCATACAATCTAATCTTTAGCTTGCGTATGGACATGATTTCAAATCATAATTTTAAATCAGTATTTGGATATGTGATTTGAGATCATAATTTTATATTTTAAATTCTCAAAAAGAAAGATAACATAATTTGAGATTTCAAATCATGATTTTAATTTATTTATTTTTAAATGTAAAACTTGACTCATAAGTTTATATTTTTGTAAAGAAAGACCCATCATTTTAAATTTTATATAAAAAAAACTCATGTTCGGCGTGAAGAGACTGTTCATACCATGTGAAAGGATTGTATTAAAGAATAACTAACTGCTATTGTTGTTGACTAGTAAATCTTTATAAAATTATGTGTATTTAAAAGTTTGTAATCGCAAATATTTGTTTATAAAAAAAATATAGATATGTGTGATTTATCAATTTGTAGCATTTTAGGATATTTAAATATCTTATTTATGACTTATGATTTGCGCATTTGATAGAATTATATAAGAATTAGAGATTTTTTTTGTGTTACCAAATGAGCAAACCATAGAATGATGCAAATGAGCAAACCATATCTTTGAACTATTAGGGGTCGTTTGGTTTGAATACAAGTTATGCTGGGATTAGTTATGCTGGGATTAGTTATGCTGGGATAAGTTATTCTGGGATTAGTTATGATGGGATTATTTCTTATTGAGTGTTTGGTTTGTTGTATTCAACATAGTATACATTGCATAATTTTTAAGAATAAGTTGTTTGTTTACAAAAATACCCTCCACCTTATTTAATTTTATTTTTTTATATTTTCTTGCAAGCTTTAGTTATTCATTTTAAAAAAATAAAACTTCCATCTTATTTAACTTAAATATTTTGTGTGTGCATTCCCATGATTGTCCCGTGTGTATTTAAAAATAAAACTTCCATCTTATTTAGTTTAAAAATAAAACTTCCATCTTATTTAGTTTAAAAATAAAACTTCCATCTTATTTAGTTTAAAAATAAAACTTTCATCTTGAGATTGTTAAAGTAAAAGAAGATTTATTGTTTATGTCTCTTCATTTAAGCACATATCACTCCTATATTGTAAGCTTTAAGGTTATCTTCATTTTAATTGATATATAAAATACAAACTTTCAAGTGATTAAAAGAATATTTAATTAAAAATATGTAATTCAGCGTTAGAGAAATCAAAATATGAATAAACATAAAAATTAGTCAAATAAATTCAATATGTAATTCGGCGTTAGAGAAATTAAAATATGAATAAACATAAAAATTAGTCAAATAAATTCAACGTATAATACATTCATAAGTAAAAATTATATTTATATAGTGTAATTTTTTAATGAAAAAATATGAAGAATTATCATAAAATATCAAGTAATGAAGGTTGTAAATGTTATTATACATGTTATTAAAAATGATGTAAATATACATGGATATAAAAGTGAGGTATAAAAAGAGTTTAAGAGGATATCTTTGTCTTTTTACCTATTTTATCCCGGGATAAGTTATCCCGGTATTACTATTCCACCTAAAGGTAGGAATAACTTATCCCAACACTAACTATTAATCCTGGGATAAGTTATCCCATGCTTTGTAACCAAACATAGGATTAAGGGGTCGTTTGGTGTGATGGATAAGAGAAGTTAATCCCGGGATAAATTTTTAGTACCACTTAATCCTATGTTTGGTTACAAAGCATGGGATAACTTATCCCAGGATTAATAGTTAGTGTTGGGATAAGTTATTCCTACCTTTAGGTGGAATAGTAATACCGGGATAACTTATCCCGGGATAAAATAGGTAAAAAGACAAAGATATCCTCTTAAACTCTTTTTATACCTCACTTTTATATCCATGTATATTTACATCATTTTTAATAACATGTATAATAACATTTACAACCTTCATTACTTGATATTTTATGATAATTCTTCATATTTTTTCATTAAAAAATTACACTATATAAATATAATTTTTACTTATGAATGTATTATACGTTGAATTTATTTGACTAATTTTTATGTTTATTCATATTTTAATTTCTCTAACGCCGAATTACATATTGAATTTATTTGACTAATTTTTATGTTTATTCATATTTTGATTTCTCTAACGCTGAATTACATATTTTTAATTAAATATTCTTTTAATCACTTGAAAGTTTGTATTTTATATATCAATTAAAATGAAGATAACCTTAAAGCTTACAATATAGGAGTGATATGTGCTTAAATGAAGAGACATAAACAATAAATCTTCTTTTACTTTAACAATCTCAAGATGAAAGTTTTATTTTTAAACTAAATAAGATGGAAGTTTTATTTTTAAACTAAATAAGATGGAAGTTTTATTTTTAAATACACACGGGACAATCATGGGAATGCACACACAAAATATTTAAGTTAAATAAGATGGAAGTTTTATTTTTTTAAAATGAATAACTAAAGCTTGCAAGAAAATATAAAAAAATAAAATTAAATAAGGTGGAGGGTATTTTTGTAAACAAACAACTTATTCTTAAAAATTATGCAATGTATACTATGTTGAATACAACAAACCAAACACTCAATAAGAAATAATCCCATCATAACTAATCCCAGAATAACTTATCCCAGCATAACTAATCCCAGCATAACTAATCCCAGCATAACTTGTATTCAAACCAAACGACCCCTAAGTGGTACTAAAAATTTATCCCGGGATTAACTTCTCTTATCCATCACACCAAACGACCCCTTAGGATATTGAAAATGAGTTGTAGTTTTGTGTTACTTTGGTGATTAATGAAATCAACTAGTTAAAAAAAAGGCTTTAGTTGAGGGTATAATAGTTTTGAAAAATAATAATAGAATAAATGTTTAATTGAAAGTTTAATGTTGATAATTCAATTTTATATTACAGAACTACAACTCATTTTCAATATCCTAATAGAGTAATATATATGAGCAAAACTACGTACTCATTTTCAATATCCTAATAGAGTAATATATATGAGCAAAACTACAATTCATTTTCTCTTGTTTTGGAACAAAAGTTAGAAAGGATAGTTTTGAATTATTTAACTAGTTAAAGAATTTGAGCTAATTGACTAACGATAAAGGAAAATTTTGAGCAAAAATAAAACGAAAAATAAATTGACTTATTTCAAATAATTGATATTTCTTACCCTTTTCCTATGACAAAATTAACCCTCCTCCCAAGCTTTCCTCCCAACCGCATAAAAGATGCCATAGGCTCCCAAACCTCAAATGTATCGTTCAGCCAATAGTTTAATAACATGGTCGAAATACACATAACATATATACTAATGATATATATGTTTATAAATTATATATATAGTATATCTCTATTATATATATATATATTTAGTATAAAGTATACACAATCTATATATTTTTTTTTTACATATTTTGTTAATTAATTGGCGTAAATATTTAGGGCCGTAATTATTCCTATAATAATCAATTGATACCACATTTAAAATTTGATTTCGTTTAAGAAAAAATCTTGGTAATTCATCATGGTTTGATGTGTAAAAATTTCAGCCATACATTTTTGCTTTAAAATTGTTCTCTATCAACTCCAAAATTAGTATACATCTTTTCTTAATGTCAGACTCAATAATTTTTAATTGTTAAATTCTGCTTTAACCTTCAAATATCAATAGACCCACTTTGTTTTCTTCTACAAATTAAACAAGCTCAGTAAAACTAAACAATGGTGTACTTCAAGTTTGTTCAACTAATACCAATTCAAAGTAATTATAGATAAGCAATAAGTCTTCAATTTTTTTCCCATCCTCTTATAGGCTGATGTATACGACGTGTAATTATACTTGGAAAACTTAAATAAATATGTTATATTAAGAAAATATTTACCATCTATAGCAATAATATTTCTTTTTATTAGACACTTATAATAATATATTTATAATACAGTGTTAATACATATTGCAGAGAACAATTTATAAAGCACATATAATACAAATTTTATTCATTGATAATATATTTATCACACATTTTAATACACTTATAATACATTGTGCCAATTTCTTACCAAACAAATATAATACATTTTAAAACACTTATAATACATCTATATTGCATGCATAATTCACTTTTAATACATACGGCAGATTTTTCATACTATTGCTATATATTGCTATAGATGGTAATAAATAAAAAGTATCGCTAAAAGTAATAAATATTTTATAAAAGATACTCACCCATGTAATTTTTCCATTATACAACAAGTCATATTTTAATCCTTCTTGGCAATCAAGATTCAATATTAATAAAAACAGAAAAGACACTTTAATTGCAAGAGTTCGGTAAGAAATGGAGTGATTAGCAACAGTTTTTTTAAAACAGATTGTAAAGCCGACTATTTATTATTATTTTTAAAACAAAATATGTTCATGACCTAAGCTTTTACTTTCCGTGGTGATGAGAGATTTGACAAGACCCCTACAACGTCAATAAAACTTCAAAGAAAAAGATACAAATCAATAGAGTGGGACAATAACAATTATAACAAATTTAATAGTAGTAAATTAGGAGTCTTCTACTTTCAACTAAACTTGCTTGTTACTTATTATATATGCAGGATGCTCATTACTTTCTTGGATCCTAACACAATAAAAGGGAAGATTTGGTGTTTAAAGAATTCGTTCAAAAATAACTTAGTGGGTCATAATTTTTACTCGCACAAGTTATGTCGAGCGGAAGAATAAAAAATATGTTTTCACAAGTTATGCTATGTTGTACAGGACATAATTTTAGTACAACTTATTCACAAATTTTGTCGAATTAACAAAATTTGAAAGAAAGTAGTAGAATAAATATTAAATTGAAATTTTAATATTGATAATTAAACTTTATATTACATAAAATTGTCATTTAATTTTGTAACGATCGGGTTCGTTGTTACGGGTAAACTTTTCGTGCCAAGTTTCGAGTTAGAAAATTTTTGGGTTTGGGAGTTGAAAATTCTGGGCTAGGCTAGTCTCGACCGATTTAGGAGCGAGGTATGGTCTAGGGCAATCCGGGTGAGGATTGGGTAACGTGTCTTGTTTTGAGTTAGATTTCTTTGTAGCTAAGACATAAGGGAGTCCGGGGGACTTTTCGGAATTGAATTCGGGTAAGTAGAACTCTCAGCATGAAGGTTGACGTGAAGGGGTTATTCCGGAACGTCAGAAAATTAAGTGTGTTGTAAAATGAACCCTTTTGAGGAAATTTACGACTTTCTGTCCCGTGTCAACCGCAATAGCGATTGACACACCGCTACGGCGACCTCCGCTATAGCGGAAGTCAATGTCAGTCAGCATCCGCTATAGCAGACGGTTCTGCTACGACGGTACAGCTATAGCGAACTGAGTCAGGATTTAATGCAGAAAACTTCCCTAAAACATTCAGTTTCATCAAGAACATTTTGGGAGAAAGGCCAGGCGATTTTAGGCGATTTTCCTCCGTTTTACATCATTTTTCATCCCAAAGGTAAGGATTCTACTCTCCTAACTTAGTACTTTAATTCCTACGGAGTAGAATTACTAGTTGTGGACTTGGGAGAAGGTTTGGAATGACCTAGGAATGGAAGAATTCGGGGAAAAGAGGATTTTAGGGTGCTAGAGTTCTTGAGTCTTGTTATTGTTGATGGGTGATGATCACTTAGCCATAATTCTCCAAATGTATCCGTAAAATAATGAACGTAGGTGAATTTATGGTGGGAGAGCTTAGGAATGGGTGGAATGATCATAGTTTGGCCTGGGGATTGAAATTTTGCAAAATTCAGGTACTTTAGGCCAGTAAATTGACTTTAGTCCTTGTATATTTGTTTCTAGACCAAGAATAAGCAAGGGATCCTGAAAAGGGGAAAGCTCTGGTTCAATAGAGCTTTGAGTAATTCGAGATAGGTGATGGTTATTGATTCCTAATATGCATTATGTGTTCACGTACTATTGCTTAGTAGTGTATGAGTTGCATGCTTAGGGAATGAATTGTGAATGTCTAGTTATCCGGCTATCAGTCTTGTGAAATGAACTTGTTTGTTTGCTTGTTGGTTTACAAGTATGTTTTGTTCATTGTTTGTGATTGATTGGACTTGATGTGACATTCGGTTGGCTCGGGTACCATGTCTGGTACAAGACACTTATTGGTTGACTCGGGTAACACGCATGCTACGGAATATCATTCTGTTGGCTTAGGTACCACGCCTGGTACATGTTTGATAAAGTTTGGCTCGGGTACCACACCTGGTACGGATTATTTTATTGCATTATTATATTTTTTCGATGGTTTCATGAGTGAACTGGATTGTATATATTTGAGTTGTGATTATATCTGTATGTGAGGTTGGTCTTGGTGTAGACCGGGGTTATGTTGAACACTTAGGTGTGGTTAAGGGGATCTTTGGTGGGTCCGGCTCTGTGAACAGGTTATATATGTTGTTGTCATTGAGTGTGTCAATGGTTATTATTTGAATTCATGTGGTTGATAAGCTAAGGAAAGACTTGCAGTTGGGTTATATTGTGGCTTGTTACATGTTTACTGTACCTTACTATGTTATGGTTTACTGTTCATATTCTGTTTATTTGGAACTGACTGATGATCCTACCAGTACACAGTAGTTGTGTATTGATTCTGCACTTGCGTTTCTTTTTGTGAGTACAGAAAATCTTTCGATGGCTGACACGCGACCTCACTTGTAGTCCCAGCGTTTCAAGATATCAAGGGTGAGCTGCTTCGGTCGAGCTACCTTGATTTCCTCTTTTAGTTGTAGCCCACTTATTTTGGGCTTACACTCTCTATTTTATTTTGGGTTGCATCCCCGCATTCTAGACAGTTTTGGTAGAATATTTTGGTACGGTTACTTTCAGATTCTAGGGGTAGATTTTTGCATTTTTTTAGTTGATTTGATTTTGAAATGATAGTTTATTTATTGCACACTGATTTTTGAGTTGTTAGATTATACTAAGTGTTGGATTCTATTGGTTCGCTCATCCAGGGATTGGGTGGGTGTCACTCACGCTGGTCTAGATCGTGACAAATTTAAAATAGTCAAAGTGTGTAATCTCATAATCTCCTATTTAAATTTTTGTTCAAATTTTTATAATTAAGAGCACGTATTTCAAACTTTAAATACAAGGTAAAATTGTCTAATTTTGAATAATTCAAAAACAAAATAACTCATTTTCTCTTGTTTTAGAACAAGAGTCGGTGAGAAGAATAAATATTGAATTGTTTGACTAGTTGGAGGACATTTTGAACTAGTTAACCAACAATAAGGGCAATTTTAAGCAAAAATGTAATGAAAAGGGAAATTAACTAAATAACAATAACATACTCAGTATAGTCTCACAAGTGAGATAGAAGAGTGTAGTATGCAGATCTTACACCTATCTTAAAAGGAAGAGAGATTATTTTCAATAATCTCTTGGCTCAAAACAGATGAAAAGAACGATAACAACAACAAGCAGAAAAAACAACAAGAAAATACAACAATCAAGGTTAAAGAATCAACAAATAAAAATAGAAAACTAAGAATACGAAAATACAAAATTAATACTAATATTTCAGGAATGGAAAAGTAAAGCTCTCGACTACCTACAAACTTTCTATCTTAATACTCGATCTCCACCCCTCATATCAAAGACCATATCATCGGTGAGCTGAAGTTGTGACATGTCCTACCTAATCACCTCAACCCAATACTTATTAGGCATGTCTCTACGCTTATTCTAAGGAGTTGATTGGTGTGAGGTATAAGGAATAACAGTCCCGGGATAAAATGCAAGATTATTTTATCCTGTTTTTTATTGAATGTATTAGTTAGTTTCGAGATTATTTATCCCATCATTTATACCATAGTGATGGGATAAATTATCCCATATACATGATGGAATAGCTAGTCCCGGAATTAATTATCCCGGGATAATTTATTCTGAACCAAACGACCCCTAAGGGGTCATTTGGTATGTAAACTAGATTATTCCACAATTATAGTCCTGAGATTATAATCCCTAAACTAATTTATACTATATGGGAGATAAAATAATCCCATATTGAATGAGATAAGATGGAATATCCCAAGACCAAATTTGATATTAGGTTTATAATATGTTTAGTTGATGGTATAAATTAGTCCAAAAATAAATTGAGTTTGGACAATTTAAAAAAAAAAAGAGTTTAAAAATATTGCAGTGCATGTGAAATAAGTAGATTAAAATTAAATTAATGATTAAAAGGTATAAAATATTTATAATTATTTATGAAAACTAATGTCTTGAGTGGGGGGTCTATCGGAAACAACCCCTTTACTTCATCTGAGGTAAAGGTACGGCCTGCGTACATTTTACCCTCCCTAGACTTCACTTTGTAGAAATACATTAGGTATGTTATTGTTGTTGTATTTATGAAAACTATTATCATATATTCAAATAATTATAAAATTTATATATAATTTATCGATTTGATTTAATTATTTTTTCTGATTTTTTTAATAGAATCAAAATTAAATCAAATATTATCAGTTTGCGATTTGATTTAATTTCTTATTAGTGTAAACAACATAAAACACACTAGTTTGATGCTTAATTATATTTTAAATCAGTATTTTAAAATATTACATTTTTTCTGGTATTTTAATTAGAAAATGTGTGTATTTTAGCCTCTGTACCGTGTATCCTGGATACATATATAATTAATTGGAGCATTTTAAAAGAAAGTAACAGATTTACAATTAATTAGGAGGAAATCTCTTGCGCTTTAAAAGGAAGTAACAAATTTACAATTAATTAGAAGGAAATCACTCGTCAATCAATTACAAAAAGATATGTAATATCCTGATCTCCACAAACAACTTGAGAATTCAAATTTCAAAATTGTTCGTCACTGCGAAGCCAAAATTCTTCTTCTTCTCTGATAATTCAACGTTAATCTTTCAAAACAGAGTAAGTTATTTTTCTTTTTTTTTGAGATAATCCATGACGTTGATAACGCCATTATTGAGGCATTCTGAAATTTGGATTGGAGAGAATATCTTGGATAATTACAAAATCGATGGTATTGTGTTGAACGATTATGATTCATATGAAGTTCTTATTTTCACAATTTCAAAATATTTGGAGATAGTTATATTAAAATTTGATATAAAAGCCAAATACATTATTGAAGGCAATGAAACGTCAATGAAGATTCGAAATAATATAGAAATGCGACTTTATACAGAGTTAAAAAAAAACTCCTATTTTGGGGTGTATCCATTGTTGTCAACGACTAAAGAAAAGGATGTAGTTTGCAGCAGTAATGGAGAAATTGCCTATGAACCAGATACGGGCGCTATTGCATGTATTGAAGGGTTTGAAAGTTGTGTCCTTGCGATAACGGGTGATGGTAACGTTGATTTATTATGTGCGATTGATAACAGTGTATCTATCATTGTAGCAGTAGAAACACTCTGACATTGAAAACATGCTAACAGTAGTCTTGGATACATGTTAATAGTGGATACACATTAAAACAATAGCCTTGGTAATAATAGCCTTGGATACACATTAAAAGAACAATTAACTACAAATAACCTTAGATACATATAATCTTGGATACATAATAAGAACCTTGGATACATGTTAAAAGGATATTAACTACATGTAAACATTAGCTATATGGTAACAGTAGCTATTTGGTAACATTATATTGATGTTAACTTAACAATAGCGTTGGATACACATTAAAATAGTAATTAACTACATGTATACTTGGATACATGGTAACCTTGGATACATGATAAGAACCTTGGATACATGGTAACAATATGCTTGGATACATGTTAAAAAGATCTCAAATACAGGTAACATTAGATACATGATAACAATAGCTATTTCGTAAAATTATATTGTTGTTAACTTAACAATAGCCTTAGATACACATTAAAATAATAATTAACTACAGGAAACCTTGGATACATGAAAATCTTGAATACATGATAAGAACCTTGGATACATGATAAAAAAATCTTGGATACATGGTAACCTTGGATACATGATAAGAACCTTGAATTCACCAATTGCAAATATTTTTTAAAAAATGAAGGAAGATCGTGTGAAAGTTGGAGTGTTGGGTTAAAGGCGTGATTTTGGGAGAATCGTGTTGAAGTGGAAGAAATATTTTAGACCGTGATTTGAGAAAAATGTGATTTGACAGAATATTTGATAGAGAGAGAGAGATTAAGGTTGGACATATGAGATAGATAGATAGAGAGATTTGGGGGAAAGTAAATTTGAAAAAAAAAATATGAGAAAGAGATTTGGGGCGATTTTTTAGGAATGTGTTGAGATACATACTTTTTGTGTGTAATTTTAAACCTGTGGGATATTTGTAATTAATTTAAAGTAGTGAGATTATTTGTAATTATGATAAGGATATTTTATTAATTATGTAATTTTTCCTTCTTATTAAATACTATTATGGGCTCATTTAACATGATTTGAAATTAAAATTTTGTTTAGAGGTTGGACATACATTTGAATTTGGGAAAAAATATATATATATACATAATATAATTTTTTTTATTACAAGTCATACCATAATTTGTTAGTTTTCAATTCATACCAATAGTTTTTTAACAAATTATACCAAAACAGTAAAAAGGATTAAAGTATCTTAATAAAATTGGATACTACAATGAATTTAATACACATATTCATATTTTAATAAATTAGAACTAATTTTAATAACTATCCCTAAAAAATAGTTGGTGGTTAAATAAGGATATCAATCATCCCATATCTCTCCAACAATTTATTCCTTTTTTTACTCTTTCAGAATTCAAACAGATTCTCCTCAAAGTTACTCAGATAAATAAAATTCATCGTCAATTAACATATTTTTCTTGGTTATTCAACTGATATCAAATCTAATACCATATTCAAACACAAAATATTTTAATAGAATATATATATATATATATATATATATATTATAATTTAGTGTATGGAAAGAATATAAAAACTGATTTCAACAGAATATGTATTAAAATTTCATTCATACCAGATTTAATACCACATTCACACACAAAAAATTATTAATAAGAAATGTACTTGAACTATCATTAATTATATGAAAATATATAAAAAATAATATAAATAGAATATAAATTAATATTGTGTTGATACTAAATTTGAAACCATATAATTAAGGTAGGACAATTAAAAGAGAGAAATAAGCGATTTTTTCTCCATTTAAAATAATTGGTGAGATTTTTTTGCTCCTTTAATTATCTCTCTTCTAATAAATATCCTAACCATTAATTAAGTAATTTTTTTTTTTTAAAAATACAGTAAAAATATATCTTTTTGTCTAAACTGATATGACTTGTAATTAAAAGATTAATTTTGTAAATAGAAAAAAGTACATGTATGACTTGTAATTTAAAGTCTTAAAACGATATGTGGTGTCATTTTTCCTTTGAATTTCCACATGTCCAAAGGCCTACAAAATTAACCCTTCGTTCATAAAAGATGTTGATAGGCCGGCCCATACTTGCTATAAAGTCTAACCAGGTGCACTACAACCCTAGAAGCTGGAACATCTTCTTTCGCCGCTGCTTGTTAATGGAGTTTTAAAGGCGAAAGTACTCGCAAAACAATTACAGAACAATTACAGATTACGCATTTAGTAGATCTGTAAATGTTTTTCGAGTATCTTTTGCCGTTAAACTTCAAAAGCTGGATCCGCCAAACGTTGCTCCCATTTGAACTCCCTAAAGCTATTGAATCCAAGTGCCCTAACTGCAATCGGATGAGTGAGTTAAATCACATACTTTATTGGTTATCCATTCTGTTTAGCTGCTTTGTCAAATTGAAACACAAATATTATAATTTATACTTGAATAATGTATATTAGGTTGAATTTTTATTGGAGAATCAATTCATATAGCCGAACCTTACTTGTTTGGGACTGAGGAATTAGGGGAATTTTTAGCTGTATTTTGATAAATCTATCACGTCTAGACATATTCTCAACTGAAACAAAATAAATCAGTACTAGAGCTTGGGAGAAAGTACAAGTTCAATTTATTCTACTTACTAAAATATAAATAGTTAACAAATGAAAGGTAGAAATCAATTGATTATGTTGAGCTTACGAAACTGTAAAATAATCTTATTATGTGCTTAGTCCATTTTCTATTATCTGTGCTAACTGTATGAGCTAATTTTATTTCAGTCAGACAGCATTTTGCAGATTGTTGATCTAATATCTTCCAATTTTTTACAATGCCTTTTTATCTTCTAGGCAAGATATTGTGCAAATGAACACTCATTTGATGCAAGTAGAATACATGCTAGATATGGAAATCAATGAGGTTCAAATTTTGGGATATGGGGAATGGGTGGAACCGGAAAGACGACAATTGCAAGAGCCATATTTTGATGAACTCTCTTGTCAATTTGAATCATCTTGTTTCCTTGCGGATGTTAAAGAAACTGAAACCATACACAAATTGCATTCTTTGCAAATTACTCTTCTTTCTAATCTGTTGAGAAACAACATTGATTACATCTATGATAAGTATGACTGAAAGCACATGATAGAGAGTAGACTTCGTTCCTAGAAAGTTCTAACTGTGCTTGATGACATAGATCACATAGACAACTTGGATTACTTAGAAGGGGATATTGGTTGGTTTGGTCATGGTAGTAGAATTATTGTAACAATTAGAAATAAATATTTGTTAGGTAAGAATGATGCAATGTATGAAGTGACAACACTAACTGACCATGAAGCTATTCAATCAATATGCTTTAAAGAAGAAGTTCCGGATAAGGGTTTGGAGAAACTCTCAATGTTGATTGTAAATCATGCTTAAAGCCTTCCTTTAGCCTTGAAAGTATACGGTTGCTTCTTGCATAATTGAGTGGGGCAATGTACTGTAGAGCGAATTACTAACAGTGAATTGTTCGGAGGACTGTGGGACACCTAAATATCTGAAGGGAAGAGTAGTAGATGCTCCATTGCTTCCTACTTCTTTGCTATGTTTGTGTACATCATCTGGCGGGAGCACAACGCCATGTGATTCAAACAAGGAACATTTGAAGCTGACAAGATATGCAGAGAGATTGCTATTCATGTTAACATCAGAGGAGGCAGAATTGGGCTATGGAGGACTGCTTTACTTGGTCTGAATTTTTTCCTCTAGCTCTCTGTATTTGATACTCTTTTCTTTTGTACTGTTGTCACTTCTGCTAGGTACCTATTGTATTTCTTTGTCAACTAGCAGAATGTTGCAAATGAGAAAGTAGAGGGTCAGACCCTGCTTAGTTTTGTAATGTTCACTTTGGTTAAATGAAATCTTTCAGTTTGGTTTTTTCATTCTAGCTTCCATATTCATATTTCCTGTAACTTTGAGTCATGAAGTACATAACACAATCAGGAATTTGGCACTATCCACTTTGTGGAACTACACTGAGTATGTTGTTCTACTAATGAATTCTATGCTGCAATTGAAATCAATTATAATTTCATGACTAATGATCTTGTTTATCAGGTAATGAACACAGTGGAAGCAATCTGGATTTGTTTCAGAAGGCAAAAATCAACTTTATGCTTGAGCAAAGATGCCTTGAAAAATATGACTAGGTTTAGGATGTTGCACTTGAACTCCGTGGTCAGAGATGATTCATATTTGATCCATTCATATATACATATATATACGTATACACATATATATACATATATATACGTATATACATATATGTATATATATGTATATATACATATATGTATATATATGTATATACACATATATATACGTATATACACATATATATACGTATATATACGTATATATACATATATATACGTATATACGTATATATACGTATATATATATGTATATATGTGATGTCAATATTGTTAAAAATAGATTTATTATTTTATCCTTAGTATATGGTTAAACTCTTAGCTTCTTATTCAACAACGATGGATTAACCTGTAAAGTCCTAGGGATTGATGTCCATGGTCAAGAGCACCGAAGGACCTGTGTCTCCCGGGGTGGGGTTAAAGAAGAAGTTGATAAGAGCATAGGCTAAGAAGGAGAGATGAATAAGGTAAAATAATAAATTCAAAAAAAAAAAAAAAAAAAAAGAGGGAGAATACTTAGATAATGATATTTACATATAATACCAA
Source organism: Jaltomata sinuosa (assembly GCA_003996215.1). Taxonomy (NCBI): domain Eukaryota; kingdom Viridiplantae; phylum Streptophyta; class Magnoliopsida; order Solanales; family Solanaceae; genus Jaltomata; species Jaltomata sinuosa. The sequence continues at coordinate 374,223 of QJPP01000552.1, forward strand.
CATGTCTATAGACTAAGGAGGAGGGAGTACCGAGTAGGAATTTACAACAATCGCTTACCCCCCTTTGAATTTTGTTTAGAATTTTACAACAATTTATATTCCGAGTAGGAATTTACAACAATCGCTTACCCCCTTTGAATTTTGTTTAGAATTTTACAACAATTTATATTTTGAAATAAACCCCTTTTATATTGGTATCAGAGCCGTTAATCCAAAAAACCACTGTTATATGGAAACCCACATCATACATCAAAATATCTCCAACCACACTACGAATAGAATATCTAGAAAGAAATTTAGAAGATCGTATGAACAAGAAATAATATTAACCCAAGAAATATACTGGTATGCTAAAACACTAAAATAATTATATTTTGATTTATATGATACTTTGTTAGAACAAAAACAAATATACATAGAACAAATATTACAACATAAAGAACTAAGTAGTAGCCGAAAAGAAATACTACACCAACATATAAAAGAACTAGATATAACCCTATCAACCGTTGGATCTAGAATAAATCGTTATACCCAACTAATAAAAATAAATACTAATATAAGAAAAAGACAGACGAAACATTTAGGATAATTCGATTAAGTTAAAATTCAGAAGTTAGAACCAACCATTGATAATCTAAAAAGATTAGAGTATTTAGACTTAAAGCTAACACCAGAAAGGAAATATAGGAGACTAAAAGATAACTCTCTAATAAGGTGTAACTTCAATTTCGGAGAACACTTATTACACGGAGACGATCAACAGTTAAATACTATTACAGATTTAATCATAAATCTAGGTGAAACTGTTCAGAAAGATATTTCAGAAGTAATAAATACCATACAAGCTATTGGAAAGCTGCAAGAAAAAAATAACAAATTATTAGAAAGGTTAGACTAGAAGAACAATTATGTGTCATAGGAAAAAATACAAGTAGTATAAATTTGATAAGTAAAGAATCTCTAAAAGAAATAACAAAATCCAACATGAATCTGATGCATATGGGACTAATCATAATAGGATTAAAAGGACTAACTAGGAAAAACCTAGGTACGAAAGTCTTAATAACCATATACGATGATAGATGGGCAGACTCTAAGAAATCAATAATAGGACTCACAGAAGTAGACATGACAAATAATGGAGGAATTTTCTATTGCAGCCCAGACTATTTAATAAACTCATCAGAATTCGGAAGACACATAAAAATAGGAATTCAGACTAAAGGATACGAAGATATGAATAACAGAAATAATCTTCTAGCATGTGTAGGATTTATAGGAAAAATAGCTACTAATAGTAGTACCAAATTTAAACTAAAGGTAAAAGACGTAGTAAGCCTAATGGGAAATAAGAGAATAAAATTAATGAAGCCTTAAAAAATAGACCCCGAAGAATATGCAGGATTAGAATGAAACTTAGAAGATTTTAATAAAAAAGAAACTTTAAAACCTAACGATCACATAATGTACACAAATAATAAAGGACAAACCTCTATTAGATTTACAGATTAGAAATACATAGACAATAATATTTTACATTAAATTACTTACATGTCTGTAGATGGAGAGTGGTTTCCCTTTCGGGAGTCCCCGGAAACTATGAAGCTACGTCGGAGGAACGAGTCACTCTCTCTTTCTTATTCTCTCTCTTATATTTTTACAGAAAACTTACTCAATAGCTAAAAAACTGAAGTTTTGAAGATATAAAGCTCTCTAGTGTTTTCTCTCTCTTTTCTCTCTTGCCTTCTCTTCTCTCTATTTTTTGTTATCTTTCTTGCTCTTTTGAAAGAGGGTATTTATAGACTTCTGAGGAGCGGATTTCAAACTCGGATTTCAATTTGGTTGAAGAATCCTTAGCTTTGCCGGGTGCGCTGTGGGCCCCATCGTCACATGCTTGATTGATTCTCGTCCTTTCTTGATATCCTAGTGCTCCTTTGCGTCACTGCTTACGTATCTGTCTTTTCCTTTGCGTCACTGCTTACGTATCTGTCTTGTCCCTATTATCCCTACTCTTTTGTCTAGTGCTCCTTTTCGTCACTGCTTACGTATTTGTCTTGTCTCTTTGCAGGCACTGTTTACCTTATGTGTTTAGGTTGTGTTCTGCTATAGTGTCGAAACTCATGCCTGAGTCTTCGTCTTCGTTAGGGTCTTGAGCAAACTGATCCATTGTAGGATCCATTGTGGGGTCATAGCTGCTGCTTTCCGATTTTGGAGATTCTGGTTTGGGTTTTCAAGAATTACTTCTTTAGTCTTTTCTTCTAAAAATTTCTTCAAAGTATTGTTTAGAATGTCTTCTATCTTCTTGTCTTTTTTCTTTTTTCTTAAGTTTATTCCTCGCTTTTTTGTCTCATTTTTTGTCGAGGAAGTTCCAGCTATATTAAAACTGTCTGGTAGTATTCTTACACTTTTTGGCAAAGTGTCAGTCATTAACGGGTTTGATTTGTCTTTACCAGTTACCGTTTGAACTGGACTAACTATACCGATATCTGGTATAGTAGATCTTTCTGCATTCATTGGGGAATGCACACCTTTCTCATCCATTTTCTGAGATGGAGAACTCCTTGGCTGTGGGGTATTTGGAACATAAATTGGGGTATGATTCTGGCCAATTTCAAAATGAAGTATTTTGATTCTTTCCTGTAGTATTCTAATATGTTCTAGCATTTTTTCTTTCTCTTGTCTAAGTTGTTCGTTTCTGTCATTCAGTCTTTTGAAAGAGTCTGTCATGGCTGAACAATGGTCACAATTTTTTTTTTGTCTGTGTCTTTGTTGATTTTATACTGTGGGATCTGGGTAGTAGTTTGTTTAAGAGATGGGGTGATAAAGAAATTTGGTCCTAAATTTCCTCTAGCAAAGTCTAAAGCTTCATTTAAATCATTAAATCCTTTAAATAAAGGCGTCTGGAAGTTTTTTATGTTGTCTACTACTTCAATCCATGTCTGAAAAACACCGGGCTTTTTTCCCTGTATCACTGTATAAAATTTAAACCTTTTGTCTTGGTTCTTGTCTGTGAAATAAGAGCATAAAGCATTTAAAACTGAAATAAAATAACCATGGTCTTTGGGGGTGTTTCCAAAGGCTATCCACAGGTTATCTATTAGACACCTCTAAGGTTTGTCTATGCTTGTTCCGCCTTGTACCCTGAAATTTAGGTTGCATTCTGGGTAACATATCAGATTCTGCTTACCAAAATAGAGTCTTTCTAATTTTTGAGTATCCATTCGAGTCTGGGCTTTGAACTGAGTAGTTCTTAGCAAAGTCTGTAAATAATTGTCTGTGGAAGGGGAAGCTTCCGCCTTTCCTTTGTCTCTCCCTACATTCATATTAAATTTTTTTCATATGTTAGTCATTTTATTATAAGTCTACTTAGCTGATCTGCTAAATTGTTTTCTTTTTCTTTTATGTGTTCTAATACTATATTATATACTGAGGTGGCGTCTAAAAAATTTAACCATCTTATTTTACTACTAGTTTTCTCGTTTATTTTCTGATAAAATTTTACTATTGCTTCACAGTCTGTTCTTACCAAAATCTCTGGTTTATTCAAAATGTATATTCTAAAAGTATTCAGACCGTAAATAACTGCTAAGATTTCTGCGTCTATACTACTCATGTTACCTTTTTCTTTATACTTACCGCTTTGGTATGCGCATATTCTTTCTTCCTTGTTACTGCTATATTTGTTTTTTCGAGTTTTTAGGACAGCTCCCATCCTTCAAAACTCCCATCTGTTTCAACTATTAAATAGTCTGTTTCTAGGGGCATTGCTAGGTCTGGAATATTGTTTACCATATTCTTAAGTGTTTGAACTAATTTTACGTCTTCTGTGTTAAAGGTTTTCTGCCAGTGGATCCTGTTTTGGAGTATAGCGGCCCTGCTACCTTTCCCAAGTCTTTTATGAAGTTTCTTGCATAGTTTAGTATTCCTAAATTTTTTTGTAATTCTTTGGTTCCATTTAATTTGTCTGGCATGTCTAGTATTTTTCTTGCAATATGAGGCTGTAACTTTATTTTTCTATTTCCTATAGTTATTCCCAAAAAGTTAATTTGTGTCTTACATAATTCCATTTTCTTTTTGCTTATGATTATTCCATGGTCTACTAATAGTTTGAAGACCATTTGTAAATGGCCTAGATGTTCTCTCATATTGTTACTAAAAACTAGAATATCATCTACATATACTATTACAAAATTTCTAAAATCTCTAAAGATATTATCCATTTTTCTCTGGAAAATAGGAGGTGCAGTTTTTAGTCCAAATGGCATTACCAACCATTTGAAATGTCCCTCGGGACAAGTAAATGCAGTCCAGTCTATGCTGTCTTCATGCATTTTTACTTGCCAGTATTCAGATTTGCAGTCGAATTTACTAAAACAATTTCTTCCTTGTATTCTGTTAATTAATTCTGTTTTGTCTGGTAATTTATATCCGTCCATTCTAGTATTATCATTTAGTCTTTTGTAATTTATAACCATTCTTGCTTTCCCTCTGACTATTCTTGCTTTCCCTCTGACTATCTGTGCATGATTTCTAACCATAAAGGCTGCTGATCTATGCCTTGACCTAGATCTTCTTATTACTCCTAATTCTAATAATTCTTTAATCTGTATTTCAAAATCTGCTAAATCTTGATTCGTAGATTCTATTGACGCTGTTTTTACTATATATTCTGGATTAATTATGTCTAGTTTACAGGTTATTCTATTGGACTCCCAATGCTTCAGAGGCCTTTCTCCGATTATTTCTAGTTCGTCTAGAATTTGTATTATTTCTTCTAGGTCTTTCTGATCTTTAATTATTCCTATTTGTTCTATTCCTTTTTTGAAATTGTAAAGTTCAGCATTTATTTCTATCAATGAATAATCTTTTTCTATTTCCTCCATGTCTATCATCTCATTTATTTCTCCTTGGATGTTTATTGCTTCACAATGGTCGCATTGACAATCTTTTCCTTTTTCACATTTTGTTTTTAATTCTTCTTTTCCTGTTTTACTTCTAATACTATGTAGAACCGTGGGTGCATTGGTGGTGATTATGGATGTCTGAGTGATGTTTTTTGATAATATTATTCCGTCTCTAGTCGGGAGACAACTTCCATTATTTTGTAATAAAAAGTCTAAACCTAGTACAAAATCTACTCTAATATTTAAGTCTCTTGTCCATATCTTATCTAGCTTGTAGGATGGCTTGTAAAAATTATCACAAGTATTTTTAAAACTTATCGTTGCTTTTCCCACATAGTGTGAGTATGTATTGTATGATCCATCCATTTGCATTGACACTTGTGTTTCTGGTAAGTTTTTGATTAGGTCTGTTGGTATTATTCTTTCGTTTATAATACTTTTCGTACATCCTGAGTCAACCAGGGCCAACGTCTCTATTTCGTAGTCTTGAATTCTTATCTTTGCTAGTATTTTTATGGTGCTCATTTTTTTGTCTTCATTACATATTAAGCCTTCAAAATTTCTTCTTCTTTGGTTTGTATTCATCAATTCTTCTTCTATGATTTTTTCTTTACCTTTTTCTAGTTTTTCCAGTCTTCGTTCTATTTTCTCAATTTTATCTTCTAGGTTTGATATTTTCATTTCTGTTAGTGATCTAATTGGTTGTTCTTTAATATCTATTTTTTCTTTTAGTATTCTAGTTTCTAGAGTCTTTTCTATACAGTTAATACATCCTATGATGTAGCAATTTTTACATTTTAGTCTTTTATCTTTACTTGGATACCAATGACATACGTAACATTGGTTACTATCCAGTCCTTTTCCTTTTTCGAAAATATGATCACATTCTATCGCGAGATTCACTAGATTGTGGTTATCTAATTCTCCTAGGTCTAGTTTTTCTAATCCTATTTCATTTATTAATTCTTCTCCTTCTGAGTCTGAAGAATTCTGTTTTAGTTCTTCATTTGGGTCTATACTAACTACTGAATATATACTTTCACTATCTGACATGTATTCGTCTACATTTATTAGGGTTTCATTAAATTCTTCTACTAGCTGTGCATTTCTTGTTCTGCTATTATTTCTTTTAGGACAAGTATTAGCTAAGTGGTCTATGCTTCCACACGTAAAACATTCTAGTCTGTTTTTATAATTTCTTTTTCCATCAAATTTTCTTATATGTCTATTTTTATCTAGGTATGGCTTTTTTGCTATTGATTTTCTTAAATAATATTTTTTTGGGTAATAAGAAGCTTTCTTATATTTCTTATATTTTTTCTGTTGTGGGTCTTTGTCGTAACTTTGTGTGGTGTATATACTCTTACAAAAACTTGTCTCACTTTGTTTTAATTGTTTTTGTATTTGTATGTTAGTGCATTTCTCTTGTAATATCTCCATTACATGCTGTATTCTATGACCTATGGTCCATCTTGTTTCTGGGTTTTGTAACACTCCGTCTCGTCTGTTTCATCTTTCTTCTATTTCCCTGCCTAAGGCTCCGGGTAATTTATTAAAGAGTTTCTTTCCTAAGGTTTGATCAAACGTATTTCCACTAATTGTACAATAATAAAAATATTCATTTAGAAATTCTTTAATCTGGAACCAACTACTTATACTTAGTTGTTCTAATTTTATTAACGCGTTTCTTTGTAATGTTATTAATCCGCTATTCGGGTCTTCTCCTGTTATTAAACAATGTATTTTATTTGCGAAATTGTATGAGTTTGCTCCCATGTCTACTAATCCTTGGAATTATTCTGGGAATTCTGATTTATAAGCTTCCCATAATCCCTTTGCAGATTCTCCTAAAAAGGTTTCCATGTATCTATACATGGCTTCTGCATCTACCTCTTGGTTGGATTGTATGTAGTCTGCTACTATTATTCCTTTCCATACATCTATTACTGAATTCCATAGTTGTGGATCGTGTGCTGCTATATTTAGTAGTTTTCCTTTATTGCCTCCTTCTTGGAGTCTGATAGGCTCCTCTATTGGCATCCTTCTTCCAATTGGTCGTATATTTTCTATATTTTCATTTGGGGTTGTTCTATATACTCTATGCCTTGGTAAATTTTCTGAAGTGAGATTTATTCTATTCATAGAGGTTGTTTTTTGGAAAGGGCTTGCACTGCTAGATGCACTTTCCATTAATTCTTTTTGGCTTATTACTGTATCATTTTCACTTTCTTCGTCTTTTTCTCTTTGTAATTTGTTTGTTGACCAAACAGTACTTCTGTATCCATTGTTGTCTGTTCTTAATTCACATCTTTTAAAGTGTTCTTTCATCTTTATTAAATCTAAACTTCCAGTTTTACATTCTTTGCATCTGAAAGTTTGATCCGTATTCTTTTTATACATTTCTTCTGACTTTAAGATTACTTTATCTACTTCAAACTCTTCTTCTAGTATTAATTCTATATTCATATGTTCACTATCTTCTACTTCTTCATCAACTTCTTTTTGGTCTATGTATTTATAATCTGTAAATCTAATAGAGGTTTGTCCTTTATTATTTGTGTACATTATGTGATCGTTAGGTTTTAAAGTTTCTTTTTTATTAAATCTTCTAAGTTCCATTCTAATCCTGCATATTTTTCGGGGTCTATTTTTAAAGGCTTCATTAATTTTATTCCCTTATTTCCCATTAGGCTTACTACGTCTTCTACATTTAGTTTAAATTTGGTACTACTATTAGTAGCTATTTTTCCTATAAATCCTACACATGCTAGAAGATTATTTCCGTTATTCATATCTTCGTATCCTTTAGTCTGAATTCCTATTTTTATGTGTCTTCCGAATTCTGATGAGTTTATTAAATAGTCTGGGCTGCAATAGAAAATTCCTCCATTATTTGTCATGTACTTCTGTGATTCCTATTATTGATTTCTTAGAGTCTGCCCATCTATCATCGTATAGGGTTATTAAGACTTTCGTACCTAGGTTTTTCCTAGTTAGTCCTGTTAATCCTATTATGATTAGTCCCATATGCATCAGATTCATGTTGGATTTAGTTATTTCTTTTAGAGATTCTTTACTTATCAAATTTATACTACTTGTATTTTTTCCTATGACACATAATTGTTCTTCTCTATAATGTCTATATAGCTGAGCTTTGCTTGAAAAAGTTCCTGTATTATAGAGTATTTTTGGACTTAACAATTTTAACCTATTGTTCTGGAAAATTTGTATATCTTTGTGTACGTCTATTATTTCGTCTAACTGTTGTTTAGTATCTCTTTTTGGAGCATTCATAATTTTTGCTAATAGGTTATTCCCTAAGCTGTCTTGCGAGAAACTTGGTCTTGGCCTTTCTGTGAGGGCTCTAGACTTACCTGAGAAAAGGTCCATGGTTGTTTCTTTTTAATTATTTTTGCTTTTTCCTTTTGAGGGGTTACTTCTACTCTTTTTAATTGTTCTACTAATTCGTCAATATTTTTGTCTAGAGGGGGTTGTTTATCTTTTAGAAGCTTTTCTAAGTTTTTATTAATTTCTAATAATAGAAGTATAATTGTATTATTTTGTTTTATTATTATCGAGTCAGTTTTTCCTGGGGGTTGATAGTCTGATAATCCTTCTGGATTAGGTTGGATTTCTTCTGTTTTCTTTATAATTTTCTGGTATATAGGGTCATTCATGAACTAAGAAAGGGTTATTGTCTTTAGTTCTTTGAGTTCTTTCTTTAATTCCTTTATATCTTTTCCTAGATTATAAGAACCTTCTGTCGGAATATTTTCTTTATTTATTAAGTTTTTTAACTTTCTTTCTGTTTCTATTTGTTGATTTTTTATGAATTCTAAGTTTAGGTCTAACCTTTCTAATAATTTGTTATTTTTTTTCTTGCAGCTTTCCAATAGCTTGTATGGTATTTATTACTTCTGAAATATCTTTCTGAACAGTTTCACCTAGATTTATGATTAAATCTGTAATAGTATTTAACTGTTGATCGTCTCCGTGTAATAAGTGTTCTCCGGAATTGAAGTTACACCTTATTAGAGAGTTATCTTTTAGTCTCCTATATTTCCTTTCTGGTGTTAGCTTTAAGTCTAAATACTCTAATCTTTTTAGATTATCAATGGTTGGTTCTAACTTCTGAATTTTAACTTAATCGAATTATCCTAAATGTTTCGTCTCTTTTGTCTTGGTTCTTGTCTGTGAAATAAGAGCATAAAGCATTTAAAACTGAAATAAAATAACCATGGTCTTTGGGGTTTTTTCCAAAGGCTATCCACAGGTTATCTATTAGACACCTCTAGGGTTTGTCTATGCTTGTTCCGCCTTGTACTCTGAAATTTAGGTTGCATTCTGGGTAACATATCAGATTCTGCTTACCAAAATAGAGTATTTCTAATTTTTGAGTATCCATTCGAGTCTGGGCTTTGAACTGAGTAGTTCTTAGCAAAGTCTGTAAATAATTGTCTGTGGAAGGGGAAGCTTCCGCCTTTCCTTTGTCTCTCCCTGCATTCATACTAAAAAAATTTCATATGTTAGTCATTTTATTATAAGTCTACTTAGCTGATCTGCTAAATTGTTTTCTTTTCCTTTTATGTGTTCTAATACTATATTATATACTGAGGTGGCGTCTAAAAAATTTAACCATCTTCTTTTACTACTAGTTTTCTCGTTTATTTTCTGATAAAATTTTACTATTGCTTCACAGTCTGTTCTTACCAAAATCTCTGGTTTATTCAAAATGTATATTCTAAAAGTATTCAGACCGTAAATAACTGCTAAGATTTCTGCGTCTATACTACTCATGTTACCTTTTTCTTTATACTTACCGCTTTGGTATGCGCATATTCTTTCTTCCTTTTTACTGCTATATTTGTTTTTTCGAGTTTTTAGGACAGCTCCCCATCCATATATGTATATATATATACATATATACATATATACATATATATATACATATATACATATATATACATATATATGTATATATATATATATATAGAGAGAGAGAGAGAGACTGAATTACACAAAATATACCATATCCGGGCTTCACCAATTCTAGTTTATAACAAAATTTAATAAAGCTATAGGACATCTAAGTAAAACGAGAGAAGCCTTGATGCAATGGTAGAGTTGCTTGGTTGCTAATGACTAGCTGTGGTTTACGAGTTTAGGGCGTGGTGACAAGCTCTTTGAAGAAATGTAAAGAGAAAACAGGGTATGATATATGCCCACCTTCCAATGCTACAAGAGCTAGAGAACACTTTGTCCACGAGTTTTTTTCTTGTCTTTTTAGGGGTATATAATGGAGAAAAATTGTTGACTGGATACAAAATAGATACACATATACAGAGAGACGAAGTGCTCAACACGTTTTGAGCCTCGCTTCAGGCTTAAGCACGCCTTTGACAACACTTCTGTACAATGCTCTTCAGGCACAAAGACCAAATAATACTATATAAAGTAATTTTGTTCTCGACCCCTCCATAAATGAATCGCTAGTATGTACTTTTCAGTTAAACTTATCTTCAGCCAATTAGGCATATCAGCTTTCACTGTAGTTTATTCTTGAAACCATGTGGAGAACAATATTTTGATGATTTTTCAGCTCTGTTGTTAGTAGTTTGTAGTTATACGTGTGTGTTTTTGTGTATGTCAGTTTACTGAATTTGTTGTGAACAGTATTTGACAAATCTGAAGACTCTTGATCTCAGCTTCTCCATAAGATTGATACAAACACCAAACTTCTTAAACAATAGTTTAGGGTTCATACTTTGATAACCCTTAGGATAATCACAATAACTTTGGTACAAATTGTTCACAAGTTCTTCCAGATGGATAAAACTTGTCTTTCTACACAAGTCACGTTATGACGGGCAGGCATAACTTTATTATAAATCGTTCACAAGTTCTGTCGGATTAGCATAACTTACTTGTTTGTTCAATTGTTAACATGTTTTGATGGACTGACTAACAAAGTTTGGTACTCTCTTCATTCTACTAATTCTCGTGTTAAATTATTCACAAATTCTAACGAATTGAAAAAACGTGCCTGTAGAGAGTTAAGTGCAAGAACAAAATCTATCACAAATTGACTCATATCTCTTAAGCTAGTTCTATGCTGCATTAAAACTCTAATGTTGATCAACACCACACTTTTATATATTGACATCAAAAGCTTCAATAGAGAGGGAGAGCTTTTGGCAAGGCCGGCTCGTGGACTGCTGCCTTAATGGGAATCCTCTGCAACTTGGAATAATCAATTACTGATGAAAACTGGTTCTCTTCGATGGTAGTAATTATGTGAAGAAGAATGTTTTCGAGCTCTTCTCCATCTGTCCACCCGTGGATTTCTGCTCTTATAAGTTGGCGGTTTTCGTTTATTAATTTCCAGACTGGAAAATCTTTCCTTGGCATTACGAAATCTTGTTCTTTCAGCTTCAAGCTAGGGCAAAAATCCCCTGCTCCGTCACCGAGATAGATCATTCTTTTCTTATTCCCTTCCATAGCAAGAGTGGCTTGTATTCTTTCTATTACTAAGCCCTTACACATGTTGGGAGGGCAATGATTACTATTGCACTTGTGATCAAAATCATGGTGAGGACGGATTCTAAGTTTCCCTTCCTCATCAACGTAGCCTGGATTCGTGTTGATTTCCGAAAAGCAATCATTGATTCCTAAATGCTTCAATATTGTCTCGACGAAGAAGAGATTCGCGTCGCTCACTATTCTCAAATCACATCCTAAAGCATGAGCTGCTTTAATGGATGGAACTACACGGGGAATTACAGGTGCCCGTTTCAGTACTTGTTCAATGTCGTCGATGGTTTTGCCTTGTGCATGAAGCTCCTTCATCATGGTGTCCATAACAGAGTTCCATGGCATTGTAGGCACAAGTTGATTGAACAAATCAGTAGAACCTAATTCGTCCACGACCCAATTGTCGCTATCCAAATCGATGATAGTCTTGTCGAAATCGAAAACCACTACAATTCTCGCCATGATTAAAGCAGAGAGAAACAATTGATTTAGATTTGAGGATTGAAGTGATTGAGAAAGAAGAGGGGTTTATATAGTGGAAAAAGAGTGAAGGAATTGTCCATTCCTAGTATGAAACGGAAATAATATATATGCCAAGAATATTACGCTTTGAGTTTAAAGCAAAAAGCAATTCAAAGTTCCCTAGTGGAAAAAGAGTGACGGGTTAGTCCATTCCTAGTGGGAAAAGAGTTAAAAGGCTTTGTACATTCCAAGTAGGAAATGGATTGGGTTTGTTCATTTAAATTAGGAAACTTAAGGAATATTATACAAAAGACTTAATACATAAGTTATACATACTGTATGGGCAAAACTTACTCGTGTTGTTCAATTTGGTCACAATTTTTTTCTCTATTTTATGAAAATAATTTTATTTATAATCCACAAAATAATATTCTATACATTGTTAAACTGAAAAATATAATTGAATTTGATCATGATTAAATGATCAATACTCCCTCCATCCCATATTACTTGTTCACTTTTCCTTTTAAACGCCCCTTGTAAAATCGTAAATAAAATGGTTAGTTTTACTAATTTAACCTCTATGCACTCCTTTGAAAAATTATAAAACGACCCTTTCCGTCATTATGATTGAGCTATTAGTGCGAGGAAACGGGTTAGAAAACTTCTGGGTTGGGGAGTTGAAAATTTCGGGCTTGGCTAGTCTCGGATGAAATCTGAGAGAGGTGAAGTCTAGGGAAATTCAGAAAGGATTGGGTGAAATATTTAACTTTGAACTAGATTTTCTATTAAATAAGGTGTTAAGGAGTACATAGGACTTTTCGGAAGTGAATTCGGGTGAGTAGAACTCTCGATATCGAACTTGACGTAAAGGGGTTGGTCTGGCATGTCAAGGTTTGAAAGTGTGTTGCGAAATGGGAAAAACTGGGAGGATTCCCGAGTTTCTGTCTTGTGTCAGCCGCTATAGCGGGTGACACACCACTATAGCAGGAGTCAAAGGCGGTCAACCTCGCTATAGCGGGCGGCTTCCGCTAAGGCAGCGCCGCTATAGCGGGATTGGACCACTATAGCGGGATAGGTCGCTGTAAATGCAGAAACTTCCTAAAAAACGTTCATTCTTACCCAAGAACGTTTTGGGAAAGGGTAGAGTCGATTTGGGGCATTTTCTACTGATTTTTCACCAAGATTCTTTGTAAAGGTAAGTAATTTGTTCCCCTAATATAGTATTTTGATTTCTATGCCTTAGAATCGATAGTTACGGGCCTTGGGGAGGGTTTGACTTGACCTAAGATGCAAATATGGTGTAACAAGGATTTTTGAGTGTAGAATCCTTGGGTTTTGGATATAAACTGTTTATTCATGATTATATTACCGTACTTCGCTAGTGTAACCATAAAATTGGTAGTCCTAGGTGAATTATTGGTGGAAAAACCCTGGGTGGGTGGAATGATCATGGAATTGACCTGGAATTTGAGATTAAGATATAATCCGAGAATATTTAGGCCATTTGAGGTTGATTTTGTGTTTATGTTATTGTTTTTAGACCAAGATCAAGCTAGAGCTTCAAAAGAGGAAAAGGCTCAGGTCCAGTAGAGCATTCAGGTTTAATTTGAGGTAGGTGATGGTTGAATTATTTCCCAAATTACGTTATGTGTGCATGTTAACTATTACATTAGTATTTATTGTGCTATACGTATTTAGGGAAGAGGGGAATGGATGTGAAATGATATCTTGTTGTCAATCTCATGCAATGAACTTGTCTTAATGCTGGTTGGTTTTAGAAGTGTGGTTATATTCATTGTGTTTGTGATTGTATGATATCTGTGATTTTTTAATTGGCTCGGGTACCATGCCTGGTACGGAATATCTATCGGGTTGGTTTGAGTACCACGCCTGGTACAAATTCTATTATGGTTGGCTTGGGTACCACGCCTGGTACATGTTTGATTGTGTTTCTGTGTGTTGGTTCCATGAGTAGATTGGATTTATTTCTCGTGGTGTATTTATTACATATTGATCAATGAGTGGCCGGATTGTTGTGTTTAAATGCTGGAGTGATTCTTGTATAGATCAGAATTGCATGTTAAATACCGTAGATGATGTCTTAGGGATCCTTGGGTAGTCCGGGTTACTTGAAAGGCGTGGAATCACATGTATTGTTGTTGTTGTTGTGGTTTGAACATGTCTCATGTAGTTGCTAAGCCAGGTTGATGATTCAGAGTCTTGTTTATATTCACTGACTTGCATTATACATGTTTGTCCTGTTTTACTAAGTTGTAGTTATATGTTCATATTTCGTATGTTTGAAGCTGACCAATGATCCTACCAGTACACTGTTGTTTTTGTGTACTGATACTACACTTGCCCTTCTTTTGTTAATACAACGCATATTCCGGCTGCTGCTACGCGACCTCAGTTGTGATACGAACGCTTCTTGAATCTAAGGGTGAGCTGCATCTTCCGGGTTACCATCTACTTTCTTTCTAGTCCATTGTTCGGACTCAGACTCTTTTATTGTTGGGGTTGCATCCCCGCATTTTAGATTTTGTTAGATATTTTGGTACACGACTTTCAGATTATAGGGAGATTATTTTTGCAAGTTTTCGATTAACTATTTTAGATATGAAACCTGGCTTTAATTAATGAAATCTGGTTTTTAGCTGCTTAGTTGTTTAAGTTTTTGGTTGGGTAATTGGTTCTCCTACCGGGGGTTAGTGTAGGTGCCACTCGCGGTGATTTAGGTCGTGACAAAAAGAGACTTTGATACTGAAATGATATGTTATATAGCATTCCACCTCATCAAAATGTCAGTATCACGTAAAATTTAGTGTCAATTTAGGACAGTCATAATGAGGAGGGTAATATATGAACAATTTAAGTAACAAAAATAGTATGACAAAGGTAAAAATAATCATTTTTGCACAATACAGGGGAAAATTTAACCTTAAAAATAAATAATAATAATAATAATAAAAAAAAAAAAACTTTTTTAATACATATATAGAATATGAGCAAAAGCTAATAGATTTCCATAAACCCGTAAGTAAAGCTTTGAATATACCACTAATCCCATCCCACCCCTACTAACTATAGTCTCCTTTCCCCGTTCCATTGCCATCTCTATTTGTAACACCTCGTCCCGTCCTAGTGCATCTCTACTCGTCAAGTAGGATGGGATGAATTGCAGAATTATTTTTGTTGCCTTGTTTGAGCAATGCAATTTCAAACGAAGCGATTCATTTGAATTTCCTTGGTTGGTTGTGGCTCTGTCACTAACTTAGGCAGTTGTAAAACAATCACTTAGTATTTTTTTTGTCTCAATTGATACTTGAATCTTGGTCTCCCTAGCCATGATTTTAGCCTACTTCATTGACCGTCAAGCCCCACCCCACATTGCGATCCAAACATTTTTCCTTTTTTGATAAGGATACTCACATACTAATCTTGTTCTATCCTTTTCATTCTCTTTTCTTATGGTTCTGGTTGAGGAAAATGATTTAGTATATCAAAAATATTGATATTGAGTTATGAAGCTGAAATCAGGACTAATAAAAATATACAAGTAGATTCCAATAAATGCATATTACATGGTAATTCGAATAACGTAACAAGGGGCAAAATCAGAGAAATTTAGATAAATTCAGTTAATTGTCTATGCGATCACAATCACCATTACAATTATCCTAAATTAATACTCTAAACAAATTATATATTGTCAATCTTCTTTGGACTTCTTTTTCCTTCAATGAATTAAGATGCTTGGGTTGATGGAGAAAAGTAAGGAGAAATTGCTTTAAAGAAATTATAAACATGAAGTTCCAAAATATAAGGGATTTATAAGCTTAATGTGAAGCAGAATGTGTTCGAGCTCTTCTCCATCAGTCCACCCATGGATTTCTGCTCTTAAGAGTTGGCGGTTTTCATTCATTAATTTCCAAACTGGAAAATCTTTCCTTGGCATTATGAAATCTTGCTCTTTCAACTTCAAGCTAGGGCAAAAATCTCCTGCTCCGTCACCGAGATAGATCATTCTTTTCTTATTCTCTTATGAAGGAAACTGGATCGGGTCACCCATGTGGGTCAATCAGGATCCATATTAACAAATAAATAATATGTGATTATTTAATTATTTATATTAATAAATAAAGGGGAAGAGACACAACTATTGGGAAGAGTTGTGTCCCTTTAGATTTATATATATGTGTTCTCTTGTGAGAAACGGACACACTTTTTCTCAAAAGAAAAAACAAAAGAAAGAGAAAGCTCTTCTCCTTCTTCCTTCTCTCAAGTTCTTGTGTGAAACGATTCTTAGAAGATTCTTCCCGAAATCAAGAACAAACTTCTGTAACAGGTACGCGATTATAGACTGTGGGTGGCTATTTTTGTGTAGTTCGTGTTTTTACTAATATGTGATTGCACTATTAGACTAGTAAAACAATATTTAATGATTCTGCAAATGGTGTGTTTGAGCATATCCTTCATTGGCATCAGAGCCTGCGTTATTTGTTTTTTCTTGGTCTTAATTTCTGTTCGAAAAGAAAAAACACAAGTTGTATGAATTTTATTCTGTGTTGTTTTGTTAATATTTTTTTCGTTTGTTTCTTGTGACCGCATGGTCACGGTCTTAAAAGGAAATTTGGGATTGAATATTGCTTGATGTTTCTTCACAATATTCTTAAAGAAGTACTCCATGTTATCATTTTTTTAAAACTATTTAATTCTATGAAATTTGAATTCCAACTCACTGAAGTTCTACAAGGCAACTGTTAAAGAATTTCTTTACGTGAGTTTTGATAATGATATTGGAGTGTTTGTTCTTTAATGAGGAGAATTATTTTTTCTATGGTTTAAATGGGAAAAAAGGTGGTGTTCTTGAAATTTGATGACAGAAGTGAGATTATTTATTTGGCGAATTTTTTTTCCTTTCTTGTTTCCTGGAAAAAAGTTTCTTGCTTTTTGAAAAAGTGCAGAATGTTTTGCCAAAGAGTCAAACATTTTTTTTGGTTGCTAAAGCACTGGGGTAAAGGAACCAACATGTTTTTTGATTTGCAGTCTGTGTGGTTGCATATATGTATTATTTACCAATCTTTTTTAGGGGATTGTGGTGCCGAGCAAATCCCAAAATTTGTAACTACTATTTTCAATATTTACATGTGTGTATCCAAATATATAATTTAAGGTGCATTTACTTAGTGTAATAGTCTATGTGACATTTTATTTGCATAAGCCCACATAATTTTTATACTTTTGTGAAAATTAGTTATTTATATTATTATTGTTATTAAGCGTTTCTATAACTATTATAGAATTTATGCTTATTTAATTTTGAATTTATGTGATTTAAGATATGTGTTCTTTAGATGATTAATTGTGTTAGATTTACAACATATTAGAATTCGGATGATGATTGAAAACTTAGTGAACTTTCAAATCTGAACCTGATGTGAAATGAATATGAAATAGTGATTATTTTAAGAATATTATGTATATGAATTTAGGCTAAAATAATGTACATAGTTGTCTCATGATACTTTATACTTGTTTAAATCAGTATGTCAACTGCTGCAAAGAACATTGTCGCCGAGCTTAATAAAGGTGATAAGCTTAACGGTGACAACTACGAAATATGGAGTATGAAAATCCAATACGTCCTGGAAGAGCAAGAGGCTCTTGAAGCTCTTAATGTGTCTTTGACACTTCTCGAAAATGGTGATACCCCCCAACATGTGAAAGACCTGGAGACATATCAGGCTTGGAAAAAGAATAATTCTCTTGCTCGCATAACGTTGCTAAGCAGCATGGATAACGATATTATGAGAGAATTCCGACAGTATGACGATGCTAAGGACATGTGGTCCTCATTAAAAGAAAAATTTGGTCATACTTCAGTTGCTAAGTTAAGGGCTCTTACAATTAAGTTGGATACTTATAAGAAGCGCCCTGATCATACTATGCGTAAGCATCTACGCCATATGTCAAATATGATGAATGAACTGAAAGATGCTGGTCATGTGTTGACCGAAGAGCAACAACTCCAAGCTGTGATTCGCTCCCTACCCCAAAGTTGAGAAAGCATGAAAATTCATTTGACCCATAATGTTAGCATCAAAACTATAGAAGATGCTAAGAGTCATTTGGAACTCGAGGAAGAACGCCTCGAGATTGACAATGCTGCTATAAATGCGTACATGGCTAGTTCCGATTCACGATATGGACATGGTGAAAAGCGCAAATTTTTTCAGAAAAAGGGAAAAGGAAAAGTCTCAAAGAAGCCTAAGATTAATCAACAAGGAGAGAAAAATAATTCTGCTCCAAAGAAAAAGGTGAATATGGCTAAGCTTAAATGCTACAACTGTAAGAACAAGGGACACTTTGCTCGTGATTGTCCTGAGCCTAAAAAGGAACATGACCTTATTAATAATTTACATAGTGATGTAAATATTTCTTGTTCTACTTTTTTAACTGAATCACTTCCTTTGTGGATTATAGACTCAGGAGCCACCGAACATATAGCGACGAAAAGAGATGCTTTTGTGGTTTTTCGACGAATTCCAAAAGGATCTAAATGGGTATATGTAGAAAATAACTTCAAAGAGGAGGTCAAAGGAATTGGTACCTGCAAACTTAAAATACGTGGTGGCCGAACTCTATTTCTACATGATGTACTATTTACCCCGTCAATTCGCCAAAATTTGGTCTCTGTCAGAATGTTAATTAAGTTAGAATTTAATCTTTTCTTTGATGAACATGATTTGGATATGTATTTAGCTAAGATAAAATATGGTACTGGTTATTTCTATGATCGTTTTATTGTATTGGATGTTGTTCAGAGTTCCAATAATAATAATATTTATTTTTCCTTATTTACGTCAACTTCTAATTGTGAGACTGATGTAAATACATGGCATGCTAGGCTTGGCCATATTGACCAGCAAAGAATGAATCGCTTAGCCAAAGAAGGTCTTCTTGGCTCAATAGATAAAGTAGAATTGTCTACTTGTGAATCTTGTCTAGCTGGAAAAACTGCGAGAAAACCATTTGGGAAAGGCATAAGAGCTGATACTCCATTGCAATTAATTCTTCTGACATCTATGGTCCAATGAATGTAAGGGCAAGACATGGTGCTATTTACTTCATCAATTTTATTGATGATTTTACTCGATTCGGTCATGTATATTTGATTTCTCACAAATCTGAAGCATTGAGTTGCTTCATTAAGTTTATGAACTTAGTTGAGAATCAACTGGATAAAAAGATCAAAGCTTTAAGAACCGATCGAGGTAGAAAGTATTTGTCTGATGATTTTAAACGATTGTGTGATAAAAAAGGAATTTAAAGACAACTAACTACTCCCTACACTCCACAATAAAATGGTGTTGCAGAACGATGAAATAGAACCTTGTTAGAAATGGTTAGGTTAATAATGGCGCAAGCAAAATTGCTTATCACCTATTGGGGTGATGCTTTGCTCACTGCTATATTTGTGCTTAATCGTGTCCCTTCTAAATCAGTTACAACTACGCCGTATGAGTTATGGACTAAACAAAAATTCGATTTGAGCATTTTGAAGCCTTGGGGTTGTGATGCTTTTATCCATAATCCTTTTTCTCAATATGAAAAATTAGGTCCAAGGAAAAGAAAGTGTATCTTTATACGATACTCTGAACAGTCTAAGGGTTATGTGTTCATAGGTGAACAAGATAGTGGCACAGTAACTGAAGTTGAGTCACGTGATATTACATTCATAGGGAATGATTTTCCTAAGCAGGGCGAGATAGGTCAAGACTTATCCTTTTATGAAACTATGGATCAAATCTCTTCCGCTACAGATGTTCAAATGGATTTGAGTGAGAGTCATTTTGGTGATAATGGATCAGTTCCTATTCCCACATATAAATCATCTGAATCGAATCCTTTGGATATTGCTGATTCGAGTGGGAGTAACTTACCAATTGATGAATCAATTTATCAATCTCAACCTCGACGAAAAAGTTATTCACAAATTCCCCACCGTCGATTTGAGATTGAAGGGGAAGCATTTATAGTTACTCCAGATGATGAAGAGTCACGAAATATAAATGAGGCTATTACATGCCCCGCTAAATTTTTTTGGTTAAAAGCAATGGATGAGGAGATGGATTCAATGAAAACTAACCAAGTGTGGGAATTGGTTGATCTACCTATAGGCTAAATATCTATTGAAAATAAGTGAATTCTCAAAATCAAGCGTAAAGCCGATGGTAGTATCAAAAACTTTAAAGCTGCCCTAGTGGCTAAGGGGTACACACAACATGAAGGAATTAATTATGAAGAAACTTTTTCACCTGTTGTACGCTTTGCTTCAATAAGGCTAATTTTGTCAATAGTGGCTATGTTGAATTTTGAATTACATCAAATGGATGTGAAAACTGTATTTCTCAATGGAGAACTAGAAAAGGAAATCTATATGGAACAAACTGTAGGTTTTGTAACAAAAAAGACAAAGAACTTAAAGTATGTCGACTTCGTAGGTCGATTTATGACCTTAAACAATCTTCTAGACAATGGTATTTATGTTTTCATAATGCGATCAAATCGTATGAATTTATTATGATTCATGAAGATCATTGTGTGTACATTAAAAAAATCCAAAGATAAGTTTGTCATCTTATTATTGTATGTGGACGACATACTTATAGCTGCAAGTGACATCGAGTATGTAAAAGGAATAAAAGAGTGATTATCATCTACTTTTGAGATGAAAGACATGGGTGAAGCATCAGACATCCTTGGAGTTAGAATTTCAAAAGATCGTTCGAAAAGATTGTTATCTCTTTCACAAGAATATTACATTAAGAAAGTTCTTGAACGTTTTAATATGCAAGATTGCAAACCCATAGACACTTTGATTTCTAAAAGTGAAGCTTTAAGCCAAGGGATGTATCCTCAGACTCCACAAGAGAAGGAACAAATGAAAAAGGTTCCTTATGCCAATGCAGTCGAAAGTCTAATGTATGCTATGATGTGTACTAGACCCGATATCTGTTATGTCATTGGGTTAGTTAGCCGTTATCAATCTGACCCAGGAAAACAACATTGGAAAGCAGTTAAAAGGATATTGAGGTATCTTAAAGGCACAATTGATTTTTCCTTATGCTATCAAGGAAATGATATGCAACTCAAAGGCTATACTGATGCTGATTGGGGAGGAGATTTAAATGAGAGAAAATCAACCTCTGGATATGCATTCTTGCTTAACAATGACGTCATATCATGGAGTAGCAAGAAGCAGTCATGTATAGCCTTATCTATAATGGAAGCTAAATTTGTAGCACTTTCATCTGCTATGCAAGAAACTGTCTGGCTTAAACGTTTTCTGATTCACTTGGGTGTGTATAACAATGATGTTGAACCTGACACAATCAATTGTGATTGTCAGGATACAATAGCTTACACAAACAATTCAAAGTACCATGGAAAGACGAAACATATTGATATTAAGTATAATTTTGTAAGAGACATGATTGTACAAAAGGAAGTGAGCGTGAAATACATATCTACGCATTAAATGATAGCAGATCCCTTAACGAAACCCATAGCATGTGATACTTATGAAAGACATGTAAAGTCATTGGGTTTACATAGATGCTGATGTATTTATATTTTATTTTTCCCAATCATGTTCATGTAAATTCACATTATTGAAGTTAATGTTGATTTATGCCTAATTTTCCATCTTTGTTGGCTCATATACATCTAAATTTTATGTAGTGTACATAAGTTTTCTTAGGATAAAAAGTATGTCAGACAGATAAAAATATTGGCCTATTCACACAGGCAATCGCCTTTATTGTCTAAGTGACAAGTAGAAATGAGACAATTATAAACTAATTATTGTCAGAAGTGATGATAAAAGAGAGTTGAAAGTTTATAATGATAAGTCGTTTGTTAGTTTGTGTTTAATCATACGTGATTAAAATGAGTTAGTCTGTTTCTAATGCCACATATAAGTTTTGAAGAATAAAATAATTGAGTAGATATGTGAACTCAAAATTAGACATGAGTTGTCTGAACTATCATCTGCACAATATTTAATTTATGAAAGACATACGCTCTATGGGAAAAAGAGTCGGTATTGTGATACATGTTTCATACCATGTATGCATATAGTGATCCATAAGGGAGATACAAGTTTAGTCTCTACTTGTTATCGTGTGAAACCCTGAAAATTATAAGTAATTTTCTACATTGTACCCTCATGACTTTAATCAGTTTCTTGAGATTTAATTTGGTATTTGCTATCTTAGTATGTTGCCAAGAGATCATATTTGATTCGGTCTGGCGGGACATATCTAGAAAAGCATATCACGTTGAGATTAAGAGATTCTTGAAATGAGGAAAATCATTGAGTATTATCACATTAAATGTGTTCATTGACCGGTCCTTTATGTTTGTCTTTGAGACGAGTACATAATGATGAACTCAAAATTAATATAAAAAGATTATGAGAAATATGAATGTGATAAATGATTTAGGGTACTGCATACTATATAATCTACTCTAAGTTTTATTGATCGAGATGCTATATATTCCTAACAGATGTATAGCGATGAAGCTCTCGAAGTATGCACTGGTCACACGGTCTAGTCGTAGTGTATTAAAGTTACAAAATAAGAAGGAGAGTTGACCCACTATGTGTGAGTGGGAGATGAAAGAAACTGGATCGGGTCACCCATGTGGGTCAACCCGGATCCATATTAACAGATAAATAATATGTGATTATTTATATATTTATATTAATAAATAAAGGGAAAGAGACACAACTATTGGGAAGAGACATAACTATTGGGAAGAGTTGTGTCCCTTTAGATTTATATATATATGTTCTCTTGTGAGAAACAAACACACTTTTTCTCAATAAAAAAATAAAAGAAAAAGAAAGTTCTTCTCCTTCTTCCTTCTCTCAAGTTCTTGTGTGAAGCGATTCTTAGAAGATTCTTTTCGAAATCAAGAACAAATTTCTGTAACAGGTACGCGATTATAGACTGTGACTATTTCGGTGTAGTTTATATTTTCATTAACATGTGATTGCACTATTAGAGTAGTGAAATAATATTTAATGATCCTGCAAACTGTGTGTTTGAGCATATCCTTCATCTTCCATAGCCAGGGAATAAGAAAACAAATGATCTATCTCGATGACGGAGCAGGGAATTTTTGCCTGAGCTTGAAGCTGAAAGAGCAGGATTTTGTAATGCCAAGGAAAGATTTTTCAATCTGAAAATTAATGAATGAAAACCGCCAACTCATAAGAGCAGAAATCCACAGGTGGACTGATGGAGAAGAGCTCGAACAAATTATGCTTAACATAATTGAAGAAACTACTATCATCAAAGAGAAACAGTTTTTAACATCAGTTGATTATTGCAAGTTCCAGATGATTTTGCTACAACACAATATATCTATACCTATAAAATTTAAGCTATGAATTTAAAATTTGTAGATATTACCTAGTAATAGCCAGAAAAAATTAAATTTCATAGCTATTTATAAATTCGTAAAAATTTTTAGCCACGAAAATTAAATTGACAAAGCTAATTTTTATTTTTGCTATAATTATTAATAATCATGACAATAGTTGCCTAAATAGCTACAACTTTATTGCTACAATAAATTTTTATAGCTGATCATAAGTTCTTACCACGCAATAAAAGTTATTGTAGCAATAGTAATATTTTAGCCACAATAAATTATTTGAAATAAAATATTGTAGCTAAATAAATTTTTTTGCTTTAAATTATAAAAAATTATAGCAATAGTTAAATGATATAGCCATATTTTTTCTTGCTATAGTAAAATTTTATAGCTAATTATTAATTGTCATGAGTTAAAACTTATGTAGTAATAGTAATCTTTTAGCCACAATAAATTATTTGAAATAAAATATCGTGGCTAAAAAAATATTTTACTTCATATTATAAAATATTATTGCAATAGTTAAATGATATAGTCATAGAGTTTTTGTTACAATAAAATTTTGTAGCTAATTAATAATTTTTGCCATGTGTTGAAACTTGTATAGTAGCCTTTTAACCATGAAAAAGGTTATTTAAAACAAAATATTGAAGCTAAATAAGTATTTTTGCTTTGAGTACTAAAAATTTGTGGCATAGTTAGCTTAATAATAGTTATAATTATTTTTCATGACAAAGTAATTTAGCCACAAACTATTTTTGCAATTAAATTATTGACTAATAATTATGTTTTATCACGAGCTAAAATTTGTTGTGGTAATACTAATTTAGAGCAATTGAAGGTGTTAATCATTTAATTAGTTTTAATACTACATGTTTACTTGTGAATTTAAAATAAAATACAGTAAAATAGGTGATTATATCTAATTAATTTTGTTATCTAATTATATCGAACTTAAATATAACTTCACTAAGTCTCACTGAAACTTCATCTTGGCCAAGTGCTTTCAGAATTATTGTTTGACTCAGACTTGTTTCATTAGAAATAATATATTTATTGATCTAATATGATTGGAGGTGTTAATTGTTTGATCTAATTCAATTTTACATCTTGTAATTTTTAAATATAACTGGAATAAATACTTGATTATATGTATTTTAATTAACTAATCATGTCAATTATAGAGAAACTTCAATAAGTCTCATTCAAACTTCATTCTGACTAAGTGTCCTTATAATTATTATCTGGCTCAGACATAATTTATTGAGACATTACCTTTACTAACTCAGTGTAACTAGAGATCTTTTGATTAAATTTTATAGGATCTTACTTATAAATTTCAAATATAATTTAAATAAATAGGTGATATATATAAATTAAATTTTAAATAAAAAAATTAAAATACAAGAAAAAGGTAACCTTCAACCATAGATAATTTATATATCTATTTATAACTTCAAACTTATCAACTAACTTCTTAAGCTTATTGTAACGACCTGATCCGTCGTTATTTTAGGAATCATGATATCACGGATTTTGGAAACGATTAAAAATACATTTTGAATTAAGTGGGGTGACGTGACAAAAATTTTTGGATTTTGAAATTTATCTGCGTTGACGTTACTCTACTATAGCGGAAATTATTTCACTATAGCGCCGCTGCGATAGCGGTCAGCCATCCGCTATAGCGATATTGTGGAAAACAGAAGTTAGATTACGCGATTTTTATAAAAATCTTCTCCTCCTCAGTTGGAAAACATACGAGGGTTACTCCAAAAATCCTCCTAGGCTTCTCCAAAGCTTGGGAGCCATGGGGAGGAGAGTTTTCGACTAAAGGAACGCAAAACCATGAATTCTGGGCTTGTCATCCGCCAGGAAACGCCTTCATGGAGCCAAAAAAAGTATTGTGAAGCTGCTTGGCGTCCAGGTAGGATAGATTTTCTTCATTGAGTAGATTTGACCTGTTTCATTTCATATTGTTGCATAGACGGAAAGGAGAATACATGTTTAAGCCTTCGGACACGGAGTCTGGAGGATTGTTGTGTTTGACTGATCTTGGAATGGGAAAAATGGTAGGGTTGTAATGATGGGTTGTAATTTTTGAGTTATTTGTGTTCAATATGTGGGGTGGGATGCTAGATTCCAGGAACTATACGGTTGGGAAGGTTCGGGGAATCAGAAAGTGTCATAGGTAATTAAATGACTAGTTAAGGGGAGTGCCGAGAATAATTTAATGTAAAAGAAGTAGAGTAAACAAGAAGGGTTGAGGTGCTAATGTTAGGGGATGTTTTCCCCATGATGTATCTGTCTTAAGAGGAGGATTCAGATTTGATGTGTCTGCTAGATGTGGGTCTTGGGGGTGAGCCAAGATTTAGTCTCCGAACAAGAAGTCAATGTTGGGGTCGTGGATTTGGGTGTTGGGTAGGTGATGGTTACTGTTTTTCCTAATATGCAATATGTGTTCATGTACTATCGCTTAGTATTGTATGAGTTTGCATGCTTAGTGAATGAGATTATGAATGTCTAACTATCCTGTGTCAATTATGTGAAATGAATTGGGTTTGATTGTGTGTTGGATGACAAGTGGGATGTTGTTCATTATTTATTGACTTGTTGAATTATGTGTGATATTCGGTTGGCTCGGGTACTATGCCTAGTTGGCTTGAGTACCACGTCTGGTACGGGTTTGATTTTACTTATATTGATTATATTTTGATGATGGTTCCATGAGTGGATCGGGTTGTATTCTTGATAT
This sequence comes from Jaltomata sinuosa, assembly GCA_003996215.1. Lineage (NCBI taxonomy): Eukaryota > Viridiplantae > Streptophyta > Magnoliopsida > Solanales > Solanaceae > Jaltomata > Jaltomata sinuosa. The sequence continues at coordinate 400,332 of QJPP01000552.1, forward strand.
GTGGTTGTTGCATGATGGTCCTTGAGAGGCCGAGTGGTTGTACGTAACTGTGAGGTTGGTCATAGTGTAAATCAGAATTGTATGTTAAACACTTAGGTGTTGTCTTAGGGATTCGTAGTTGGTCCAGGTTATTTGAAAAGAGTCTATGTTATTGTCATGGTGTATTGTGCAATGGCTGTTAGACTTGTTATATGTGATTGGTAAGCTAGAGGAAAGACTTAGAGTCTAGTTGTATTGCTGGCTGTTGTTGTCTATTGGGTATTGTCCTAGAGGTCCCTAGCGCTGTTTGGGCATTGTAAGTGATATTTACGTATGCATGTGGTCTAGTTGGAAAGTAGCTAGATTTACTTCTGGTTGTTGAGTCATAGAGGTTGACTTGAGTCACAGAATGGTAGTCTGGGTCTGGACATAGTAGTCAGTCTAAAGGTTAAGTGTGACTTGAGAAGTCTTAGGTGTCAGGGTGTAGAGCCTCCGAGTGGTGGAGTTGGCAGCGGAATGGGATAGGAAGATTGGGGATGGAACGAGTAAGTCCATATGTGTAAATGTCATGATGTATAAGCTCAGGGTTGGGTTTATGTTGGGTTTGGTAAAGGTGAGTGTTTAAGGATGGTAGCATTGTAGCTAATTGCATATTTTCTTCTGTGTTCCTTATATGATGGTATGGAGTGAATTCGGGTCGACCGATGATACCTACCAGTATGTGTAGTTGTACTGATACTACTCTTGCTATACCTATTGGGGTATAGTCTGATTGCAGAGTCAGTGATATTTCATAGGTACATGATGGTGGTGATCTCCAGCAACTTCTATTTTTCGATATCATGGTGAAAACTGTCTTCTTTTATTTACTTGTATTTCTCCTGTAGTAGTTCTTATACCTGCTTAGACTAGATTCTAGGAAGGGTTGTTTCGGGTTTTAAAAGTGATTTTATGGTATTTAATTTGTAAAGTATTTCCTGAAACACAGGTTTGTAATCATTTTCATATATTAAGAGGATGTTATTTATGATTTTACTTTGATTTCCGCAATTGCCTATTGGATCGGGTGGTAAGGGTTCACTTATCTAGGTGCTTAGTGTAGGTGCTCGTACGACCCAATAGTTGGATCATGACAGATAGTATCAGAGCGTAGGTTACCGATCTCCTAGTACAAGAGCAAAATATCGAATAGTCCTGCGGATTGGTGTGTTGACATCCACATCTAATCTTTGGGAAGCTATGAAGCATTCTAGGAATTACCTCTCTTCTTTCCTTCCTTTCATGCGGTTCGTTACTTACTTGTATGGGTTGAGTCCAATGGGTATCTGCCCTGAGAGGTTGTGGTAAAGCATGGATGACCGACTAACAGTCATCCGTGAGATGAATAGGGAGTAGTATATGTGGATTGATTTTGTTATAGCTTGAAGCTTGGAATTTTGTGTGTTGCAATGCTTAGATGACTGAAATTGTTGGTGTATAATTGATTGCTTTGATGTGACTATTTGGGTCTGAAGAGAGTCATAACTTGATTTTGCGTGCTTTGGTTTGTGAAATTGCTATGTGTCTTGATTTGAAAAATTAGTATAGCTTTCCGAAAATGGACTCATCATTGGTTAAGATGGTGAGGGGACAAGACTTACAACTGTAGGGAAGCTTTGACTTCAGGACAGTCGGGACTTGGTCGGGAACCATGGGAACGAGAGGGTTATTCTTGCATGATAGCGGGAAGGTGTTGTTGTGAACAGTTTTCTCATTCATTTCGAATTTGATTTGGTGATATCTTGGTTCTAAATTTCGATCGGTCCATTGTTAGGAATGGTCTTGGGGTGTTGTTTAAGACCATGTTGGGATTTATGGGGTTAAACAATAATAACCGGGAATGGGATGAGTATACTTTGCTGAAAATTTTAATTTTCTGGGTTGATGCCATCGGGACGGCCATAGCGGAACGATATCACTACGGCAATCCCGCTACAATGGAAATTTTCCTATTACGGCAGTACCGCGGTAGCAGAGTGACGACCGCTATAGCAGAAAGGGGCGGGACAGAATGTCTGTGCTGTTTTCCCCTATTTTTCCTTCCATTTTCGGGGTGTCTAAAAGTAATAGTCAAACTATGAGCTGCTATGTAAAAGCAGGAAAATACCGGTAAAATGAATTTAGCATGCATATAAGGGAAATATTGTATGAAATTAGCATCCATGTGCTTAAAAACGAAGGGAAAAAAGAAAAGGAAACATCGTTTAGTACATTCCCCAAACATGGGAAAAACTCAGAAAGCAGTTGATACGCCCAAATTACACCTCACTTAAGAAGCATAAGTGGTCGCCGTTAATTATAGAATCCAACAAGGTTGGGGTCAAATCCTACAGGGAATAAAGTGAAAATTAAGTCGTTAGTAATTTAGATGACTAGTAATCAATAATTTCTGGAAAATGGAGGGGTTTTCTAGTGATCAAACTTTAATTGTTTCTTTGAATAATTCACATAACAAATAACAAGTTTCAGTGAGTGAAAATCAAAATTAGAGATGAACTATGGATGTGTTCACCATGGCTTCGTGAACAACCTTGGGTTAGAGCTCCAATGGATTCATTTTATATGCAAAATACGAAGTAATTGAAATCATTCGTACGTCTAATCGTTTCTCAACCAAAAAGATGTTTTTCTTTTTAATTCTTTCAAACTTGAAAAGATACAATTACAAAACTCAATTATTCCTCTAAGTAGATTAACCTTGCTAAAACGTCAATCATTAGACGGGAGTTAGTAGTCTCAAATTCCTGTTGTTAATCTATTTTACCCGGTTTTAATTTCTTGATTAAAACAAATTAAATTTAGGCTTGTTCTAATATTTTCAACCATTAGAAAATAGTAAAAATGCAAGATTAACAACGTATGAAGCATATAAAACGAATCCATTGTCACACGTAACCTAGATTATTACTTTTGTCATAGATCTCACAACCCTAGTTGTGGGAGTTCTAGCTACTCATGAATAAAGAAGAATAAAAAGCAATAATATTCATAATAGAAGAGAAATCCTTACAATATATGAAAACCCACTTCAATTCTCCAATAAAGCTTGAGCAAATAATTCTCAAAAGCAAGAACAATAAAATAGTAACGTATGTTTGTTGTTTGAGCGCTACAAATTGTTCAAAAACATGCTGAAAATGGAGTACAGTAAAAATACCCTAGGAGTCCTATTTATAGGCAATTCCAAATTAAATCCGGATTGGTCCAGGAAAGGAAAGACGCATCCTCAAAATAGATGCCAAAATGGTCCATTTTGGTCAACAACGGACCATTTCTTTGAGAGTTGTAACTTTACGACTTAAACAACCTTCGGGTTCTAGAAAATGGTCCAAGGAACGGTGCATTTTGGTCAACAACGAACCATTTCCTTGGCCGTTGTAACTCACAAAATTTTTCTGTCTTCAGGTAAGTCGTCCAGCCTGTGACGACTTGCTGAGAAATTTCTGTAAGTCGTCCAGTCTGTGACGACTTGCTGAGAGATTTCTGTAAGTCGTCCAGCCTGCGATGACTTGCTGAGAAACTTGAATGGTTGACTTGACGGTTGGTCACAACGGTCCATTTTATGTCACAATGGTCAGCAAAATGTCTCATTTTTGGCCCAACTAAGCTCTCTTGGTGCTTTAAGTCTATCTTTTCTGAAACACAATCAAAACACATAAATTTGCACAATATTTGCTTGAAAACATACGTCTATTATTTGGTCAAAGGAGTAAAATGAGTCGTAAAATACTGGCACATCAGTAGTAAATGTTCTTAATAAAGGGAGGAGGGGAATCCTAAGCCTCCTCATCACTCAAGAAAGTCAACTCCTGCAAGTCCTCCGACTCTAGCTGGGGAAGCTCCCGATCGAGGACAGAATAGGTAAACATGACCTTAACGGTCTTCCACATCCAGGCAAGCATGCGATCTCGGGAGCGCCTCTTCTTCTTCTCTTCATCCAACTCCCTGTGGAGTGTTGAAAAGTCCTGAGCAGAGAGGGGCGGGGTTGTACCTCCAGCGGTAGTGACCTCCATAAATCGCCTGACCGCGGCTAAATTCTCCTTGAACTGGCTACTAGAAATTAGGGGCTGGGACTGGGAAGGAGGGGCATGAGTGTCGTCATCATCATCATCATCGTCATCAGCGACCTCGGTAGCCTGGCTGCTTTCGGTTTTGTCTATCATCCTCTTCTTCTTAGATGTGACCACTTTCACCCAGAGAGGGTAGAAGGGAATATCCACATCCACTTCCCTATCGGTATGATCTTTAGGCACCCCAACCCGTCTACACAACTTAGACACCAAACCCGGAAGAAAGGGGCCTCTTCTAGGACCCTGTAAAAGTCCTTCCACTCAGAGATGATCTGGTCCCCCATATTCAGAATGATCCCATGTATAGCACAAGAAATCACCAAAGCTCGAGCATAGGTCACGTCGGTGGTATTGCCCGATGAACGGATCCTCCAGAACACCAGATTCAGCTATCTCCTAGCGTCCACAGAAAAGAAGGTACTGGTGATGCCCTCAGCACTGAACCAGTAGACCTGACTCCTGACCTCCTCATCTACCAAGGTATCTCTCAGCCATGTCATATCCCATAGTCGAGCCTTGACCTCGTATGCCGCATTTGAAATTTGAGGCACTCCTAGCACCTCATTGATAGTCTGAGAGTCCACAGGGATATTCACCCCTCGAATACAGATAGTGGGGTTAGGGTCATCCCAACGAATGGTAGGGAGTATGACATAGAACTCCCGCACCCAACCTGAATGCTCGAAAGGGGGAGTCACAACCAATGAGCCCCAGTTTAACTCTTAAAGCCTGCGATAGAAGGCGGTTGCTTTCTCATCCACCCCTTCCATTCTGAAGGCCCTCTTGTGACAGAAGCCTAGCCTACGATAGTCCAGGTACCTCTCCTGACTAGCATCATCGGGTAACCTCTTGTAAGGGGAAATGTGTTCTTGTCCATCAGCCATTGAGTATGTTAACCTACAATGTGGCAAGGGGCGGGGTTAGAACTCAATAAAGAGTAAGGGAATGAGTTTTGAAAGAAAGAATTTCTCTAAGTGTTAGCCTGGGAGGCTACTATTTTCGGTCTTCTGCTATAGCAGACAGTCGTCAACTATCGCGGAACCACTTTGGTGGGAATTTCTCTGCTATAGTGGGACCGCTATAGCAATGGGTTTCCACTATAGGAATCTTCATCGTCCCAGAATTTCAAGGGGTGCATCAATGGCGCCCCTTGACCCAAAACTCTATTTTGAACATTCCAAGTTCAGATCAGTACTACTAAAGTATCCTATTACTGTTTTATGTAAAAATTTGAGCATTATAAACCCTAAATTCTGCCCAAAATACAATTTTTCTTCAAGAACAACCATTCACCTCCCCCACAATTTTTAGCCCATTTTTGGTCAAAATTTACATAATCCTTACGCCCAGAATGCTGTGGAGGCATTGTAAACATAAGGGAAGCATCCATGCTTTGGAAATCTGACAAAAATCTAACCTAAGTTCAAATTCAAAAACCCATTATGATATCTATCCCAAAATAACTATTTTCTACCATAATCCTACCTATAATCTTACAATGAAGTAGAGAAGTAAGCGGGTATGATTGTTACCTGGAATTTCTGACGTGGAGAGCGAGGTGATAGAGAGGAAGGGAGTATTTTCGAAGGGCAATAGAAGAAAATAGGGATGAAAAAAAAACTCATTTGTCCTCTATTTTAACTGATGCCAACCGCTATAACGGTACGCACCTCGCTATAGCAGTACCGCTATGAATGTATAACTTTTGCTATAGCGGGCGGTAGTTCATTTTTGGAAACGGAAAGGTTTTTCTCGAGTCTTTTAAATTTTATCGCTCCGACATTCTATGAGGCCCCAAATTTCTTGGGTACTCGGGGAAGATTACTTCATAAATTTTTCAGATAGCTCGGGGGAGGCAATTTCCTCGTCAGAGCAGAATCATAATTTTTCTATTTGAGTCAAATATGGCTAATTAGGGGAAAGTTTGAGATTTTGTGTGGGATCGTAATTACGCGGTCACATGAGACTGTAAGAACCCTAGACTAGTTTTTTATCCTTCTTCTTACGGGATCATTCGGGGATGAATAATGAGTAAATTGATATCTATTATAATGACATGATCCATTATTATTTTAGGAATCACGAATTTTGGAAATGATTAAAAATACATTTGTAATTAGGTGGGGTGACGTGACAGAAAATTTCGAATTTAAAAATTCGTTTGGACTGACGTCACTCTGCTATAGTGAAAATTATTTTGCTATAGTGCGTCACGGTAGCGGTCAACCATCCGCTATAGCAAAAAACAAAAGCTAGATTACGCGATTTTTAAAAAAGTCTTCTCCTCCTCAGTTGAAAAACATACGAGGGTTACTCCAAAAATTCTCTTAGGCTTCTCCAAAACTTGTAAACCATGGGAAGGAGAGATCCGAGCTAAAGGAACACAAAACCATGGATTTCGGGCTTGTCATCCGCCAGGGAATGCCTTCACGGAGCCAGAAAATGCATTGTGCAACTGCTTGGAGTCCAGGTAGGCTAGGTTTTCTTCATTGAGTAGATTTGACCTGTTTTATTTCATATTATTACATAAATAGAAAGGAGAATTCATGTTTAGGCCTTCGGGTATGGAGTCTGGAGGATTGTTGTGTTTGACTGATCTTGGAATGGGAAAATGGTAGGGTTGGGATAATAGATTGTCATTTTTGGGTTATTTGTGTTCATTATGTAGGGTGGAATGCTAGAATTCAGGAATTAGATGGTTGGGAAAGTTTGGGAACCAAAAAGTGTCATGAGTAATTAAATGACTAGTTAAAGAGAGTTTGAGAATGATTTAATGTAAAAGAAGTAGAGTAAACAAGAAGGGTTGAGGTGCTAATATTAGGGGATGTTTTCCCCATGATGTATCTGTCTTAAGAAATGGATTCGGATTTGATATATCTGCTAGATGCGGGTCTTGGGGGTGAGTCGGGATTTAGTCTCCGTACAAGAAATAAATATAAGGGTCGTGGATCTAGGTGTTGGGTAGGTGATGGTTACTGTTTTTCTCAATATGCAATATGTGTTCATGTACTATTACTTAGTATTGTATGAGTTTGCATGCTTAGGAAATGAGATTATGAATGTCTAGCTATCCCGTGTCAATTATGTGAAATGAACTAGGTTTGGTTACGTGTTGGATGACAAGTGTGATGTTGTTCATTATTTATTAACTTGTTGGATTGTGTGTGACATTGGGTTACCTCGGGTATCACGCCTGGTACATATTACATATTGGTTGGCTCGGGTACCACGCCTGGTACGAGATATTTATCGATTGACTCGGGTATCACGCTTGGTACATGTTCTATAATGATTGGCTCGGGTACTACGCTTAGTACGAGTTTGATTTTACTTGCATTAATTGTATTATGACGATGGTTTCATGAGTGGACCGGGTTGTATTCTTGATATGTGGTTGTTGCATGATGGTCCTTGAGAGACCGGGTGATTGCACGTAATCAGGGGCGGAGCTACAGCCCATTAAGGGTGTGCAACTGAACACCCTTCGTCGAAAAATTAGACTGCATATATAGATCAAAATTTATTCAATACCGCCATATACTAACTGTTGCGCACCCTTGACACGGGTAGTGCCTTTGGTGCTGCGGAAAAAGTCTTCAACATTTATATAGAGGTCGTAGGATCGATTCTTGTTAGTGTCTTTTTTCTGTTCTTCTTTCGTTTTTCGAAACTCACGCCCACTGCCCCACTCCCTTAATTAAATCAAGTTATTTTGACTTTCTTCTTTAGAGTCATTAAATACTACTAGTACTTACTACTTATTAATTATTCTCGTGGTACATTAAAATTTTAGGAGTTAACTCATTTTGTTATTAATTTTTTCTTATATCTTTTAAATATTTTAAATTATTAATTATTGTGATTTAAAATATTTTTTTATATAGTTTTCAAATATATAAAATTTATTTTAAAAAAACCTAAAGCTTTTAAGTCCAAATTCAGAGTCAAAGTTTAGAAGTTTGAATCTTAAAATTTCAATTGTGCCAAATAAATTAAAAGGAGTACTAAATTTAACTGAAACTTTAATTTTGGTATTTATTTGTATTAAATGTAAAATAATATTTCAAACAAGTTTTTACCAAAAATTTTAGAAGAAAAGATTATGTACAATTACATATATATCATTATATTTTTCATAATGTGTGAAAATTTTAATAAAAAAATTTAAATCTTAGTTAGTTATCCTGATTCATCTATAAAATTATGAAAGGAATTAATTCCTTATTAACCTTTTTTATCCAAACCTCCTAAATAGATTATTAGGAGGTTTGGATAAAAAAGGTTAATAAAGAATTAATTTCTTTCATCATTTTTATAGGTGAATCATGATAACTAACCAAGATTTAAATTTCTTTATTAAAATTCTCACACATTTTTTATCAAAAAAATAAATTTAACACACATCCAATTAAATTAAGAAGTAGCAAAATTGATGGATTGAAAATAATTTTAAATTTAAGTAAAAATTAATAAATTAGTGTTTTTTTTCTTGAATGTGTGAATATGTTCGGTAAAAACTTTGACCCATCTATTATAAAAATTATTATTTCAGTCTATAAAATTATCGTGTATTTTTATAACTAAAAATAATTCAAAAATTGAAAAAAAATTCGATTTGTATCTAGTGAAAAAAGATTATTGATGGAGTTCATGGTAAAGTCACTAGATTGACCAAGATGAATGTAAACCTGGTCCACTCGTTGAAAATTTTTGTTAGTTACTTTGTTAAATTTTGCACACCTTTCATAAAATTTCTGGCTCCGCCACTGCACGTAACTGTGGGGTTGGTCATAGTGTAGACCAGAATTATATGTTAAACACTTAGGTGTTGTCTTAGGGATTCATAGTTGATCCGGGTTATTTGAAAGGAGTCTATGTTATTGTCATGGTGTATTGTACAATGGCTGTCACACTTATTACATGTGATTGGTAAGCTAAAGGAAAGACTTAGAGTCTAGTTGTATTGCTGTCTGTTATTGTCTGTTAGGTACTGTCCTAGAGGTCTCTGGGGTTGTTCGGGCATTGTAAGTGGTATTTACATATGTATGTGGTCTAGTTGGCAATTAGCTGGGTTTACTTCTGGTTGTTGAGTCATAGAGGTTGACTTGAGTCACTGAATGGTAGTCTGGGTTTGAACATAGTAGTCATTCTAAGGGTTAAGTGTAAGTTTGGAAATCTTAGGTGTCAGAGTGTAGAGCCTTCGAGTAGTAGAGTTGGCAGCGGAATGGAATAGAAAGACCGGAGATGGAACGAGTAAGTCCATAGGTATAAATGTCATGATGTATAACCTCAGGGTCGGGTTTATGTTGGGTTTGGTAAAGGTGAGTGATGAAGGACGGTAGCATTATAGCTAATTGCATATTTTCTTCTATGTTCCTTATATGATGGTATGGAGTGAATTCGGGTCGACCGATGATACCTACCAGTATGTGTAGTTGTACTGATACTACTCTTGCTATACCTATTGGGGTATAGTCTGATTGCAGAGTCAGTGATATTTCATAGGTACATGATGGTGGTGATCTCCAGCAACTTCTATTTTTCGATATCATGGTGAAAACTGTCTTCTTTTATTTACTTGTATTTCTCCTGTAGTAGCTCTTGTACCTGCTTAGACAAGATCCTAGGGAGGGTTGTTTCAGATTTTAAAAGTGATTTTGCGGTATTTAATTTGTAAAGTATTTCCTGAAGTACAGGTTTGTAAGATCGTTTTCATGTATTAAGAGCAGGTTATTTATGATTTTACTTTGATTTTCGCAATTTTCTGTTGGATCGGGTGGTACAGGTTCGCCTATCTAGGTGCTTAGAGTAGGTGCTCGCACGGTCCGATAGTTGGATCGTGACACTTATCAAGCCCATATTTTATCTTATTGCAACAAGTTATTTTTTATGTTAATTGTACTTTTAAAAAATGTATAATTAATTTTTTTATTGAATGATGTAAAGCCATTTATGTATGTTTGGTATAATTTATTATTTTAAAACAAGTGCTTATTTTTTTATACGTAAGCAATATCTTTTAAAAGTATTTGTAAATTTTTTAAAAATTGTTAACATAGTATGTGCAGTAATATTTGTATCCGCGAGATATACGAACATTATTAAAAAAATATATAATATGTGAAAATTGTCATATTGTTTATTTAAAATGTTAAATTATATTCGTTTAGTTTGTTGTATATTAAAAAAATTATTCAAATTATAATATATTTACATTATTTATCCCTCTATGTAATTCTTTTATACATAATATTTAAATGAGTTGTCTGATTCAGTATTTTATCTTTAATTAAATAATGTCATATTTTATTCAAATATTCAATACAAGTTATTCTAGAATAAAAAAGTTAAGTTGATACTTTGGTGAAAATAGTTAATACACATACACAATAAAGAAAGTGATAAAGACAGTTTTAATATATTTTAAAATATTTTATTATTGATAATTTTATTTAATTTTTGAATTTTTTATTTTAAACTTGACATTTTAAGCCATATAATTTTTATATTTTCAATTCAAATTAAAAAATTGCAATTCAAAATTCATATCTCTATTTAAATTTGTATTGGAATAACTGAATATTGTGAAGTATGATTTTACTATAATTGGACACTTTAATTTGAATTTGAATTCACGTTGTTGATATAGTGTCACGATCCAGACCGTCGTGAGTGACACCCACCCAACCCCCGGATGAGCGAACCAATAGAGTCCAACTCTTAGCATAGCCTAACAGCTTAAAACAGTGTGCAAATATATAAATTAGCAATCAATCATAATAAAATCAACTCTAATGAATAAATATAACCTGCGAAAATTTCGCTCTAGAATCTGAAAGTCATTGTACCAAAAACATCTACCAAAATTAGAGTACGGGGATGCAACCCCAAATATAGAAATAGTCTAAGCCCGAACAAATGGGCTACAACTCATTTAGATAGACACCAAGGCAGCTTGGTCGAACAGCTCACCCTTGATATCCATGAACGTCAGGCCTATAAGTGAGGTCGTGCGTCAACCCCCGGAAGATTTCCTGTACTCATAAAAAGACAAGCAAGTGCAGTATCAGTACACAACCATCGTGTACTGGTAGGATCATCAGCCAGTTCCTAATAAATAATGTATGAGTAGTATAGAAATCAAGTAAAAGTACAGAAACACATAGGCAAGTCAATAGGTATTCCTATACTACAAGTCTCTCCCTAACTATGATCAACAAATCCACAACAACAACAAGTATACCATGTTACATATTTCAGACCCACCCTAGATCCTCTCTAGGCAACACCTAAGTGTCAAACATATAACCCGGTCTATACCAAGACCAACTCAATAAAGCAAGTAACAACCCAGCCTCTCAATGACCAAATGCACAACCACAAATCATAACACAACCCGGTCCACTCAGGGAACCATTAAATAAAAATGCAGCAATACCATAAAGTAAATCCATACCAGGCGTGGTACCCGAGACAACCGTTAGTATTATCCCGTACCAGGTGTGATACCCTAGCCAACCATTAGTATATCCCGTGCCAGGCGTGGTACCCGAGCCAACTGTTAGTATATCCCGTACCAGGCGTGATACCCGAGCCAACCGAATGTCACATAAATCCACAGTCACGAACAATGAACAATCAACACTTGTAAACCAACAAGCAAACACCTAGTTCATTTCACAAGACTGAATACATGATTTTTGGACATTCTTAAACCATTCCCTAAGTAATGCAAACAATAAAATTACTTAGACATGAGTACACAATCACACAATGTATACATGACTCAATAACCATCACATACCTCGAATAACCAAGCTCTACAGTGCCAGAGCTTTTCCCCTTTCAGGATCCCTTGCTTGTTCTTGGTCTAGAAACAAATACACAGTAACCAAAAATCAATTCTCATGACCTACAAATTACCCGGATTATGAAAAATCTCAAACCCTAGGCCAACCATGATCATTCCACCCATTCTCGGGCTCTACGACCATTAATTCACCTAAAATCATTATTTTTTTGGATTTTCTTAGAGAATTATGGCTAAGTGATCATTACCGATTACCAAGAATCAAGACCCAAGAACTCTAGCACCCTAGAATCCCCTTTTTCTCCCAGATTCTACCATTTCTAGGTCATTTCAACCTTTCTCCAAGTCCACCCCTAGCAATTCTATAGCATAGAAAAGATATCACATTATTTAGGGAGTAGAATCCTTACCTTTAGGATGAAAAATGGTGGAAAACTGGTAGAAATCGCCCAAAATCTCCCCCTTCTTCTCCCAAAATGAGTTGCAGAAAAATTGAACTGTTTTGGAGAAGTTTCTGCATTGAATCCCATCACGCTCCGCTATAGCGGTCCACTCCGCTATAGCGGTACCGCCGTAGCGGAGTCGTCTGCTATGACGGAGGCTGACCGACGTTGACTTTCGCTGTAGCGGTATTTTCTCCGCTACAGCGGAGGTCGGTTGACACGGGACAGAAAGTCATAAAATCTCCAAAACTGATCCATTTTACAACACACTAATTTTTTCGACGTCCCAAAACAACCTCTTCACGTCAACCTCAATTCCGGAAGTTCTACTTACCCGAATTCGATTATGAAAAGTCCCCCGGACTCCTTTATGTCTTAGCTACAAGGAAAACTAGCTCGAACCAAGACATCTAACCCAATATTTACCCGGATTGCCCTAGACCATACCTCACTCCAAATCCGGTCGAGACTAGCCTAGCCCAAAATTTCAAACTCCCAAACTCGGAGTTTTCTAACTCTAAAATTGGCACAAATGCTTTTTTCGTAATGACGGATCCGGTCGTTACATATAGCAATAACTAAATTGACTTTTTTTTAATAATTTTTATCGTAAAATAATTGTCAAACTTGAAATTTTATGGTGATGACATTTTTCATCACAATATTATTTTATTTCTTCTACTCTATATAGATACATTTTTAAATATTAACAGTCTTATTGTATTTTTAAATTTAACATTTAATTCATATATTTCATTTAAACTCAAAAAATTATAATTCAAAATTCGTATTCAGTTTTACATTCAAAGTGAATAATCGAATATTCCGAAAGTATTATTTCATCATAATAAAAATTAGAGATCGAATAATTGAATATTTTGGAAGTATGATTCTACCACAATAAAAATTAGGACACTTTAATATGAATTTAAATTCACATTATTGATATACAAAAAATTGAATTGGCATTTTATTTTGAAATTTTTATTTAAAAATAATTTTCAAGCTTAAATTTTATATTAATTGACACTTGTCATCATAATATTTTTTTTCTCGGACTCTATGTAGATAGATTAGATGACTTTTTTTTATATTGATAATTTTATTTTATTTTAAATTTAAAATTCTAGTCCATATACATCATTTTAAATTTACATAGGTTTTACCTATCTAATTCAAAATTAAAAATAATCATAAATTTATCAAACACTATAAATTAAGAAATTATTGCAACAAGGAGCATATAACAAAATTAACAATATTATAGAGAATCAAAAAGTTGACAAGGAATTTTTTTATTTTTTTTATTTCATATAAATAGTTGACTTTGATCATTAACTAAAATAAAGTATATATAATTTCATTAGATAATTTCCTTTGTTATATTTGTTAGTTACATAATAATAGTATTTCTTATATATAAAAAGCATATATATAAACTAATTTTTCTCAAACCTAAGTCCCCCCTACACCCTCCCCCCTCAAGATCTAAATCATAAAATTTTCCCAAACTAAAAATTGCTAAAATCCCCCTCCCCCCCCAAAAAAAAATATATTTAAAATTCAATTAAATTACCCTACCCCCTTCCCACTTAACAATCCCTCCTTTCTCCATTCTCTTCCTGTTCTTGTTCCTCCCTCTCCTCCCTCCCCTTCTGTCCCTTTCACCCTTTCATATTTTTATTTTTGGTTTAATTTGAATATTTTATGAGTGAAGATTTATTGATTAAATTTTATCTTTTATTGTAGGTTTTAAAATATGAAATTATCTAAGCAATTTAGATAAGTTTTTACCATAGAAATATTGCATTGGATTGTATATATTTTTGTTAATGTAAAGACAATTTTTGTTTGTGTGAATTGTAGAATTAATATTAAAATTTGAGATCTTATTCATTCCTCTTCGAACAATTCGTCTGCAAGATCATTTATTTGTTTACTTTTTTGGTTGTTTTGCATTTTTTCTTATTTTTATCTGTTAAAAGTTTAAGTAAAAAAATTATCTAAGACATATATATTTTTTCTCTTTGAAGTTTTATATATACACACCTACATATATAAGATGGTCTTTATCTTCTTAGTGCTAAAATACTTAGCATTATTGACAGATAGTGAAATAAAAGCGTATAAATGACAAATTAAGATGGATGTTGATCAAGCTAAGGTAAAGTTGAAGACCGTGAAAGGAGAGTGTAATGACCGGGTCCGTCGTTACGGAAAAATCACTCATGTCAATTTTTAGAGTTAGAAAACTCCGGGTTTGAGAGTTGAAAATTTTGGGCTAGGCTAGTCTCGGCCGATTTTGGAGCGAGGTATGGTCTAGGAAAATCCGGGTAAGGATTGGGTAAGGTGTCTTGATTTGAGCTAGTTTTCCATCTAGCTAAGACATAAAGGAGTCCGGGGGACTTTTCGAAATCGAATTCGGATAAGTAAAACTCCCAAAATCGAGATTGACGTGAAGAAGTTATTTCAGAACGTCGAAAAAATAAGTGTGTTATAAAATGGACAAGTTTGAGAGGATTTACGACTTTCTGTCCCGTGTCAACCGCCGTAGCAGTTGACACACCGCTGTAGCAACCCTCACCGTAGCGAAGAAAACACCACTACAACGGAAGTCAACGTTGGTCAACATCGCTATAGCGGATGGTTCCTCTACGGTGGTACCACTATAGCAGAGCGTGGACCGCTATAGCGAGCTCGATGGAATTTAATTCAGAAACATTCTCCAAAAATAATCAGTTTTTTTCAACACGTTTTGGGAGAAGGGCAAGGCGATTTTGGGCGATTTTCCTCCGTTTTCCATTGTTTTTCGTCCTAAAGGTAAGGATTCTACTCCCCAAACTTCATAGTATCTTTCCTACACTATAGAATTGCTAGGGGTAAACTTGGAAAAAGGTTTGGAATGACCTAGGAATGGTGAAATTCGGGAAAAAAAGGGAATTCTAAGGGTAGAAGTTCTTGGTTGTTGTTAATTCTTCTATATTATGATCATGTGATTTTAATTTCCTAAATGTATCCATAAAAATAATAGAACTAGGTGAATTATTGGTGGAAAAACTCAAAAAAAGGGGTGGAATGATCATGGGTAGCCTGGGATTTAGGATTTTGCATAATCCGGTAAATTATAGGCCATAACGATTGATTCTTGGTTATTGTGTATTGTTTTAGACCAAGAACCAACAAGAACTTCGGAAAATGGAAAAGCTCCGACTGAGTAGAGCTTTTGATTAATTCGAGGTAGGTGATGATTATTGATTTTTGTATGCATTGTATGTTTGTGTACTTTTGTTTAAGTATTTGTACGAGTTGCATTGCTTAGGGAATGATTTAGGAATGTCCAGAGTTCCTGATTTCAGTCTTGTGAATGAACTAGGTGTTATTGCTTGTTGGTTTACAAGTATTGATTGTTCATTATTTGTGACTGTGGATTTCGTGTGACATTCAGTTGGCTCGGGTACCACGCCTGATATGAAATACTAACTGGTTGGCTCGGGTACCACGCTTGGTACGGGATATACTAACGGTTGGCTTGGGTATCACGCCTGGTACGGAATACTAACTGGTTGGCTCAGGTACCACGCCTGGTACGAGTTTACTTTATTGTATTATTGCATTTAATAATGGTTCCCTGAGTGGACCGGGTGGTGTTCATGATTTGTGATATTTCATATGATCCTTGAGAGGCCGGGTTGTTATTGTATTGATTGTGAGTTTTGTCTTGGTGTAGACCGGGTTGCATGTTTAACACTTAGGTGTTATTTAGGAGGGTCCCGAGTTGGGTCCGGGATGTGTAAAATGGTATAATTGTTGATTCCTATTGATTGTTGATCATGGATATAAGGGTGGGTTGCATGTGGGGATAAGCTAGGGAGAGACTTGTAGTCTAGGGATACCCGTTGGCTTGTTTACATGTTCCTGCACTCTTACTTGACTATTGTACTGTTCATATATTGCTTATTTAGAACTGGCTGATGATCCTACCAATACACGGTGATTGTGTACTGATGCTGCACTTGCTTTTCTTTTTGTGAGTACATGCAATCTTCCAGCGGCTGAGACGCGACCTCACTTGTAGACCCAGCGCTTTGAGATATCAAGGGTGAGATGCATCGATCGAGCTGTCTTGATTTCTTTTGTACTAGTTGTAGCCCACTTGTTTCGGGCTTAAACTCTATTTTTTTACATCGGAGTTGCATCCCCGTATTCTAGACATTTGGTAGCATTTTGGTACGATGACTTTTAGGTTCTAGGGAGAGATTTTCGCAGGTTTATTTATATTAGTATTGATTTGGTTGGTAATTTCTAGTTTATTTTCTTGCACACTGGTTTTGAGCTGTTAGAACGATTAAGTTCGGGGTTGTTGATGGTTCGCTCACTCGGAGGGAGGCTAGGGTTGGATGGGTGCCACTCACGACAGTCTGAACCGTGACAGAGAGATAGGAGAAGATTATGATGCTCTGAACTCAAACAAGATAGTGTTTTAAAAATTTGTAATCATTTGGAAAACTGTAAAATGCAATTATATATAACTTTTGTTACTAACAAAACTTGTGAAAAAAATCTTTCGTTTATAGTAATAGAATTGTTGAAATTTATATTGATTTTTTAGCTGCATTATAAAAATTCTTTTGATTAATAATGCTTATGGTAATGTTCTTCAATTTGTAGTATTAAATTTTTATAATCATGACTAAACCTATGTATACTTATCAAAAAATGGCTATAAGTACATTTTCACTTTCCATAGCAAATTGAAAAAATGAGCTATAATTTGTGTACTTTGTGGCAAAAAGAATGAATTCTTAGTCATATGTAAAAATTGTTTGTGGCAATACTTCGTCTTATAGTTATAGATTTTTCTAAATTGTAGCTAAATATAAGTATTGTTAATACGAGACTAAAATATGAAATAGCCACAAATTTTAAATTTTCATGGAAAAAAAAATTAAGTTTTTTGTCACAATAAAATATATTGTTGCTAAAATATAAAAATTACTACAAATTCTATTTGTCGTGGCAAAAGAGTAAAATTATTTGCTATAAATATATATTTTGTAGCAAGATTTTTTTTTTATCATCATAGCTACAATACAATTTTTTTGTAGCTATAAGTATTTATCTTTAGTCACGGATCATATAAAGTCTCTAGATAATTTTAACCACACTACATCTTGCTACGAATGCTATAAAATTATTTTTTATGGCTAAAGTGTTTAGCAACAAATTTTTCATATTTAACTACGATGTATTATGTAGATTTACATTTTCTTGTAGTCCACGAGCCAGCCTTGCAAAAAGTGCTCCCTCTCTATTGAAGCTTTTGATGTCAATAAAAGTGTGGTGTTGGTCAACATTAGAGTTTTTTTATTACTTGAATTACTAGTGCAGTTGTATTTTATGGTTTTATTGAATTAGCTGATAAGTGTGCTCTAGTTTTGAGTTTTTTCAATTCCGCAATTGAACAACACAAGTAAGTTTTGCCCATACAGTATGTATAACTTGTGTATTAAGGGTGTGTTTGGTATGGAAGGAAAATATTTTTCAAAAAATATTTTTCTATTTTCTCATGTTCGTTTGGCTTAAAAATTTTGAAAAATATTTTCTTTAGGAAAACAAGTTCCTTCAAAATAAGGAAAATGACTTTCTTAATCAAAGTAGGGAAAACAAGTTGCAATTTTCATACCACTCTTAAAATCACACCTCCCCCTAACCCGACCCCCACCTCCCCTACCAGCCCCCTCCCTCTCTCTCCCCCCTCCCCTTTCCCCAAAAGATTTTTTAAATTTTCTTATCCCACCCTCCTATCCCGATCACCACCTCCTACTAGCCCCCCCCACCCCCACCCCCACCCCCCAAAAAAATTAAAATTTTTAAAATTTAATTTTAAAAAAAATCAAATTTATTTTCTTATCCCACCCAATCCTACCCTCTACCAGCCCCCCCAACCCCCACCCAAAAAAACAAGAATTTTTTTTAATTTGTTTTCTTTTTAAAAGTATAATTTTTTCTTTATCCCACCCCTTACCTTATTCGTTCTCATTGTTTTGTGTTAAATATATACAAATTTTTTTAGAAAAAAATTGCGTACCGAATACAAAAAAATAAGTAAGAAACAACTTGTTTTCCTAGAAATTATTTTCCAAGGAAAACATTTTCCTCCATACCAAACACACCCCAAGACTTTTGTATAATATTCCTTAAGTTTCCTAATTTAAATGGACAAACCCAATCCGTTTCCTACTTGGAATGTACAAAGCCTTTTAACTCTTTTCCCACTAGGAATGGACAAATTCAAATGACCAATTGAATTGCTTTTTGCTTTAAACTCAAAGCGTAATATTCTTGGCATATATATTATTTCCGTTTCCTACTAGGAATGGACAATTCCTCTGCTTTAATAATGGCGAGAATTGTAGTGGTTTTCGATTTCGACAAGACTATCATCGATTTGGATAGCGACAATTGGGTCGTGGACGAATTAGGTGCTACTGATTTGTTCAATCAACTTGTGCCTACAATGCCATGGAACTCTGTTATGGACACCATGATGAAGGAGGTTCACGCACAAGGCAAAACCATCGATGACATTGAACAAGTACTGAAACGGGCACCTGTAATTCCCCGTGTAGTTCCATCCATTAAAGCAGCTCATGCTTTAGGATGTGATTTGAGGATAGTGAGCGATGCGAATCTCTTCTTCGTCGAGACAATATTGAAGCATTTAGGAATCAAGGATTGCTTTTCGGAAATCAACACGAATCCAGGCTACGTTGATGAGGAAGGGAAACTTAGAATCCGTCCTCACCATGATTTTGATCACAAGTGCAATAGTAATCATTGCCCTCCCAACATGTGTAAGGGCTTAGTAATAGAAAGAATACAAGCCTCTCTGGCTATGGAAAGGAATAAGAAAAGAATGATCTATCTCGGTGACGGAGCAGGGGATTTTTGCCCTAGCTTGAAGCTGAAAGAACAAGATTTCGTAATGCCAAGGAAAGATTTTCCAGTCTGGAAATTAATAAACGAAAACCGCCAACTTATAAGAACAGAAATCCACGGGTGGACAGATGGAGAAGAGCTCGAAAACATTCTTCTTCACATAATTACTACCATCGAAGAGAACCAGTTTTCATCAGCAATTGATTATTGCAAGTTGCAGAGGATTCCCATTAAGGCAGCAGTCCACGAGCCGGCCTTGCCAAAAGCTCTCCCTCTCTATTGATGTCAGTAAAAGTGTGTGTGATTTAATTTGCGATCAACTGACGATTAAGAGTTGCCTTTGGTTAGTACTTGTATAATTTTTTATGGTTTTATTGAATTAGTTGATTAATTGATGGAAGTTGATTCTACAACAAGTTGAATTTATGAAAATTTGCATCCCAAATCTTGGAGAGTATATTAATAAAACATAAGAGTATTACAGGCAAGTTTTTTTCAATTTGTTAGAAGTTATGAATGATTTAACAGGAGAAGTAGAATGAAGAGAGTTCCAAATTTTGTTCCATCAAAATATATAAACAATTGAACAACACAAATAAGCTATGCTAATCTGACAAAACTTGTGAACAATTTATAACAAAATTATGTCCGTCTATCATAACTTATGGATAAAGAACTTGTGAACAATTTGTACCGAAGTATGATTATTCCGAGAGTTATCAGAGTATAGGGTACACACTTATCTTATATAGGGTCAGTAACAACTTAACACCAATATTATATAACACAAAATTAAGTCTCACACCACGCGACAATAATGAAAGTATGGGGATCCACATTCCACAGTCACAAGCTATTGAATGATTAATTACAAAGTTATCATCAGATAGTGAAAATAAAAGGTTGATACCCCAAAATCGTAGGTTGAAAATTTATTATCAATGTGTTTTTGTTTATATGATTTTCTTACGTCCAAGTTCTTTATGATTTGTGATACTTATATCATGAGATATTCTATCATCTGCAGGGAATATTGTTCATGTATGAAACATATTGCATTTGCGCCTCGCATGCATTGTCCATTGGCGCCATCCTTGGGCTTATATGATGAATCTTTCTAATTGTTGAAGCAAAACCCCAAAAGTTCTTATGTCCTTGCCTATGCAATAGGTTTTCGAAGATTTGAAGACTCAAAAACTCTTCTTAATTCATACAAAAATAAGTTGTAAGATCTATACAATTTAAGTTTTGGGAAAACTAAAAATTCAGTAAAATAATATAATAAATTATCCACCTATGGTATAAAAGAGTTTACATCCCCCTTCCCATTGTTGTTTACATATTTGATGGTTAAAATTTTCTTTTCATGATGTTTGACCTTCTCTTCGGGTGAGTAGAACTCCCGGTATCAAGATTAACGTGAAGAGTTTGTTTTGGGACGTCGGGAATTCAATGTGTGTTGTAAAATGGATACTTTTGGGGAACTTTACGACTTCTTGTCCCATGTCAACCGCCATAGCAGTTGACACAGCGCGATAGCGGCCTCTACTATAGCAGAATAATTTCCTCTATAGTGAAAGTCAACTTTGGTCAGCACCGCCGTAGAGGTCGGTTCCACTATAGCAGCGGTACTATAGTGGTGTACAGACCGCTATAGCGGACTGAGACGGGATTTAATGCAAAAACTCCCCAAAACATTCAGTTTTTATCAAGAATGTTTTGGAGAAGGGTAAGGGCAATTTTGGGTGAACCTCACTCGTTTTTCACCATTTTTCATCCCAAAGGTAAGGTTTCTACTCCTCTAACTTAATACTATCTTTCCTATATTGTAGAATTGCTAGTTGTGGCGTAGGGAAAGGTTGGGATTGACTTAAGAATGATAAAATCCGAGGAAAAGGGGGATTCTAGGGCGTAGAAGTTCTTGGGTCTTGATATTATTGTTGGGTTATGATTAATTAGCCATAATTCTCTAAATTTATTCGTAAAATGATAGAACTAGGTGAATTTATGGTGGAAAAGCCCGAGAATGGGTGAAATGATCATAGTTTGGCCTGGAGATTGAATTTTTTGCATAATCCGGGTAATTAGTAGCCCATGTGGACTGATTTTAGTATCTTATAATTATTTTTAGACCAAGAACAAGCACAAGCTATGGAACACGGAAAGGCTCTGGTCCAGTAGAGCTTTTGTGTAATTCGAGGTAGGTGATGGTTATTGATTTCCCAATATGCAATATGTGTTCATGTACTATCGCTTAGTATTGTGTGAGTTTGCATGCTTAGGGAATGAGATTATGAATGTCTGCTATCCGGTTATCAGTCTTGTGAAAAGAACTTGTTTTGTTACTTGTTGGTTTACAAGTGTGTCTTTGTTCATTGTTTCTTGATTGATTGAATTTTGTGTGATATTTGGTTGGCTCGGGTACCACGCCTGATACAGGTTACATATTAGTTGGCTCGGGTACCACACCTGGTATGGAATACTTTTCGGTTGGCTCGGGTACCATGTCTGGTACGAAATTCATAATGGTTGGCTCAAGTACTATTCCTGGTACAGGTTTAATTTACTCGCATTAATTGTATTTTATCGATGGTTCTATGAATGGACCGGATTGTATTCTTGAATTGTGATTATTACATATGGTCCATGAGAGGCCGGTTGATTCTATTTTTATGTGAGGTTGGTCTTGGTGTAGATCGGGGTTGCATGTTTAACACATAGGTAGTGTCCTAGGGATCCTTGGTGGGTCTGAGTTATGTAAAAAGGATACATTCTGTTGGCTTGTTTACATGTTTACTTTGCTTTACTCAGCTTTAGTTTATTGTTCATATCTTATTTATTGGAGCTGTTCGATGATCCTACCATGGTGGTTGTGTATTGATTTTGCACTTGCTTTTCTTTTAATGAGTACAGGATATCTTTCGGTGGCTGACACGTGACCTCACCTGTAGTCCTAGCGATTCTAGATCTCAAAGGTGGGCTGCTTTGGTAGAGCTACCTTGTTTTCTTTATTTAGTTATAGCCCACTTATTTTGGGCTTAAATTCTTATTTATTTGGGGTTGCATCCCCGTATCCTTTTTGACGATTAGTAGAATGTTTTGGTATAGTGACTTTCAAATTCTAGGGGCAGCTTTTCGCAGGATTCTTATTTAGTGTTGATTCTGAATATGAATGTTAGTTTACATTATTGCAACTGGTTTTGAGCTGTTAGATTTTTCTAAGTATGGGGTCGGTATTGGTCCGCTCATCTGGGGAGGGTTTTTTGGGTGGGTGCTACTCATGATGGTTTGGGTCGTGACAAATATGATATCAGAGCCCTAAGTTCGTTGGTCTTGTCGTACCAAAATGAGTCTAGTAGAGTCTTGTGAAATGGTACGGAGACATCTGTAGTTTTCTTCGAGAGGCTATAGAACTTTAGGAAAACTATCTCTTCTTTCTTCCTTCGTGCTATAACTTGATTTCAATTGGTATCTGGTGATACAAATTGGTATCTAACTCCTTTCACTCTTTGTCCACAGATGGTTAATACGAGAAACAATGGAGTGAGAGCAGCGATCCCAGAAGCGGGCCCATCTATCAGAGGTAGAGGAAGGGGTAGGAGCAAGGGCCGAGGTAGAGCAGCACCCGCTAGCGGTGGAGCTTAAGCAGCTGCAGGAGTACGTAAGGTGACCCCTCCCCCACCCCAGGACCCGGTTGAGGAAGAAGTTGAGGTTGTTGTTGAGGAGGGCACAGATCAGGTGGAGGCGGCACCAACTAGAAGTGCAGGCCTTCCCCCTATCATGCCCGTAGCATTTCAGCAAGTGTAGAACTTTTGTAGTGGATTGGTTGGTGCAGGAACCACCCCACGGGTAATGCAGATCAGGTTTTGGGTACCCAACCAGCGGTTGCAACGGCTCCTAGGATGGATGCGGCATCAACTACTGATGAGTTTTTCCGTCCATTGCTAGGGCCAGTTATGGTAGGGAATGAGAACGGATGCTGACAAAGTTTCTGAAACTGAAACCTCCAACATTTCAGGGTACTGAGAAGGAAGATGCTTATGAATTTATCTTGGAGTGTTATGAGAGGCTGCACAAGCTGGGCATTGTGCAACAACATGAAGTTAAGTCGTCACTTTTCAGCTGCAGGGTGATGTTAAGCAATGGTGGAGGTCTTATGTGGAATGTCGGCCATCGACCTTACCTCCGCTGACTTGGACGGAGTTCCATGCTCTCTTCTTAGAGAAGTATGTGTGTTGGGTTCTTGTATGTTTTGATGATTGACAAAATAGTGAAACATATACATTAACCTATTTCTATTACCTGTTCCATCACGCAGAGTCCAACTTATATTTGGATTCTTTGAAATAAAGGAGTCTGAAGTAGAAAAGATCTCAAAGTCTACACAAAGCACGAATCAGATAGGAGTCTACATATGATAAGGAGTATAATATGGGTAGACCAAGAGAGTCCAATAATCAAGAGAGTTCAAGAAAGAAGAGAGTCCAAGAATCAAGAGAGTCTAAGCAAGTAGAGTTCGGATGCAAGAAGAAGTTCAAATGAATGAAGAACAATTCAGAATAAAACCATGTGCTGGAATCAAGAGTTGGAGTTCGACTACAACACTCAAGGAAGGCACGAAGTGAAGTTGAAAGCACATATGAGTCTCACTTGAAGTAGAACTCTAAGCAAGCAGAGTTTGATTGCAAGAAGGAGTTTGAAGTGAAACAAGAACTCCTTGAGGAGTATGCTTAAATAGCAGAGCTACTATCAAAAGCATTCGTGCACTCACAGAGAATAAAAAGGCAATTGTGAAATTGACTTTAGCAAGTGCAACGGAGGATACTGAAGAAACACATTGAAGAACCTGGTCCTAAGTACAGAGTCTAACTAAGGTGTCTTAGTTGTGATGTATTATGAGTTGTTCTTTGAGTTGTAATCATAGTTCAGTGTGTTATAAACTGAAGTAGGATTGTAGTCTTCAAGTTGGGTTAACTCAAAGATTTGGGAAACACAAACCTTGGGTGGTTGGTGTTGTTAGGGATTAGAGTTTATAATTCCTAGGTTACATCGATTTGTAATCATTTTGTTGAGGCTCATTGTGTTAGTGAAGTTGGGGTTAAATACTGTAGAGGTACATGTAGTGGTTTTACACCTTTGTGAGCCGGGTGGTTTTCCACGTAAAAATTACTGTATTATTTAGTTACTATTTTCTTACTGTTGAAATACGTTAGGCAACCTGTTTCATCGATAGGTAACTAATATAGTTAAACAACTAAATTGGTAGGTCGTGCAGAACAACAATTGGTATCAGA
This sequence comes from Jaltomata sinuosa, assembly GCA_003996215.1. Lineage (NCBI taxonomy): Eukaryota > Viridiplantae > Streptophyta > Magnoliopsida > Solanales > Solanaceae > Jaltomata > Jaltomata sinuosa. The sequence continues at coordinate 424,906 of QJPP01000552.1, forward strand.
GCATGTATCTTATTTAAAGGCTAACACCTTAAGATCAGATCCAGAAAATGAATTTTGCACCACCAATTGGACATTGTGAAGGACAATCCACCACCAGGCCTCCTCTCTTCAATGGATCTCATTTCATTTGGTGGAAAGCTAGAATGGAGGACTTCATTCAAGCTGAAGACTATGAATTATGGGATAGGATCACCGAGGGTCCAACTATTCCTGTTAAAACTGTTGAAGGAGCCTCTGTGAAGAAAGTAAGAAGTGAATTCACTCTGAGTGATCTCATTGCTCTCAAGAAAAATGCTAAGGCCAAAAATATCCTAGTCTGTGGATTGGGTCCTGATGAGTACAATCGAGTGTCCAATTGTACTACTGCCAAACAGATCTGGGATGCCTTAGTAAATGCACATGAGGGAACAAGTCAAGTAAGAAAGTTCAGGATTACAATGCTATTTACTAAATATGAGACATTCAAAATGGAGGATGATGAGACATTGCAGGAAATGATTACTCGACTGACTACATTGATAAATGAACTCTCATCACTAGGAAATGTGCTAACAACTGAAGAACAAGATGATAAGGTCTTAAGGATCTTACCAAAAGCAAACTGGGATGTAAAAGTTACTGTTATAAGAGAAGCAAAAGACATTACCACAATGACTCTTGATGAACTAGTGGGAAATCTGAAGACTTATGAGATGGGCAACTTTAAAAAGGTTGATAGTAGATACAAATCACTGGCCTTTAAGGCTTCTGGTGATGAGGACTCTGATTTAGACGAAGAACAGATTGCATTCATCACCAAAAATTTCAAAAAGTTCTTCAAGAAGGAAAATGGCTACGAGATGAAAGGAACAGGTAGTAAAACCTGGTCCAATGAGAAACCTCAGCTTGGATGCTTCAAGTGTGGAAAGACGGATCACATGATCAAGGAGTGTCCATTATGGAAAATTGAGTGGAAAAAGAAAAGGGCTGAAAAGGAGGCAAAAATTAAGGAGAAGGCTAACTCTAAGAAAAAGGACAAGGAAGATTATGCAATGGTAGCTGTTTGGAGTTCAGACTCTGAAGAAGAAACTGCATTCATGGCAATTGGAGACTCAGATCTGGAAGAAGAAGAAAAGGCTGACTCTGAGGTAAGCATTCTTGAACTTAAAGATAAGTTGCATCTTTTTTCTAAAAGAAAACTTGTTTGTCTAATGAATGCATTGATTGAAGACTTTGTTGAACAAATTTCTGATATGAACCAGTTGTTCAGTGCTCTTGCAAGTCTGAAGTTCGAATACATTGATCTTGAGACTTGTAAGATTGCAACTGACAAAGAAAATGGTATCCTAAAGGAACAGGTCAGTCAACTTGATTCAATCAACTTAAGTCTAAAATCAGAAATCCTAAAAAATGCAATCTCTGAAAATTGCAAGGATAAAATAAGTGACAGTCAAGAGATTACTGAGTTAGAACTGAAAAAATGCAAAGATAATCTTCTCTATGAAAAGGAAAGGGTGAGAAAATTGAGTCTAGAAAACTCCAGGATAAAATTTGATCTTGAAAAGGCAAATAGATGGACCAACTCGTCTAGAATAGTGAAGAAGTTAGGAGAAAGGACTCATAGTGAAAAGGCAGGTCTAGGATTTCACAAAGAAAATGCGTCTACTAAAGATCTGTGCTATATCTGTGGACTTATGGGGCATCCCACTACTGAATGTCCAACTGCAGCCTGGTTCACAAATAAAAACATCAGACTGGCAAAAAGAAACAGTTCTGAATCTGTGCAAAGGAACAAGTGCACTAACATGTTGCCATCATGGGCAAAAAGAAGCTTAATTCATCCTTTTACTCAAAAAAAAGGGCCCAAGCTAGTCTGGGTTCCTAAAATTAATCTCTGATTATTTTGCAGGACCGAGTGAAAGTAAGCAAGCAGATATGATACATGATTAGTGCTTGCTCAAGGCATATGAATGGGAAAAATTAAATTTCTTTCACTCACAAGCTATGAAAGAGAGGAAATGTAAGCCTCGAATATGGTATGAAAGAGAGGATAAGTGGCATTGGAAAGAATGAAAACCTTGTGATAGGGGGAACTATGGATGAAACATGTGGATGAACCTGGTCTATTGCAGGAGTCTAATTGGGGATGATTAAGATTACATGAGTGCCCCTCAATGATTGGCTAAGGAACACTGTACAAATTGCACACTAAGTTTAATTTTATGCTTAGGCTTGTACATTTAGTTGTATGTCTCTATACTATTTTCAAGTTCAAGTAACTCATGCAATATACCATTATATTTGCCTATGTCACAGGAAAATGGCTTGAAAAATGGAAATAGGATCAAGCATTGAAATATTGATCGAGGTATGTGCACCAATTTTTGTTAAAATATTAAAAATGATTATAAAGCATTTGTACCCATTTCTTTCAAAATGCCAAAAGAGATTGAATCCTAAAAGAACTCCATAACCATCACTCTTTCAAAAGTAAGAGAGAATTATCTGGGGGTGTGAATCAGGGGGAATCTGTCTATGGGGCATTTAATGTTGCTAAGAGAGTTAAGTAGGATGTATCTTGTGAGGGGGAATATCTGGCTGACCCTATAGTTGAACCAAATTCATCTAATGGGCTCAATTTTATTGGTGCATCTATTTAGGGGGAAATGTTTAGGGACCCCTCAGTAGAACTTATTTCTCCTATTGAGCTCACTGTTGAAAGGAATTTAGGATTGGTGAGAAAGGATGGATAATTGAGGGTTGGGTCTGAAATATCTGCACTTATGGAACAGGTTGAGGCACCTGGTTCTTCAAGAAGGTCCAATGCTCATTTGCAACACCTAAGGGTTGCTTTGATTGTTAAAGATGATAAGATTGCATCATTTCGTGCTTCTCACCTTGAGGTCTTGAATATGCCTCATGTGCAGTATGATATTAAGAAGGTTCCTCTTAGAGAGGAAAATGCATGTCTTAAGGCTGAACAAAAAAATGGGGGAAAAGGCTACAAATTCTGCCAACATACAAGGCTTGTTTGACTTGCTCTAGAAAGATCCTCCTTCATCATCTCATGCTCAAGCTTCACCAAAAGCCTAGATCTCTTATCCTCAGACTCTCCCAAACCTTTCCTACTCTCATCACAAGTGCTTTAATATTATTTTTAATTTTGTTAAAAATTTATGGTGCGTCTTATGAATGATCAATGGAAATGTTTGGTTTTAGTCTCTTGCTTCTGGCTATTCCCTTGTCTTTGCAAATACTTTGTTATATCTAACTGAGTTTTTGACTTTTAAGTGTTTGTATAGATGATAGCCCTAGTGGCCATGAGTATTTAATTTATTCATCTTTGTATGCTCTTTTGTATTCACAATGTTTTATGATGCAAAAAGGGGGAAGTGAGTATACTATGTAATGTTTATAACCCAATGTTCTAACCTGGTTCTTCTAACATGTTTCTCCTAATGCTTTGCTATTCATATGGTTTAAACTGGTTTTTATGATGCCAAAAGGGGGAAGTGTTGTAAACATGTGTCTTTTGATACTTTGTTTAGACTTTGAATTGACTGAAATAGGTTGAGCATAGTACACAAGGAGCGTGAATTTGTCATCATCAAAAAAGGGGAATTTGTTGGGTTCTTGTATGTTTTGATGATTGACAAAACAGTGGAACACATACATTAACCTGTTTCTATTACCTGTTCCATCACGCAGAGTCCAACTTATATTAAGATTCTTTGAAATGAAGGAGTTTCAAGTAGAAAAGATCTCAAAGTCTGCACAAAGAATGAATCAGATAGGAGTCTACATATGATAAGGAGTATAATATGGGTAGACCAAGAGAGTCCAATAATCAAGAGAGTCCAAGAAAGAAGAGTGTCCAAGAATCAAGAGAGTCTAAGTAAGTAGAGTTTGGATGCAAGAAGAAGTTCAAATGAAAGAAGAACAATTCAAAATAAAACCATGTGCTGGAATCAAGAGTTGGAGTTCAACTACAACACTCAAGGAAGGCACGAAGTGAAGTTGACAGCACATAGGAGACTCACTTGAAGTAGATCTCTAAGCAAGAAGAGTTTGATTGCAAGAAGGAGTTTGAAGTGAAACAAGAACTCCTTGAGGAGTATGCTTAAATAGCAGAGCTGCTATCAAAAGCATTCGTGCACTCACAGAGAATAAAAAGGCAATTGTGAAATTGACTTTAGCAAGTGCACGGAGGATACTGAAGAAACACATTGAAGAACCTGGTCCTAAGTACAAAGTCTAGCTAAGGTGTCTTAGTTGTGATGTATTAGGAGTTGTTCTTTGAGTTGTAATCATAGTTCAGTGTGTTATAAACTGAAGTAGGATTGTAGTCTTCAAGTTGGGTTAACTCAAAGATTTGGGAAACACAAACCTTGGGTGGTTGGTGTTGTTAGGGATTAGAGTTTATAATTCCTAGGTTACATCGAGTTATAATCATTTTTTTGAGGCTCATTGTGTTAATGAAGTTAGGGTTAAATCTTGTAGAGGTACAAGTCGTGGTTTTTACACCTTTGTGAGCCGGGTGGTTTTCCACGTAAAAATTACTGTATTATTTAGTTACTATTTTCTTACTGTTGAAACACGTTAGGCAACCTGTTTCACCGATAGGTAACTAATATAGTTAAACAACTAAATCGGTAGGTCGTGCAGAACAACAATGTGCCCCATACCTCGAGGGATCACAAGAAGGACTAGTTTCTGGCTTTTGATTAGGGTAACATGTCAGTTTCAATATATGAGACCAAGTTTCATGCCTTATCTCATTTTGCTACTCAGTTGTTAGGCACCAAAGAGGAGAGGATTCGATTATTTGTGAAATGTTTGAATACTGAATTACAGGTGTTGTCAGTGCACATGAGTTCAGCAGGGAAGAGCTTCAATGAGGTCACAGACTATGTGAAGAAATTGGAAGAGGTTAAGTAGGTCCGGGAGGCTAAAGTGTTTGCCAAGAAGTTCCAAAATGATGAGAATTTCAGTGGTTCGTACTCCAGAGGCCACAATCAGCAGGTGTATTCCACTCGTCCGATTCAGTCAACCTTGCCTGCTTTTATAGGTGGTCATCTAAGAGCCAGTCAGTTTCCCTACACTTCTACCAGGAGGCCCATTCTTGACCGCATATATTTTCATTGTGGTGATTTGGGTCACTTCAAGAGCGAGTGCCCTCACAGGCAGACATGTAATCAGGCTCAGCAACAGTCCAAGGCTGTGGTCCCAGTAGCTAGAGGTGGTTATGATAAGGGTCATCCACAAAGTGGGTGAGGTCACTTTCAGGGAGGCCGGGGAGACAGAGGGAATAGCGGTGCGGGCAGGGGAGCAGCACTGCCAGCCATGAAAGTGGCTCAGATTGATGACTGGACCCACTATTATGCTTTTCCAATTAGTTGCTAACATTTAGTAAGAAAGGGAATTGATTATGTTGTGCTAGAACAAGAGGGAAAACCGGGTTAGTCTTCGGACGGGATTTGACGGTTCACCATCTACCCAAAATGGGGTAGGTGATGGCTTACAATTCCTGTGAATGTTGTATATTTTTTTACTCTGATCTAAGGGTTTGTATGAATTACCTTGCTTAGAGGAATTGTTTAGAATATCTAAGGGTCCTATTTTACAGTCTGTGGATTTAACGGTGTGTTACTTGTTGGTTTTACTAGTTGTTTGTTCATTATTTGACTGTAGATTAATTGACATTCGGTTGGCTCGGGTACCATGCCTGGTACGGGAATACTAACGGTTGGCTCGGGTACCACGCCTGGTATGGGTATAATAAATGGTTGGCTTGAGTACCACGCCTGGTACGGGAATACTAACGGTTTGCTCGGGTACCACGCCTGGTATGGGTATAACAAATGGTTAGCTCGGGTACCACGTCTGGTAGGGATACTAATGGTTAGCTCGGGTACCATGCCTGGTACCAATTTATTTTACTGCATTATTGCATTGATATTGTTGTATGACATTGACTGTTATTGGTTCCATGAGTGGACCGAGCTGTTTTATTGAAATATGATATTTGTTGGTGGTCCTTGAGTGTCCGGGAATCCTATTATATCTATTGAGTTGGTCTTGGATTAGGCCGGGTTATCTTCTTAACACTTAGGTGTTGTCTAGAGGGGATCCGTGGGTGGGTCCGGGCAATATTTGTGTGGTTAATCAGTTGTAGTTGTTCATGGTCATATGATTGGTCGGGTTGCATGTGAGAAATAGACTGGGGAGATGGTTGAGAGTCGGGTATTGCATCACTAGTGGGTATTATCATAAGGGAGATTCTTGGGAACCCTTGGGGGGTTCAGATTGTTATAGAGGGTACTATAAGGGTGATGGGTCTAGACTGACAGTAGTTGGGATGGTTTCCAGAATGTGCAGTCCTGGGGATTTGTAGAGTAAATAGGGTGGTAGTCCGGGTCAGGACTTAGGGGTTAGACTAGTAGTGAGACTTGGTAATTCTAAGGTTGATAAGACTTGGGAAGTCTAAGGTTGATAAGGCTTGGGAAGTCTAAGGTTGATAAGGCTTGGGATGTCTAAGGTTGATAAGACTTGGGAAGTCTAAGGTTAGTATGACTTGAGTAGTATGAGAAGTGAGGGAGTTGGCAGCGTAAGGAGTAGGAAGGGTGGTTGGTATTGAATAAAATGGGGGGGGGGGGGGTTGGAGGATGGAAATTAAATTACATTATTTGCAGTCATGTTTTTCCCTATTTTGTTATATGATGGTTAGAGTGGATTCGGGTCGACCGATGATGCCTACCAGTACGTGTGATTGTACTGATTCAACTCTTGCTATACCTTTTGGGGTATAATCTGGTTGCAGGGTTGGTGATATTTCATAGGTTCACGGTGATGAGGGTCTCCAACAGCTTCTGTCCTTTGATTCCATGACGAAAGTTGTGTCTTTTCTTTCTTGTATAAATCTTGTAATAGCTCTTGTACCTGTTTAGACTAGATCCTAGGGCGGGGCAATTCAGGTGTAAAACTGTTTTCTATTTTCAAATGTTGTAATAACAAGGTTTTTATAATAAAAGGATGGTTATTTTGCTACTTTCTATTTTCCGCATATTACCTGTTGGACGGGTGGTGAGGGTTCGTCTATCTAGGTTGTTAGAGTAGGCGCCCGCATAGCCCGGTGGGTTGGGTGGTGACAGATAGTATCAGAGCCTAGGTTAATGGTCTCCCTGTACAAGAGCAAAGTGTCGAATAGAGTCCTACAGATTGGTGTGTTGACGTCCACATCTAATCTTTGGGAAGCTATGAAGCACTCTAGGAAGCACCTCCCTTCTTTCATTTCTTTTTGTGCGGTTTCGTTTACTTGCTTATTTGGGTTGAGTCCAATTGGTATCTCTCGATTCCAATTGGTATCTCAGCAAGGTAAAGGAGGTCGTGGTACTTATGTTACGATGAGACAAGCAAGATAAATTGGAACCGGGAAGGTTCCAATTAGTAACTGGCCTGAGAGGCTGTGGCAAGCATGGATAACCGGCTAATGGTTATCCATGGTATGAACGAAGGCGAAATTGTGTGGTTTGATTTGGTTTTGATTGGTTTGGTTGTGACTTGAAGTTGAAATGTGGTGTTGTACGATTCTGGTGTGACTTATTTGGAATGTGTGTGAATTGTTAATTTTTGTGCATGTAGAGTCTGCAGAAAGTCATTAATTCATTTTATGTACCTTAGGCTGTGGTAATCTATTAAATGTCCTGATTTAAAGAGCGGTACTGCATGTTAAAAAGAGCTTATCATCGGTTAAGATGATAAGGGATTGGGAACTGTGATTGTAGGGAAGCTTCGGTTTCAGGATAGTCGGGACTTGCTTGGGAACCATGGGAACAAATGAGTCATTAGTGTTATGGCAGGAAGGTATTGTCAGGAAACAACTGTTGTTGTGATTTCTTTGTAATTGATAGTGTGTTATGCCTAATTGTGATACGTTCGATTCCCGGAATAGTCTTAAGGGTGGTTTAAAACCATGGCGGGGTTTACAGGTCTAGGCAATGTTAACCGGGAAGGGGAGGAGTGCAGTCAGCTAAAAATCAAAATTTCTGCACTGTTACCGTCGGGACCACTATAGCGGAAGCCAACCGCTATGGCGGAACCTCTATAGCGGAGTGACCAACGGTATAGCAGAGGTGCGAGAGGCAGTGAGCATACCCTGTTTTCCCCTATTTTCGTTCCTTCCCGGGGATAAGATAAAAACTAGTAATGGGCTACGAAATCACTGTGTAAACCAAGGAAAACCATGTTTATATCTAATATAATATGCATAAAAAGGAATATAGTGTCTAAAACTATCATCCACGTGCTAAAATGAAAGGAAAAAGGGTAAAGGGAAATATTGTCTTAACAAGCCCCAAACGGGGGAAACCCAAAGCAGTAAAGAGTCTAGTAAAAGGGGGAGGGTGGGGTGGGGGTCCTAATCCTCATCATCGCTTAGGAAGGGGAACTCTTGCGTGTGCTCGGGCTCAAGTGCGGGGAGCGCTTGGCCCGGGGCAACACAAGAGAACATGACCTTAACGGTCTTCCACATCCGGGCAAACATGCGGTCCCGGGAGCGTCTCTTCTTCTTCTCTTCCTCTAACTCCCTACGGAGTGCTGCAAGGTCCTGAGCATATGGGTGTGGGGATGCACCTCCGGCATTAGGATCCTCCATAAACCTCCGGACAGCTGCCAAATTCTCCTCCAGCTGGGCTCTAGAGATCGAGGGCTGGGGCTGGGAAGGGGCAGGAGTGTCATCATCATCATCATCGTCGTCGGCCTCTTCCACTGGCTGGCTGCTTCCTGCCTCATCCATCTTCCTCTTCTTCTTGGAGATGTCCTTCACTCGGGCAGGGTCAAAGGGCTCGTCCATGGTCACCTCTGAGTCAGTATGGTCCTGAGGCACACCAACTCGCCTGCACAGCTCCGACACAAAACCAGGAAGATAAGGGCCCTTCCTATGACCCTCGTAGAATTCTTTCCACTCGGACAGGATTTGCTCCCTGCAGTTCATGATAATACCCCGCACATCACAAGCAATCACCGAAGCCCTAGCATAAGTCACGTCAGTCTGGTTTCCCGATGGACGGATCCTCTGGGACACCAATTTCAGCCACCTCCTAGCCTCGGAGGAGAAGTAGACACTAGTGATGCCCTCGGGGCTGACCCAGTACACCCTATCTCTTAATTCAGGTTCCAATAAGGTATTCCTCAGCCAAGCCATGTCCTACAGCCAGGCCTTAGCCTCGTACGCCTCATTGGAGACATGGGGCACCTCTAGCACTTCATTTATAGTTCGGGAATCCACAGGCTTATCCACCCCTCGTATCCTGATGGTGGGGTTGGGTTCATCCCAACGGATGGTGGGGAGGATAGCATAGAACTCCCGCACCCAGCCTGTTAACGCGGGGGGGATGAGCCACTAGAAAAGGACCCAACCAAACTCTTGAACTCTGCGGTGAAACTCGGCTGCTTTCTCGTCCACCCCAGTCATTTTGCAACCCCTCTCGTAATAGAAACCAAACTTTCGATAGTCCAAGAACCTCTCCCGACTAGCTTCATCGAGAAAATGCTCGTAGTCGTACTCAGGCCTTTGTCCTTCAGCCATTGTTCTTATCCTGCAAAAGTAACAAGGAGGCGGGATTAGAAGAGTAATAGAGCATAAAAAGGGAGAATTTTTTTTTCTAAGTGTTGGCTTGGGGAGGCCACTATTTTGCGGCCTTCCGCTATAGCGGATGGTGCATCTGCCATAGCGGGACTGCTATAGCAGAGGGGTACCGCTGTAGCGGGACCGCCATAGCGGAGCCCAACCGCTATAGCGGTCTTCATCATCCCAGACCTTCAAGGGGTGCGTCAATGGCTCCCCTTGGTCCAAAACTCTGTTTTTGACATTCCCAGTTCAGATCTACCTACCTAAAGTACCCCATTACTGTTTTCTACAAAATTTTTGGCATTATAACCCCTATAAATCGTTCAAATAACCACTTTTGTTCAAGAACAACCCTTCACATTCCACCCGTTTTTGGCTAATAATAGCATAGTCCTTACGCCCAGACGCCTTGGAGGCATTGTAAATGTAAGGAAAGCATCCATGCTTTGGGAATTTAACAAAATCCAACCAAAGGTTCATGTTCAAAAACCCACTTTAAATATACTACAAGTTCCTATTTTTCTACCTTATTCATGAGCAAAATCGTGCAAGAGAGTGAAGGAGTAAGAAAATTCGATATTTACCTGAAATTCTGACATCGGGAGGGGGATGATCGGGAGAGAATGTAGAGTTTTTGAAAGGAATGTGGGGAGAATGGGGGGGGTGAAATCTGTTTTCTCCCCTAGTTTATTCTGCTGTCAACCGCTATAGCGGTCGGTAGTTTGCTATTGCGGGACCGCTATAGTGGTGTAATGTCCGCTACAGTGGACGATCAGTCAGTCATTGGTAAGTGAAAGGTTCTCCCGATTCTTTTTAAATTTGTCTGTCCTAAAATGACACGAGGCCTCGGATTTTTTGGGTGCTCGGAATAGGAAAACGTATAATTTTTCATCGAGAGGCTCGTAAATTCCTCATTGGGACGGGATAATAGTAGATTTTTACCTCTGGTCGGTTAGACTCTTAAGGGGAAGGGTTGACAACTTGCGTAGGGAAGGGTTGACAACTTGCGTAGGTTCATTAATTATGCGGTCACTTGGGATGGTTAGAGTCTCGGGTTAGTCTCTCTCCTCTGGTTTTATTTTGGGATCGTTCGGGCATGAACGATGGGTAAATTGGTATCTGTTGTAACGACCAGGTCCGTCGTTATACAATTTTTTTTTGATTTCATAAAATTAGGGAAAATGATTAAAAATATATTTGAAGTAAGTAGGGTGACGTCATGGGAACATTTCTGATTGTCGGAAATAATCGAGGCTGACGTCACTGCACTATAGCAGAACCTCTATAGTGGAGGGTTAGACCACTATAGCGGAACGACGGGAGAAAGTAGCCTCAGAATGATATTTTATTAAAAAGCTTCTCCTCCGCAGTTAGAAAACATACGAGGGTTTCTCCAAAAACCCTCCCATGCTGCTCCAAGGCTAGGGAATCATGAGGAGGAGGGGTCATGCCTGGAGGGATGCAGAACAACAGATTACAGGACCATCGTTCAGCTGGGAACGCCTTCACAGAGCCAGAAATGCACGGTTGCAGCTGTTTGGCATCCAGGTAGGCTAGGTTTTCATGAGTAGTTAGACCTGTTTACATTCTGTATTCATCGTATAGTGGAATGGAGATTTCATGTTTTAGGCCTCCGGGCATGGAGTCTGGCGGATTGGATACTGGTTATTATGGGAATTTGGTTTGCGTGAAGTAAGTGGATGGTTAGTGATGCTTATACTATGCTTGTTATTGTCGTCTTGGTAAAATAAAATGATAGGTTTGGGGGACCGGGAAAAGGTTTGGAAACCACTAGTAATAAGAATCAAGGACTCCTAGTTGCGGTTTTCGGGAATGTAAGTGGAAAGAATATAGTCGTCAGTCTTACTAAGGGCTAAGATGAGGTTTCCATTGTGTTGTTGGGTGGTGGTAAGGTTCTGGAATTCACGTAGTTGCTAACGTTTAGTAAGAAAGGGAATCGGTTATGTTGTGCTAAAACAAAGGGGCGAACTGGGTTAGTCTTAGGACGGGATTTGATGGTTCACCGTCTACCTGGAATGGGGTAGGTGATGGCTTACGATTCCTGTGAATATTGTATATTTTTCTACTCTGATCTAAGGGTTTGTATGAATTACATTGCTTAGAGGAATTGCTTAGAATGTCTAAGGGTTCTGTTTTACAGTCTGTGGATTGAACGGTGTGTTGCTTGTTGGTTTTACAAGTTGTTTGTTCATTATTTGACTATGGATTAATTGACATTCAGTTGACTTGGGTACCACGCCTGTTACGGGAATACTAACGGTTGGCTCGGGTACCATGCCTAGTGTGGGTATAACAAATGGTTAGCTCGGGTACCACGCCTGGTAAAGGAATACTAACGGTTGGCTCGGGTACCACGCTTGGTATGGGTATAACAAATGGTTGGCTCGGGTACCACGCCTGGTATGGGATACTAACGGTTGGCTCGGGTACCACGCATGGTACATGTTTATTTTACTGCATCATTGCATTGATATTGTTATATGGCATTGACTGTTATTGGTTCCGTGAGTGGACTGAGCTATTTTATTGAAATGTGATATTTGTTGGTGGTCCTTGAGTGACCGGGAATCCTGTTATATCTATTGAGTTGGTCTAGGATTAGGCCGGGTTGTCTGCTTTACACTTAGGTTTTGTCTAGAAGGGATCCCTGGGTGGGTTCGGGCTATATTTGTGTTGTTAATCGGTTGTAGTTGTTCATGATCATATGATTGGTCAGGTTGCACGTGAGAACTAGGCTGGGGAAATGGTTGAGAGTCGGGCGTTGCATCACTAGTGGGTATTATCATAAGAGAGATTCTTGGGAACCCTTGGGGGGTTCAAATTGTTATAGAGGATACTATAAGGGTGATGGGTCTAGACTGACAGTAGTTGGGATGGTTTTCGGAATGTGCAGTCCTGGGGATTTGTAGAGTAAACAGGGTGGTAGTCCGGGTTAGGACTTAGGGGTTAAACTAGTAGTGAGACTTGGGAAGTCTAAGGTTGATAAGGCTTGGGAAGTCTAAAGTTGATAAGGCTTGGGATGTCTAAGGTTGATAAGACTTGGGAAGTCTAAGGTTAGTATGACTTGAGTATTCTGAGAAGTGAGGGAGTTGGCAGTGTAAGGAGTAGGAAGGGTGGTTGGTATTGAATAAAACGGGAAGGGAGTTGGAGGATGGAAATTAAATTACATTATTTCCAGTCATGTTTTTCCCTATTTTGTTATATGATGGTAGGAGTGGATTCGGGTCGACCGATGATGCCTACCAGTACGTGTGTTTGTACTGATTCTACTCTTGCTATACCTTTTGGGGTATAGTCTGGTTGCAGGGTTGGTGATATTTCATAGGTTCACGGCGATGAGGATCTGCAGCAGGTTCTATCCATCGATTCCATGACGGAAGTTGTGTCTTTTCTTTCTTGTATAAATCTTGTAGTAGCTATTGTACCTGTTTAGACTAGATCCTAGAGAGGGACAATTCAGGTGTAAAACTGTTTTCTATTTTCAAATGTTGTAATAACAAGGTTTTTGTAATAAAAGGATGGTTATTTTGCTACTTTCTATTTTTTGCATGTTACCTGTTGGACGGGTGGTGAGGGTTCGTCTATCTAGGCGATTAGAGTAGGCGCCCGCACGGCCAGGTGGGTTAGGTCGTGGCAGTATCTTACCCCTAGGGATGAGAATCAAGTGTGCGTAGTTCATGCAAATATGCCATAAAATATATCATCTTTGAAAGAATGTCACATATATGCACAAGAAATGAATGAAAACAGGACAATCATGAAAAAAAATAATGAAATGGAGGACTAGCACAACTCAATCAAAAGCTCTCCTGATTTATCTGTTTGACGCTTCATGGAGTTCAACATCAGATATTGCTCTCTCTGCTGTTCTAGTAGAATTTTTGAGGACCTTCCTCAAAAATTCTGCCCCAGTTTTGACTTCAACAACTCTATGTATTCAATCTTGTAGCAAATACCATCTTCTGTAGAATTTGAGCTAGTGTGGCACCTTCGTATCTCGTGGAATCAGGAATCAGGTCAAACGTAGTTCCAACCTTTGGAATAAATAATCATATCTACAGCAAAATATGTACACAAAAATTAAATAAGTATGGACAAAACAAATTAGGTAGCATTTAGCACATAACAATGCATAACGCGACCTAGCATACATGTGACCTTTTAAGTCAAAGGTGAGCCTAACGATTGAAAAATGTGTATGTCATTTGTGAATTGCTCCATTGCCCCAAAAAATATATTTATACAAATCCGAGAGACAATGGTTCGTACATATCGACATACACCTCTTTCAAGTTAAAAACAAATAATTGAATGATTGTCCTTTTAGGCCGTGGGCCTATTTGGACACAAGGTGGTCTCACTAATGGACCCAACACCACTTGAGTATCGAGTCAACTTAGGTCAATGCTTAATTGAAGGATTTGGCTCCGCTCTACGCTAGGTAGACTAGAGTTGCTATATTGAAAATAACCGGAAACCCGGGAGGACAACCGCGGGCTAAAACAATAAGTGACCGTTAATCGATCGCGGGTCAACTACTTCACCTGTCTTTTTTGAGAAAGTGTGTTTTTAGTGAAGAATGACTGCGAAGACTCGCATAATCGCTCTTTTTTCCTAATGCAAACTAATGCTTTGCCAGGGAGGCAGAAGATGCCATGAAAATATAACAATAATAATTTAAGTAAACAGATAATGATTAAGTAAAGAATATACAATTTATAAATAACTAACAAAATATACAAGGTGCAAATAAAGAATTAATTAAACAATGAGCAAAAAATTATAAAAAAGTAAGAACTCCTAAATTGAAAAAATAAATCCATAATGGTTAAAACTTTTTAATCTCCAGCAGAGTCGCCATTCTGTTATATCTGATAGGACACAACATGGGGACTCACAAAGAATAATTAAATAGAAATTTAACAAATAATTTAAAAAGAGAGAAAGAGAGAGTCGCCACCTAATTTTAGAATAATTAGGAAACCTTTCAATAATTAAACAAATTTTATCTACGAAACCAGTTAGAGTCTAAGTAAGGATTCAAGTTATTCCGAAGGAAAGGGGTTAGGCATCCTTCAGAATCTACAACGGTGGTTCCCGACTGAACTCATTTTTTCAATTGAGGAGATAAAACAAATGCCTTAATTCTTTCGAGTTAGAGAAAAAGACTCTCCAAAATTCTAAGAATTCAAAGACAAATTTTTACGAAACGGCCTAATATTTGCCTATCATTAGCTAAAATGAATAAATACAATAAAGAATTATACAACATCTTCAAATTTTAATTCGAATATCTTCTTCGAAAAGCATTTCCATGTATCTGTAAACGCACTTAGTAAAAGTGTTAGTAATGAATAAAAATTAATCAAAATAATTAAATAAATAATTATTAAAAATAAACCCGTCTTATATACATTAGAGGCCTTGAAAATCAACAAAAATTTCTTCATCGGCCAATTAAATTGATATTTGATATGAAACAATCGAACTCAAAATAATATCCGTCTTTTATTATGGGGAGGTCTCGAAAACCCGATGGAGATTCTTTCATTGGCCAATTAGATTACTTTGTTTGTAATGACATTAGTGAAATAACAAAGTAGAAAGACAATCAAAATAACTCCAAAAATTAACTCAAACTTTGCAACTAAATACAATAAAATAATCAAAAGGATATTCATAAATAGAGCAGCAACAAAAGTCATTGAAGAATTAAAAATAGAGCAAAATTTAATTTGAAAGGAGTGAAGTAAAATCAACAAGAGAAGCATACAAACGCAGTTGGGTTCGTGGCTAGTCTCTGGTTTCGCTGGCAGTGGCAAGGAAGAGAGGGGTTGTGGTGGTTTGTGGAGAAGATCGAGGAAAAAGGGAAAAATGGGTCTGTTTGGTTGTTGTTTGGCGGAACAGTGGGGCGAACAAAGAGATGAGTGGCAGAGTTGGGTGTTTGGTCATTGCCGGATAGAGTTTTAAGCATTGAGCTCGCCGTTAATGGCAGAACTTGAGCAAGAGGAAAGGAAAATGGGTTGGAGCATGGTGCAATGGAGCTTGGAGCTCACTGGAGCCGTGTTGCCTGTTGATTTTGCCGGCTAGAAACGAGAAAGAGGGGAGGTGAAGGGAGGCATCTGAGTGGTGTCCCGGTGGTGGTGGTCACCAACGGTAGCTCTCAAAATGGAAAAAAAAAAATATTTTAAGGTTTCCAAATTTGGAAATTTCCACCACCAAGGAGTGTGTTGAGTGTATGAGACACTTTATAGAGAACTTTAAAACCCTAAACCATTTAGGTAGCAAAACAAAACCACGGGCTATCAAAATTGTGTGCTCAAAATATGATTTACCTAAAACCATGTGCTAGTTATTTATCTATGTAAAGAATATCTTCTCCGACTTATGTATTAACGGACTGTGTTAAAAATAATAAAAAATATTTAATAACATTTTAAAAAAATGTGATTTGAATAAAGACAACTGTAATTTAAAAAAAAACAAAATAATATTTGTGTACATGCAAATGATTGTGATAAAAATTAATAATAATTAAAATCGATCAAAATGATAAAAAAAAATAAAAATTCTAATATTTTCAAAAGTGAGAATAATTATCAATAAATTGTGTTAACATGTAAAAATAATGAGAAAATTGTATTCTGTGCAATTTAACGTATAAAAGATTTAAAAATATTAATTTAAAACATGTCAGGCCAAAATTGGGTGTCAATAACTGCCCCTCTTCGTTCAGAGATGATGAAAGAATCTTTGAACGAAGATGTTGACGTCTAGCCAATTTTGGCTCGACAAAGGAAAAGAATGACATATGCACAAAATGATGCCAAACTTTGATAGAGTTTTGAAATCACTCTATGTCTGCTGGCAAAGTTGAATTATTTTAAATAAAAAACGATAAACAAGAAAAAAATATTCTAGGACGAAAAGTAATTGCGTATCTTTGACATTGTTTTCCAAAATCACCCAGTGTCAAATTGTTAGACACTGGGGATACAAAGTTATGTACCTGTATCGTTGAAAGGCGGACGACCCAATTTGTCTCGTTGAGCGGCAGAAAACCCAATCTTATTCATTTAAAAGCGAACAACCCAACTTGAATTTGATATGTCACTTCAACCCAACGTGTCTCATTGAAAGGCGGACGATCCAACTTGAATTTGATATGTCACTTTTAATGAGGTGACAACCCAACGTGTATCATAACCATCTGTACTAAACTTATTAGTAGCAAATACAACATTTAACAATGAAAGAGGTGACGATTCAACATAACACGTCACAAATACAAAAGTGACTATCCAACTTAAAAAATACGTCATTTTGAATGGGACGACAATCCAATTTTAAAAAATATGTCAATTTGACAAGGTAACAACTCAACATGTCAGTTTGACAAGTTTACAACAATTTTAACAAGGAAATGCCATTTGACAAGTATTTACTAGGTGGGTGCTTGACCCAATTTTATTTTGAACAACGAAGCATGTGAAGAGAGAATCAAATCACGATACTAGTTGGTACCAACAATTAGCATTGCATGAAAATTTTGCTCATTTGCTTCTCATTTAACAAAGATTGGCTTCGAGATAATTCTTATAGCTTCAAGTGGTACCTCAAACATACCTAAGTATCGACAAGATTTGTTCTTCTTGCTTCAAATAAAGGTTTTGAATTATACCTATCATCATGTTTCAAGTTCCCTCACCACAAGAAAATTCTCATTTGCACACATTTGAAGTATTTTGATTTGAGAACATTTTCAAAGTACACTCACACTCAAAAAAATGTTCAATGCATGCAATTGTGATGCCATATGCTTGGCCTTCATGTAAATCACCACTAATGTGAGAACATTTGAAATGAGATCATGTAGGGCTTGTAATGTAGGCTTAGGGATGGGTAGGATATTCATTTGGTATAAAAGTGACTTAATCCCTCATTGAGCGTTGAACTGAATTTGTGCTTTTGTTGCACTTTTGGCTCTTGAACTTTTCGTTGTCCCTTTCTTTTATTTTGACTTCTTTTGAATCTTTGCTTGTCGGAGTCTTCTCTCCCTTTTTCTGATGTCTTCTTCTTTCTTTAACTTCTCCATTATTGTTGGAGTGTTTTTCTTTGTTATTTCTCCTTGTCTTGACCTTGCGGAGAGTTTTGACTCCTTTCTTTTCTTTTGAAGTCATTTTATATCCTTGACTTTTAGGGATGCAACATCTTTTGCTTTTGACAACTTCAAACTTGAATCTTCTCATGTAATTTGCACATCTTCAGTGCGCTCAAAGAGGTCGGGCCAAGAGAGATATAGTGCATGTAAGCACTTAAAAGGGTATTGGTTAAGATGTGGTTGTCCAAAAAAGAGGCTTCAGACTCAAAGGGGGACATGCTAAGGATTAATGTCATTTAGTAAGTAATGAAAGGCACAAACGGGTCAAAAAAGGCCTACGATCCTTTCTCAAATCAAACATTACTCAGGATTTTGCCTAAACCAACATTCAGGCCAAGTTCTAGATCAACAATACAATGCAATTGAATTTAATGTAAAAGCTTACCACACAATGCACATGAAATAATGAGGCTGGTTTTATTCTTATCTTTGAAGCATGTAAGAGAATATTTTTTAGTGTCACAAAGATACGACTAAGAAGTACCGAAAGAATCTATGATTCACCTAAAATACACATTCTCAATCAATTATTTTGCACATTTCTAACTGTTTTGGCACCAACCAAGTCAAAGATGTGATTCTTAAAAGTTTTTTTTTTAATTTTTGAATAAGGGATACCGAACCCAAGAAGGGCTGCCTACGTATCTTTAATGCTGGGTCCATCGTTATACAAATTTTTCCGATTTCATAAATTTGGGGAAAATAATTAAAAATATGTTTGAATTAAGTAGGGTGACGTCATGGGAAATTTTTTGATTGTCGGAAATAATCTGGGCAGACGTCACTCCGCTATAGCGGAGGGTTATACCGTTATAGCAGAACGACGGGAGGTAGTAGCCTCAGAATGGAATTTTATTAAAAAGCTTCTCCTCCTCAGTTAGAAAACATACAAGGGTTTCTCCAAAAACCTTCCCATGCATCTCCAAGGCTAGGGAATCTTGAGGAGGAGGGGTCATGGCTGGAGGGATGCGGAACAGCAGATTCTAGGACCATCGTTCAGCCGGGAACGCCTTCACGGAGCCAGAAATGCATGGTTGCAGCTGCTTGGCATCCAGGTAGGCTAGATTTTCATGAGTAGTTAGACCTGTTTACATTCTGTATTCATCGTATAGTGGAATGGAGATTTCATATTTTAGGCCTCCGGGCACCGAGTCTGGCAGATTGGATACTAGTTATTGTGGGAATTTGGTTTGCGTGAAGTAAGTGGATGGTTAGTGATGCGTATAATATGCTTGTTGTTTTCGTCTTGGTAAAATAAAATGAAAGGTTCGGGGAACCGAGAAAAGGCTTGGAAACCACAAGTAATAAGAATCAGGGACTCCTAGCTGCGGTTTTTGGGAATGTAAGTGGAAAGAATATAGTCGTCAGTCTTACGAAGGGCTAAGAAGAGGTTTCCATTGTGTTGTTGGGTGGTGGTAAGGTTTCGGAATTCACATAGTTGCTATCGTTTAGTAAGAAAGGGAATCGGTTATGTTGTGCTAGAACAAGGAGGTGAACCGGGTTAGTCTTCGGACGGGATTTGACGGTTCACCGTCTACCCAGAATGGGGTAGGTGATGGCCTACGATTCCTGTAAAAGTTGTATATTTTTGTACTATGATCTAAGGGTTTGTATGAATTACATTACTTAGAGGAATTATTTAGAGTGTCTAAGAGTCCTGTTTTACAGTCTGTGGATTGAACGGTGTGTTGCTTGTTGGTTTTACAAGTTCTTTGTTCATTATTTGACTGTGCATTAATTGACATTTAGTTGGCTCGGGTACCACGTCTGGTACAGGAATACTAATGGTAGGCTCGGGTACCACGCCTAGTACGGGTATAACAAATGGTTAGCTCGGGTACCACGCCTGGTACGGGAAAACTAACGGTTGGCTTGGGTACCACGCCTGGTACGAGTATAACAAATGGTTGGCTCGGGTACCACGCCTGGTACGAGATACTAATGGTTGGCTCGGGTACCACACCTGGTATGGATTTATTTTACTGCATTATTGCATTGATATTGTTATATGACATTGACTGTTAATGGTTCCGTGAGTGGACCGAGCTATTTTATTGAAATGTGATATTTGTTGGTGGTCCGTGAGTGACCGGGTATCCTGTTATATCTATTGAGTTGGTCTTGGATTTGGCCAGGTTGTCTGCTTAACACTTAGGTGTTGTCTAGAGGGGATCCCTAGGTGGGTCCGGGCTATATTTGTGTGGTTAATCAGTTGTAGTTGTTCATGGTCATATGATTGGTCGGGTTGCATGTGAGAACTAGGCTGGGGAGATGGTTGAGAGTCAGGCATTGTATCACTAGTGGGTATTATCATAAGAGAGATTCTTGGGAACCCTTGAAGGTTCAGATTGTTATAGAGGGTACTATAAGGGTGATGGGTCTAGACTGACAGTAGTTGGGATGGTTTTCCGGAATGTGCAGTCCTGGGGATTTGTAGAGTAAACAGGGTGGTAGTCCGGGTCAGGACTTAGGGGTTAGACTAGTAGTGAGACTTGGGAAGTCTAAGGTTGATAAGGCTTGGGAAGTCTAAGGTTGATAAGGCTTGGGAAGTCTAAGGTTGATAAGACTTGGGAAGTCTAAGGTTAGTATGACTTGAGTAGTCTGAGAAGTGAGGGAGTTGGCAGCGTAAGGAGTAGGAAGGGTGGTTGGTATTGAATAAAACGGGGAGGGGGTTGGAGGATGGAAATTAAATTATGTTATTTGCAGTCATGTTTTTCTCTATTTATTTATATGATGGTAGGAGTGGATTCGGGTCGACCGATGATGCCTACCAGTACGTGTGTTTGAACTGATTCTTCTCTTGCTATACCTTTTGGGGTATAGTCTGGTTGCAGGGTTGGTGATGTTTCATAGGTTCAGGGCGATGAGGATCTCCAACAGCTTCTGTCCTTCGATTCCATGACAGAAGTTGTGTCTTTTCTTTCTTGTATAAATCTTATAGTAGCTCTTGTACCTATTTAGACTAGATCCTAGGGAGGGGCAATTCAGGTGTAAAACTTTTTTCTATTTTGAAATGTTGTAATAAAAAGGTTTTTATAATAAAAGGATGGTTATTTTGCTACTTTCAATTTTCCGCATGTTACCTGTTGGACGGGTGGTGAGAGTTTGTCTATCTAGGTGGTTAGAGTAGGCACCCGCACAGCCCAGTGGGTTGGGTCGTGACAGATGGTATCAGAGCCTAGGTTACTGCTCTCCCAGTACAAGAGCAAAGTGTCGAATAGAGTCCTACAGATTGGTGTGTTGACGTCCACATCTAATATTTGGGAAACTATGAAGCACTCTAGGAAGCACCTCCCTTCTTTCATTCCTTTTTCGTGCGGTTTCATTTACTTGCTTGTTTGGGTTGAGTCCAATTGGTATCTCTCGATTCCAATTGGTATCTCAGCAAGGTAAAGCAGGTCGTGGTACTTCCGTTACGATGAGACAAGCAAGATAAATTGGAACCGGGAAGGTTTCAATTGGTATCTGTCCTAAGAGGCTGTGGCAAGCATGGATAACCGGCTAATGGTCATCCATGGTATGAACGAAGGCGAAATTGTATGGTTTGATTTGATTGTGATTGGTTTGGTTGTGACTTGAAGTTGAAATGTGGTGTTGTATGATTCTGGTGTGACTTATTTGGAATGTGTGTGAATTGTTAATTGCTGTGCATGTAGAGTCTGCAGAAAGTCATTAAGTCATTTTTTGTACCTTAGGCTGTGGTAATCTGTTAAATGTCCTGATTTAAAGATCGGTACTGCATTTAAAAAGGGCTTATCATCGGTTAATATGATAAGGGATTGGGAACTGTGACTGTAGGGAAGCTTCGGTTTCAGGACAGTCGGGACTTGGTTGGGAACCATGGGAACAAAGGAGTCATTAGTGTAATGGGGGGAAGGTATTGTCGGGAAACAACTGTTGTTGTGATTTCTTTGTAATTGATAGTGTGTTATGCCTAATTGTGATACGTTCGATTCCCGGAATGGTCTTAAGGGTGGTTTAAAACCATGGTGGGGTTTACAGGTCTACGCAATGTTAACCGGGAAGGGGAAGAGTGCAGTCAGCTAAAAATCAAAATTTCTGCACTGTTACCATCAGAACCGCTATAGCGGAAGCCAACCGCTATGGCAGAACCGCTATAGCGGAGTGACCACCGCTATAGCGGAGGTGCGGGAGGCAGTGAGCATACCCTGTTTTCCCCTATTTTTGTTCCTTCCAGGGGAAAAGATAAAAACAAGTAACAGGCTACGAAATCACTGTGTAAACCAAGGAAAAGCATGTTTATATCTAATATAATATGCATAAAAAGGAATATAGTGTCTAAAACTAGCATCCACGTGCTAAAATGAAAGAAAAAAGGGGAAAGGGAAATATTGTCTTAACAAGCCAAGACGGGGGCAACCCAAAGCAGTAAAGAGTCTAGTAAAAGGGGGAGGGGGGGTCCTAAGCCTCATCATCGCTCAGGAAGGGGAAATCTTACGTGTCCTCGGGCTCAAGTGCAGGAAGCACTTAGCCTGGGGCAACACAAGAGAACATGACCTTAACGGTTTTCCACATCCGGGCAAATATGCGATCCCGGGAGCGTCTCTTCTTCTACTCTTCCTCTAACTCCCTACGGAGTACTGCAAGGTCCTGAGCAGATGGGTGTGGGGTTGCACCTCCGGCATTAGGATCCTCCATAAACCTCCGGACAGCTGCCAAATTCTCCTCCAGCTGGGCTCTAGAGATCGGGGGCTGGGGTAGGGAAGGGGCAGGAGTGTCATCATCATCATCATCGTCGTCGGCCTCCTCCACCGGCAGGCTGCTTCCTACCTCATCCATATTCCTCTTCTTCTTAGAGATGTCCTTTACCCGGGCAGGGTCAAAGGGCTCGTCCATGGTCACCTCTGAGTCAGTATGGTCCTGAGGCACACCAACTCACCTGCACAGCTCCGACACCAAACCAGGCAGATAAGGGCCCTTTCTATGACCCCGGTAGAATTCCTTCCACTCGGAGATGATTTTCTCCCCTAAATTCATGATAATACCCTACATAGAACAAACAATCACCAAAGCCCTAGCATAAGTCACCTCGGTCTGGTTTCCCGATGGACGGATCCTCTGGGACACCAATTTCAGCCACCTCCTAGCCTCGGAGGAGAAGTAGACACTAGTGACGCCCTTGGGGCTGACCCAGTACACCCTATCTCTTAATTCGGGTTCCACTAAGGTATTCCTCAGCTAAGCCATGTCCCACAGCCGGGCCTTAGTCTCGTACACCTCATTGGAGACATGGGGCACCTCTAGCACTTCATTTATAGTTCGGGAATCCACATACACATCCACCCCTCGTATCCTAATGGTGGGGTTGGCTTCATCCCAACGGATGGTGGGGAGGATAGCATAGAACTCCCGCACCCAGCCTGTTAACGCGGGGGGGAGGAGCCACTAGCAAAGGACCCCAACCAAACTCTTGAACTCTGTGGTGAAACTCGGCTGCTTTCTCGTCCACCCCAGTCATTTTGAAACCCCTCTCGTAACATAAACCGAACTTTTGATAGTCCAAGAACCTCTCCTGACTAGCTTCATCGAGAAAATGCTCGTAGTCGTACTCGGGCCTTTGTCCTTCAGCCATTGTTCTTATCCTGCAAAAATAACAAGGAGGCGGGATTAGAAGAGTAATAGAGCATAAAAAGGGAGAATTTTATTTTCTAAGTGTTGGCTTGGGGAGGCCACTATTTTGCGGCCTTCCGCTATAGCGGATGGTGTATCTGCCATAGCGGGACTGCTATAGCAGAGGGGTACCACTGTAGCGGGACCGCCATAGCGGAGCCCAACCGCTATAGCGGTCTTCATCATCCCAGACCTTCAAGGGGTGCGTCAATGGCTCCCCTTGGTCCAAAACTCTATTTTTGACATTCCCAGTTCATATCTACCTACCTAAAGTACCCCATTACTGTTTTCTACAAATTTTTTGGCATTATAACCCCTATAAATCGTTCAAATCACCACTTTTGTTCAAGAACAACCCTTCACATTCCACCCATTTTTGGCCAATAAAAGCATGGTCCTTATGCCCAGAACGCCTTGGAGGCATTGTAAACGTAAGGGAAGCATCCATGCTTCGGGAATATAACAAAATCCAACCAAAGGTTCAAGTTCAAAAACCCACTTTAAATATACTATAAGTTCCTAGTTTTCTACCTTATACATGAGAAAAATCATGCAAGAGAGTTAAGGAGTAAGAAAATTCTATATTTACCTGAGATTCTAATGTCGAGAGCGGGATGATCGGGAGAGAATGTAGAGTTTTTGAAAGGAATGTGGGGAGAATGGGAGGGGTGAAATCCGTTTTCTCCCCTATTTCATTGTGTTGTCAACTGCTATAGCGGTCGACAATTCGCTATTGCGGGACCGCTATAGCGGTGTAATGTCTGCTACAGCGGATGGTCAGTCAGTCATTGGTAAGAGAAAGGTTTTCTTGGGTCTTTTTAAATTCGTCTATCCCAACATGACATAAGGCCCCAGATTTCTTGGGTGCTCGAAATGGGAAAACGTGTAATTTTTCCTTGAGAGGCTCATAAATTCCTCGTCGAGATGGGATAATAGTAGATTTTTTCCTCTGGTCAGTTAGACTCTTAAGGGGAAGGGTTGACAACTTGCGTAGGTTCATTAATTACGCGGTCACTTGGGACAGTGAGAGTCCCGAGTTAGTCTCTCTCCTCTGGTTTTATTTCAGGATCATTCGGGGATGAATGATGGGTAAATTGGTATCTGTTGTAACGATGAGTCCATCGTTATACAAATTTTTTCCAATTTTGTAAATTTGGGGAAAATGATTAAAAATATATTTGAAGTAAGTAGGATGACATCATGGGAAAATTTCTAATTGTCAAAAATAATCCGGGCTGACGTCACTCCGCTATAGCGATAATTATTCCGCTATAGCGGAACCACTATAGCGGAGGGTTAGACCACTATAGCGGAACGATGGGAGGAAGTAGCCTTAGAACGGGATTTTATTAAAAAGCTTCTCCTCCTCAGTTAGAAAACATATGAGGGTTTCTCCAAAAACCCTCCCATGCTGCTCCAAGGCTAGGAAATCATGAGAAGGAGGGGTCATGGCTGGAGGGACGCAGAACAATGGATTCCAGGACCTTCGTTCAGCGAGAATGCCTTCACAGAGCCAAAAATGCACGGTTGTAGCTTCTTGGCGTCAAGGTAGGCTAGGTTTTCATGAGTAGTTAGACCTGTTTACATTGTATATTCAACGTATAGTGGAATGGAGATTTCATGTTTTAGGCCTCCAGGAATAGAGTCTGGCGGATTGGATACTGGTTATTGAGGGAATTTGGTTTGCGTGAAGTAAGTGGCTGGTTAGTGATGCATATAATATGCTTATTGTTGTCGTCTTGGTAAAATAAAATGAAAGGTTTGGGGAACTGAGAAAAGGCTTGGAAACCATGGGTAATAAGAATCAGGGACTTCTAGCTGCAGTTTTTGGGAATGTAAGTCCAAAGAATATGGTAGTCAGTCTTACTAAGGGCTAAGATGAGGTTTCCATTGTGTTGTTGGGTGGTGGTAAGGTTCCAGAATTCACGTAGTTGCTAACATTTAGTAAGAAGGGGAATCAATTATGTTGTGCTAGAACAAGGGGTGAATCGGGTTAGTCTTCGGATAGAATTTGATGGTTCACCGTCTACCTGGAATGGGGTAGGTGATGGCTTACGATTCCTGTGAATGTTTTATATTTTTGTACTCTGATCTAAGGGTTTGTATGAATTACATTGCTTAGAGGAATTGTTTAGAATGTTTAAGGGTCCTGTTTTACAGTCTATGGATTGAACGGTGTGTTTCTTGTTGGTTTTACAAATTGTTTGTTCATTATTTGACTATGGATTAATTGACATTCAGTTGGCTCGGGTACCACGCCTGGTACGAGAATACTAATATTTTGCTCGGGTACCATGCTTGGTACGAGTATAACAAATGGTTAGCTCGGGTACCATGCCTGGTACGAGAATACTAACGGTTGGCTCGGGTACCACGCTTGGTATGGGTATAACAAATGGTTGGCTCGGGTACCATGCCTGGTATGGGATACTAACGGTTGGCTCGGGTACCACGCGTGGTACGGGTTTATTTTACTGCATCATTGCATTGATATTGTTATATGGCATTGACTGTTATTGGTTCTGTGAGTGGACTGAGCTATTTTATTGAAAAGTGATATTTGTTGGTGGTCCTTGAGTGACTGGGAATCCTGTTATATCTATTGAGTTGGTCTAGGATTAGGCCGGGTTATCTGCTTAACACTTAGGTTTTGTCTAGAAGGGATCCCTGGGTGGGTTCGGGCTATATTTGTGTTGTTAATCGGTTGTAGTTGTTCATGATCATATGATTGGTCAGGTTGCACGTGAGAACTAGGCTGGGGAGATGGTTGAGAGTCGGGCGTTGCATCACTAGTGGGTATTATCATAAGAGAGATTCTTGGGAACCCTTGGGTGGTTCAAATAGTTATATAGGGTACTATAAGGGTGATGGGTCTAGACTGACAGTAGTTAGGATGGTTTCCGAAATGTGCAGTCCTGGGGATTTGTAGAGTAAACAAGGTGGTAGTCCGGGTTAGGACTTAGGGGTTAAACTAGTAGTGAGACTTGGAAAGTCTAAGGTTGATAAGGCTTGGGAAGTCTAAGGTTGATAAGGCTTGGGATGTCTAAGGTTGATAAGACTTGGGAAGTCTAAAGTTAGTATGACTTGAGTATTTTGAGAAGTGAGGGAGTTGGCAACGTAAGGAGTAGGAAGGGTGGTTGGTATTGAATAAAATGGGAAGGGGGTTGGAGAATTGAAATTAAATTACATTATTTCCAGTCATGTTTTTCCCTATTTTGTTTATGATGGTAGGAGTGGATTCGGGTCGACCGATGATGCCTACCAGTACGTGTGTTTGTACTGATTCTACTCTTGCTATACCTTTTGGGGTATAGTCTGGTTGCAGGGTTGGTGATATTTCATAGGTTCACGGTGATGAGGATCTGCAGCAGGTTCTGTCCATCGATTCCATGACGGAAGTTGTGTCTTTTCTTTCTTGTATAAATCTTGTAGTAGCTATTGTACCTGTTTAGACTAGATCCTAGAGAGGGACAATTCAGGTGTAAAACTGTTTTCTATTTTCAAATGTTGTAATAACAAGGTTTTTGTAATAAAAGGATGATTATTTTGCTACTTTCTATTTTCTGCATGTTACCTGTTGGACGGGTGGTGAGGGTTCGTCTATCTAGGCGATTAGAGTAGGCGCCCGCACGGCCAGGTGGGTTAGGTCGTGGCAGTATCTTACCCCAAGGGATGAGAATCAAGTGTGCGTAGTTCGTGCAAATATGCCATAAAATATATCATCTTTGAAAGAATGTCACATATATGCACAAGAAATGAATGAAAACAGGACAGTCATGAAAAAAATAATAAAATGGAGGACTAGCACAACTCAATCAAAAGCTCTCCTGATTTATCTGTTTGACGCTTCATGGAGTTCAACATCAGATATTGCTCTCTCTGCTGTTCTAGTAGAATTTTTGAGGACCTTCCTCAAAAATTCTGCCCCAGTTTTGACTTCAACAACTATGTGTATTCAATCTTGTAGCAAATACCATCTTCTGAAGAATTTTTGAGATCTTCTCAAAAATTCTTCCCCAATTTCCATTGTAAATAATTAGAAAGCTTACGGGGAATATGACTGAGCCAGTGTGGCACCTACGTATCTCGTTGAATCAGAAATCAGGTCAAACGTAGTTCCAACCTTTGGAATAAATAATCATATCTACAGCAAAATATGTACACAAAAATTAAATAAGTATGGACAAAACAAATTAGGTAGTATTTAGCACATAACAATGCATAACGCGACCTAGCATACATGTGACCTTTTAAGTCAAAGGTGAACCTAACGATTGAAAATGTGTATGTCATTTGTGAAATGCTCCATTGCCCCAAAAAATATATTTATACAAATCCGAGAGACAATGGTTCGTACAACTCGACATACACATCTTTCAAGTTAAAAACAAATAATTGAATGATTGTATTTTTAGGCCGTGGGCCTATTTGGACACAAGGTGGTCTCACTAATGGACCCAACACCACTTGAGTATCGAGTCAACTTAGGTCAATGCTTAATTGAAGGATTTGGCTCCGCTCTACGCTAGGTAGACTAGAGTTGATTTATTAAAAATGACCAAAAATCTGGGAGGACAACCGCGGGTTAAAACAATAAGTGACCGTTAATCGATTGTGGGTCAACTACTTCACCTGTTTTTTTTTGAGAAAGTGTGTTTTTAGTGAAGAACGACTGTGAAGACTCGCATGATCGCTCTTTTTTCCTAATGCAAACTAATGCTTTGCCAGGGAGGCGGAAGATTCCATAAAAATATAACAATAATAATATAAGTAAAAAGATAATGATTAAGTAAAGATCCCAGATGGAAGCTAAGCTCCCACTCACGACCCATGTAACAAGCTATGCCAAGTAAGAAGTGTAGAACAATTAGTTCATAAGGACCACCGTTGTATAACCATTCATCAACGGATGCCGGACATCAATGGTATCGGAGTGCGCCTCTTCACGAGGGTGATTAAAGTGCAACGAAATGCCTTAAAGTTGAATATGGTTCGCGAAGCATCTGGCTTACCGGTAATCTCCCATTCCCGCCGTCGAGAGACTTTAATAACTATAGCATGCCAGAAACGGAGAGTTGAGGTGGTTAGACCTATACCCCGAAATGCTCCCAGCATAGGAGCCTATGGTTCCATTCTCGTTGTTGCTGGAGGTACACATCCCTTATAAATAACCAACAAAATATACAAGGTGCAAATAAAGAATTAATTAAACAATGAGCAAACAATTATAAAAAAGTAAAAACTCCTCAATTGAAAAAATGAATCCATAATGGTTAAAACCAGGAGGACTTTCTTGATCGCCTCATTCTGGTTAAGATGTGGCTAAAGTCTCTCTGATGGTAGCGTATATTACGCTCGAGGTCTCTCTTTTAATCCCTAGCAGAGTCTCCATTCTATTATATCCGATAGGACACAACATCGGGACTCACAAAGAATAATTAAATAGAAATTTAACAAATAATTTTAAAAGAGATAAAGAGAGAGTCGCCACCTAATTTTAGAATAATTAGGAAACCTTTCAATAATTAAACAATTTTTTTCTACGAAACCTGTTAAATTCTAAGTAAGGGTTCAAGTTATTCCGAAGGGAAGGGGTTAGGCATCCTTCAGAATCTACAACGGTGGTTCCCGGCTGAACTCATTTTTTCAATTGAGGAGATAAAACAAATGCCTTAATTCTTTCGAGTTAGAGAAAAAGACTCTCCAAAATTCTAAGAATTCAAGGACAAATTTTTACTAAACGGCCTAATATTTGCCTATCATTAGCTACAATGAATAATTACAATAAAGAATTATACAACATCTTTGAATTTTAATTCGAATATCTTCTTCGAAAAGCATTTCCATGTATCAGTAAACGCACTTAGTAAAAGTGTTAGTAATGAATAAAAATTAATCAAAAGAATTAAATAAATAATAATTAAAAATAGACCCGTCTTATATACATTAGATGCCTTGAAAATCGACGAAAATTTCTTCATCGGCCAATTAAATTGATATTCGATATGAAATAATCGAACTCAAAATAACATCCGTCTTTTATTATGGGGAGGCCTCGAAAACCTGATGGAGATTCTTTCTTTGGCCAATTAGATTACTTTGTTTGTAATGACATCAGTGAAATAACAAAGTAGAAAGACAATCAAAATAACTCCAAAAATTAACTCAAACTTAGCAACAAAATACAATAAAATAATCAAAAAGATATTCATAAATGGAGCAGCAACAAAAGTCATTGAAGAATTAAAAATAAAGCAAAATTTAATTTGAAAGGAGTGAAGTAAAATGAATGAAGAGAAGCATACAAATTATACCAAATAATTAGTGTAAAATTATGAATCAAACATAAAAAAAAAATCAAAACAAAACAGTAATAAATTAACATGAATTGCCAAAGAAGATATAGTTCACCAAAAGTATCACAACGTTAAAAACATAGACAAGAACAAACCAATAATATTAAAAAAAAGAAACAAACAGTATGAGAAATGGTGTACTCTTACCCAAAATGAGAACAATATAGTGATGAAATATGGGTCTTCAGAATATTAATTTTCCCGACTAGATCTGGATACGTGGTTGTTCGCCGGAGTTCCAGCGCTTTGCTGGTCGGAGAAGAAGCAGACGAACGCAGTTGGGTTCGTGGCTGGTCTCTGGTTTCTCTGGCAGTGGCAAGGAAGAGAGGGGTTGCAGTGGTTTGTGGAGAAGATCGAGGAGAAAGGGATGAATGGGTCTGTTTGGTTGTTGTTTGGCGGAACAGTGGGGGCGAATGGAGAGATGAGTGGCAGAGTTGGGTGTTTGGTCATTGCTGGACGGAGTTTGAAGCTTTGAGCTCGCCATTAATGGCAGAACTTGAGCAAGAGGAAAGGAAAATGGGTTGGAGCATGGTGCAATGGAGCTTGGAGCTCACTGGAGCTCCGTATCCTGTGCGATCGCACTGAGCACCACGCCATAGTACTTACCATGTAAATGAGTGTCGTCGATCGCAATAACCTTTCTCATGTGGGCGAATCCCCTAATGCAAGTGCCCAAGGCTAAAAAGTAGTACATGAACCTACAATTATCCTTGTTTACCATAATGGAATGGGTAGAGCCAGCATTAAGAGTGTCGATCATGTAGAAAAAAGCCGACAAGCACGAATACCCATGTTTAGATGTCCCTCAAACCATTTGCTTGGCGATCACACCTCCCATCCAACATTTCCAATAACTTGGACTACAATGAAATTTCTTGAAAATAATCCTCTGAATCTCTTTAGTGTCTGAATCCTTGTCGTTGTGATACATATTCAGACAAAGCGACGCAATGACTTTGACCGAGATTTTCTTATGGCTGCACGTAGCATGTTCGATGCTGCAAGTGTGATTGCCAACATATTTAAAGATGGAAAATCTGCCCGAGCATTCATACTTTCTCGCCCGCAGCATCCAGGCACAACCAGGGGATACACATTTCACCTTGAACCATTTACTACAACTCTTCAATGTAGCATAATCAAAAGAATTTCTCGCTGATGCTTGGTCCAATAATATTTTCAGCTCATCCTTGCTGCTAAATGTTTGTTCTATTTGGAAATTAGTTCCATCAGAGAAGGTGTGGTTGCGTTGTGATCCTGATCCACACTCCCGTTGCTCTTCTTGAAACAATTCGGGATCTTTCGATTCCATTGGATGATCTTCCATATTCATTGGATGATCATCCATATTCATTGAATGATCACCCGATCTCTCATCTTCAATCGAATCATCATCGTCGACTGTCGGGTGTTGTGGCGGGGGTACCGGAGACCTCACGATGATATTTATCCTCAATATAGGCCTAGAGCTATCGGCAACAACATCTAACATGTACATGGACACCTGCCTGTCATTATTTATGAATGTGGGCTGTATTTCCCCCTCCCATTCATTAGATAGCTAATAACAACGCCGCTTGGCTCGCAAGCTAATTCTCCGCTCTCAATTACGCTCGAACCATCTCGTCGTATGAACCATTGAAACGCAATGAGATGAGCACTGTCACCTTACTAGATGATTTCCAATTTTAACATTTCTTTGTCTCCTCCCACACACCCATATAATCACCACCAGCAATAATTACTTCAGCTACTGCCATTATAGACCACAATAATCTATCCTAGATTATGGTGTCGGTCTATAAGTGGTGGATGATTGGTATAAAAACCTCCGTACAAAAATGTCAGTAAATGAAATCGGGTGTAATCGATGCTCTGCTAGCTCTGGAATGAAGAAATGTGTTTGTAGGGCTTCTAAATTATGAGAATCTATCTACTAATGAGGTATTGAGTGGATTTTGAAAGCTTTTCAAGCTAGTAAAAATGGTGGAAAAATATTTTTTGCAAAAAAATTAAAAAAAATGGAATAACAATGGAGGCAATGAGCAAGAATGGAGATTTTCAGTTTTGAGGAGGAAGATTTCGCCGGAAAAGTCGTCGGAATCGGAAAAAGAGTGAAAAATGGGAGCTTTTTTGGAGGGGGGGGGAATGGTGGATTCTTGAAGAATTTTTCTTTTTGGTTATTTTATAAAATCTGAAAATAAATGGGGAAAAATAATAATATTTGTTGGATGAGGTGGGGGGACTAAAGTGTAATATTAAAAACTTGTGTGCTAGTCTTGGCAAGTCAAATGGATGACATCATAAATGTGGGTATCCACTACATTTTTTAATGTGGGTATCCACTACATTCCAAGTAGGAAACAGATTGGGTTTGTCCATTTAAATTAGGAAATTTAAGGAATATTATACAAAAGACTTAATACACAAGTTATATTATACCTACTCTATGGGAAAAACTTACTTGTGTTTTTTAATTGGTCACAATTTTTTTCTCTATTTTATGAAAATAATTATATATATAATCCACAAAATAATATTCTATACATTGTTAAACTGAAAAATATAATTGCATTTGATATGATTAAATAATCAATACTTCCTCCATCCCATATTACTTGTTCACTTTTCCTTTTAAACGCCCCTTGTAAAATAGTAAATAAAATAGGTAGTTTTACTAATTTAACCTCTATCCACTCCTTTGAAAAAGTGTAACGACCCTTTCCCTCGTTATGATTGAGCTATTCGTGCAAGGAAACGGGTTAGAAAACTTCCGGGTTGGGGAGTTGAAAATTTTGGGCTAGGCTAGTCTTGGACGAAATCTGAGCGAGGTGAAATCTAGGGCATTCCGGGAAAGGATTGAGTGAAATATTTAACTTTGAGCTAGATTTTCTATTAGCTAAGGCGTTTAGAGTCCATAGGACTTTTTTGAAGTGAATTCGGGTGAGTAGAACTCCCGATATCGAACTTGACGTAAATGAGTTGGTCTGAAATGTCAAGATTTGAAAGTGTGTTGCGAAATGGGAACAACTGGGAGGATTCCCGAATTTCTGTCCCATATCAGGCACTATAGAGAGTGACACACTGCTATGAAGACGTCTCTATAGCGGGAATCAAATGCGGTCAACCCCGCTATAGCGGGCGGCTTCCGCTACGGCGGCGCCGCTATAGCGAGATTGGACCGCTATAGTGGGATAAGTCGTTGTAAATATAGAAAATTCTCCAAAAACGTTCATTCTTACTCAAGAATGATTTGGGAAAGGGCAGAGGGGATTTAGGGCATTTTCTACTGATTTTTCATCAAGATTCTTCGTAAGGGTAAGTAATTTGTTTCCCTAATCTAGTACTTCAATTTCTATTCCTTAGAATCGATAGTTGCGGGCCTTGGGGATGTTTTGACTTGACCTAAGATGGAAAATCTGGTGTAATAAGGATTGTTGGGTGTAGAAACCTTGGGTTTTGGTTATAAGCTGTTTATTCATGATTATATTACCGTAATTTGCTAGTGTAACCATAAAATTGGTAGTCCTAGGTGAATTATTGGTGGGGAAACTCTGAGGTGGGTGGAATGATGATAGAATTTGCCTGGGATTTGGGATTAAGATAGAACCCGGGAAATTTTAGGCCATTTGGGGTTGATTTTGTGTTTATATTATTAATTTTAGACCAAGATCAAGCTAGAGCTTCAAGAAAGGGAAATGCTCAGGTCCAATAGAGCATTCAGGCTTGATTTGAGGTAGGTGATTGTTAAGTTGTTTTCCAAATTATGTTATGTGTGCATGTTAACTATTACATTAGTATTGCTTGTACAATACGTGTTTAGGGAAGAAGGGAATGAATGTGAAATGATATCTTGCTGTCAATCTCATGCAATGAACTTGTCCTAATGGTTGTTGATTTTACAAGTGTAGTTGTATTCATTGTGTTTGTGATTGTATGATATCTGTGATTCTTCGGTTGGCTCGGGTACCACGCCTGATACAGGTTATCGGTTGGCTTGGGTACCACGCCTGGTATGGTATATCTATCGGTTGGCTCGGATACCATCCTCGGTATAGGTTCTATTATGGCTGACTCGGGTACCACGCCTGTTACATATTTGGTTGTGTTTCTGTGTGTTGGTTCCATGAGTGAATTGAGTTTATTTCTCGTGATGTAATTATTACATGTTGGTCTATGAGTGGTTGAATTATTGTGTTTAAATGCTGGAGTGATTCTTATATAGACCGGGATTGCATGTTAAGCACCATAGATGATGTCTTAGGGATCCTTAGATGGCCGAGGACCAAACTATGTATAGTCTCACCTATACTAAGACCTTCATCCATAATAAATCTACTAGATTAGGATACTTATGTATAGACCATAACTAGTAGAATTTTAGAAGAGAGAATAATTAATTAATAATAATTGATATTTACACAATTAAATGAGTTTAAACAAGTCATATGATCATATAAGAGTCCACGTAAATTGGGGATGACGATTAGAGATGTATGAGGATGAGTTGTGGTTAAACAAATGAAATCCTCACATAACATACTTCTTGTAGACCCTATACACCGCTTAATTTGTTTAGTATAAATTTATCTAATCGATGTTAGACCAGATTCATTATCTATGACAATATATAAATTGCTAACAGATGCAAAATTCAGAAATAATAAAATGGCAACAATATGTAGGAAACTGAAATTGGTTGTATTTATTTGTTCATTGCTACATATTTAATATAATATCAACACCAACTTGGGAAAAAAGGACAAAAGGAAGAAGCTTTCATCTAACAAAATCCCTAACCATGAAAGCTTCTTTGCAATAAACTAGAAATAGAACAACCAAACATAAAAATAAAACTAAACTAAGGAGATGGGGGGGGTGACGTAGTTACTGGGCTCCAGATTCAGCCTCTCCACGATCGCCCATTAAAAATGGGCGGTATGTCAGAGTTCCCAATTGAGGTATTCGCGGTCCTGACCCAAACCATAAAAGATATGGTCCAGATCATTGAGCATGAGGAGGAGGTGGTGGTGGTGCTGTAAACGCATCCTATTAACTGGTCGGAGGGAGATCTTTTTTTTAAGCAAATTTTGAACTGGAGTCCTTTTTATTAAATTAATCGTCTGTTGGGCTCAAATTGAGTCCAAGCAAAAATAAAAAAACAAAACAATGATATATAAAACCTGACCCGGACCAACAGTGACCGGGTTCAAGTGAATAAAATATGTCCCTAACAAATAGGGTTTCCTAGTTTGTTCTTTAGTCTTCTTCTCTACTCTTTCTCTTTCACGCCGCTTTTGAAGATGTTTTCGGTTGCCCATCCAAACGCTGGTCTCCTCCTTCTTCTCTTGTAGGTGATCAATCTGCTCCATCACCACTGGATCTCTTCTTTCTTGCTCAACTTGCAAAGATGAGGTACCTTTTGCTTTTCTTCTTTTCTTCCGTCTCTTCCTGAGCTTGAACCACTTCTTTTTCAGGTGTACCATCTGGTGGAATCCCATGGGTTTGATTGCAACTCGATGAAGAGATTGAACCTTGCATTTCAGCATTGTAGTTCCTTGTAGGTTTTCTACCCAGCCTCTCTTTATTTCTTCTTTTGTTCTCTGTGTTGATATTTTTTCTTTCCTCAGCTGAAGCAGTGGTGGAGAAAAACAAGTCGCTCCCGGTCTCCTTATTCTCAAACTCCTTGTTGAATACAGACTATAATCTTCAGATCTGTTTCTTTTGCTCTTGCTTTTTGCTGGAGAATGTATCACTTTTTGTTGGTTGACATAGATTAGGTTAGTTAGTTTTCTCATAGCTATTTTGCCCTTGAAGTGGCCACAAACTGTTTTGTATATATAATAGCTATGAGACTCTTTGGCTTTTCCTTGCTTTCCTGTGTTCATGCTCGACTGTTGTTTGTTAATAGGATCTTCCTTGCTATAATTCTGATTGATGGTATCTGCCTTTTGTCCATGTTAAACAATTTCCTTCCCATGCTTGGTAGTTGATTAAAATCATTATATTGTTGCATTGCTTCATTATTAAAGGCTGTGTTTGTGATGTATTCTGCTAACTGATTGGCTTCTCCGAATCTGTGACTGATGTTGATTGTACCCTATTCTATGAACCTCCTTACCTCCTCTATATTTTCAATTAGCTCCCAAGGTATCTTTCATTCCCCTTGTATCATCTTCTTGAGACTCAATGAGTCTGTCTTAAGATGTATTAGAGGGTACCTCTACTC
Source organism: Jaltomata sinuosa (assembly GCA_003996215.1). Taxonomy (NCBI): domain Eukaryota; kingdom Viridiplantae; phylum Streptophyta; class Magnoliopsida; order Solanales; family Solanaceae; genus Jaltomata; species Jaltomata sinuosa. The sequence goes on from QJPP01000552.1 coordinate 460,911, forward strand.
TTTGCAAAATTTCAGACCTCTCCAAATTGCCATTAGTTCTGCCTCCATGTTGGTAGGTGTTCCTAGTGTTTGTGCTTCTGCATATAGAGATCTCCTGAGCTATTTCTTACACAAAAACCATAGGAACTCTGACTGGATTTCCTTTGCTAGCCCCATCTGTAGTAAACTTGACCCATCCTTCCTCCGGAAAGCTCTGCTTGACTATATGATAGTGAAGTGTAGGCTTATATGCTTGTAGCATGTCAACCACTCCTTCCCAATGTGAAGGGATATTTCTGAACCATGGGAATTTGGCTCTTATCAGCTGATGTACTGTCAATTTGCATTGGTAGTACATTTTGTTGTAAGATACCTCCTTTCCCTATCTGATGGAATTTCTCCTCTTCCAAAGTTCCCACATGATTATAGCAGGGATTGCTTTCAGTATGTGCTGCAACTTAGGATTTGCCTTATGTTCCCACCATTTGAGAATAAGTTTCTGAAGTTGTAACCCTTCTATTTTGATACCTGCACAAGAAGAAAACTGCGTCCTCATCCTTTTAAGATTATCATCAGTTGCTATTCTTTTCCTACATACTCTCCACAAAAAGAATGCAATCTTAAAAGGTAGACCCTTGATCCAAAAACAATTCATCCACTCAATTGCCTCCTTTCTGTGTCTCAGGTTTTTATATGCTGATTTCACTGTAAAGCTTCCTTTGTTGTTCCCCATCCACCATGCTTTGTCTATATTCTCAGATCTTATGGAAGGTTTGATATTTTCTACAATATATGATGTCATTTTTTCAGAGATATAGCTCTATAGTTTATCCACCCTCCACTCTCCATCTACTATGAACTCCTTGTCCTCAATTTCTTCTTTGCTTGCTAGTTCTCCTTCTGTGTAAAATAGTGCTCCTTGTTTAGTCCAATTATCAAACCAAAAACTTGAATTTCCAGCTTTTATTTGCCACCATATGCCATATTTCACCTCTTCCCTCACCTTTAGCATGCTTCTCCATACATGGGATGCTCCTGAGGTTCTGACCATAGTTGGGTGTAGTTTTTTGCAGTATTTGTTCCCCATGTGTCTATTCCATAAGGAAGATGTTGATGTCCTAAAGTTCCACCATAGTTTGGCAACCAGTGTTTAGAAACATCATGTAAGGATCTGAAACCTAGTCCTCCTTCCTCTTTTGGGTAGCACATGTACTCCCAGGACACCCAATGTTTTCCTTTAAGGCTTCCCTTATGATCCCAGAAGAATTTAGCAAAGATCTGGTGTATCTGATTAATCACTTGCTTGGGGGGTTCAGGGCTAATAAAAGGTAAACATGCATGGATTGGAGCACATGATTGACAACTGTGTATTTACCTCCATAGGAAAAGAATCTGTTCTGCCATTATAGGATTCTTGTTGCTACTTTTCTTGTCAGATCTTCAAAGTGAGATTTATTCTTCCTTCCATAGAAAACTGGGCAGCCCAAGTATGTAAAAGGGAAGTTTTCTTGTCTGATTCATGTCAGCCTTCTTAATCTGATTGCTATAATCAGAGGGGTCTTGTCATGGATGTAGAAGAAGCTCTTGGATTTGTTCACAATTTGCCTAGATACATTTTCATAGTCCCTCAACACCTTTCTTATATCCGATAGTATACAACATCGAGACTCACAAAGAATAATTAAATAGAAATTTAACAAATAATTTAAAAAGAGAGAGTCGCCACCTAATTTTAGGATAATTAGGAAATCTTTCAATAATTAAACAAATTTTGTCTACGAAACCAGTTAGATTCTAGGTAAGGGTTCAAGTTATTCCAAAGGAAAGGAGTTAGGCATCCTTCAGAATCCACAACGGTGGTTCTCGGCTGAACTCATTTTTTCAATTGAGGAGATAAAACAAATGCATTGATTCTTTCGAGTTAGAGAAAAAGACTCTCCAAAACTCTAAGAATTCAAGGACAAATTTTTATGAAACAGCCTAATATTTGCCTATCGTTAGCTAAAATAAATAAATACAATAAAGAATTATACAACATCTTCGAATTTTAATTCGAATATCTTCTTCGAAAAGCATTTTTGTGTATCTGTAAATGCACTTAGTAAAAGTGTTAGTAATGAACGAAAATTAATCAAAAGAATTAAATAAATAATAATTAAAAATAAACCCGTCTTAGATACATTAGAGGCCTTGAAAATCAATAAAAATTTCTTCATCGGCCAATTAAATTGATATTCGATATGAAACAATCGAACTCAAAATAACATCCGTCTTTTATTATGGGGCGGCTTCGAAAATCCGATGGAGATTCTTTCATTGGCCAATTAGATTACTTTCTTTGTAATGACATCAGTGAAATAACAAAGTAGAAAGACAATCAAAATAACTCCAAAAATTAACTCAAACTTAGCAACAAAATACAATAAAATAATCAAAAGGATATTCATAAATAGAGCAGCAACAAAAGTCATTGAAGAATTAAAAATAGAGTAAAATTTAATTTGAAAGGAGTGAAGTAAAATCAACGAAGAGAAGCATAAAACGCAGTTGGGTTCGTGGGTCTTCAGAATATTACTTTTCCCGATTAGATCTGGATACGTGGTTGTTCGCTGGAGTTCCAGCGCTTTGCTGGTTGGAGAAGAAGCAGACGAACGCAGTTTTGTTCGTGGCTAGTCTCTAGTTTCGCTGGCAGTGGCAAGGAAGAGAGGGGCTGCAGTGGTTTGTGGAGAAGATCGAGGAGAAAGGAAAAAATGGGTCTGTTTGGTTGTTGTTTTGCGGAACAGTAGGGGCGAATGAATAGATGAGTGGCAGAGTTTGGTGTTTGGTCATTGCCGGACGGAGTTTGAAGCTTTGAGCTCGCCGTTAATGGAAGAACTTGATCAAGAGAAAAGGAAAATGGGTTGGAGCATGGTGCAATGGAGCTTGGAGCTCACTGGAGCCGTGTTGCCTGTTGATTTTGTCGGCTAGAAATGAGAAAGAGGGGAGGTGAAGGGAGGCATCTGAGTTGTGTCCCGGTGGTGGTGGTCACCGACGGTAGCTCTCAAAATGGAAGAGAAAAGATATTTTAGGGTTTCCAAATTTGGAAATTTCCACCACCAAGGAGTGTGTTGAGTGTATGAGACACTTTATAGAGAACTTTAAAACCCTAAACCATTTAGGTGGCAAAACAAAACCATGGGCTATCAAAATCGTGTGCTCAAAATTATGATTTACCTAAAACCATGTGCTTTTATTTATCTGTGTAAAGAATATCTTCTCCGACTTATGTATTAACGGACTGTGTTAAAAATAATAAAAAATATTTAATAACATTTAAAAAAAATGTGATTTGAAAAAGAAAACTGTGATTTTAAAAAAAACAAAATAATATCTGTGTATATGCAAATGATTGTGATAAAAATTAATAATAATTAAAATCGATCAAAATGATAAAAAAAAATTCTAATATTTTCAAAAATGAGAATAATTATCAATAAATTGTGTTAACATGTAAAAATAATGAGAAAATTATATTCTGTGAAATTTAACGAATAAAAGATTTAAAAATATTAACTTAAAAAATGTCAGGCCAAAATTGGGTGTCAACAACTGTCCCTCTTCGTTCAGAGATGATGAAAGAATCTTTGAACGATGACATTGACGTGTAGCCAATTTTGGCTCGACAAAGGAAAAGAATGACATATGCACAAAATGATGCCAAACTTTGATAGAGTTTTGAAATCACTCTATGTCTGCTGGCAAAGTTGAATTATTTTAAATGAAAAAAGATAAACAAGGAAAAAATATTCTAGGACGAAAAGTAATTGCGTACCTTTGACATTGTTTTCCAAAATCACCCAGTGTCAAATTGTTAGACACTGGGGATACAAAGTTATGTACCTGTCTCGTTGAAAGGCGAATGACACACCTTATCTTGTTGAACGGCGGACAACCCAATCTTATTCATTTAACAGCGAACAACCCAACTTGAATTTGATATGTCACTTTGAATGAGGTGACAACCTAACATGTCTCATTGAAAGGTGGATGACCCAACTTGAATTTGATATATCACTTTGAACGAGGTGACAACCCAACATGTCTCATTGAAAGGCAGACGACCCAACTTGAATTTGATATATCACTTTGAATGAGGTGACAACCCAACGTGTCTCATTGAAAGGCAGACGACCCAACTTGAATTTGATATGTCACTTTGAACGAGATGACAACCCAACATGTCTCATTGAAAGGCGGATGATCCAACTTGAATTTGATATGTCACTTTTAACGAGATGACAATCCAACATGTCTCACAGAAAGATGGACGACCCAACTTGAATTTGATATGTCACTTTGAACGAGGTGACAACCCAACGTATCTCGTTGCAAGGCGGACGACCCAACTTAAATTTGATATGTCACTTTGAATGGGGTGACAAACCAACATGTCTCATTGAAAGGCGGATGACCCAACTTGAATTTGATATGTCACTTTAAACGAGGTGACAACCCAACATGTCTCATTGAAAGGCGAATAACCCAACTTAAATTTGATATGTCACTTTGAACGAGGTGACAACCCAACATGTCTCATTGAAACACGGACAACCCAACTTGAATTTGATATGTCACTTTGAACGAGGTGACAACCCAACATGTCTTATTGAAAGGCTGACAACCTAACTTGAATTTGATATGTCACTTCAACCCAACGTGCCTCATTGAAAGGCGGACTACCCAACTTCAATTTGATATGTCACTTTTAACGAGGTGACAACCCAACGTGTCTCATAACCATATGCACTAAACTTATTAGTAGCAAATGCAATATTTCACAATGAAAGAGGTGACGATTCAACATAACACATCACAAATACAAAAGTGACTATCCAACTTAAAAAATACGTCATTTTTAATGGGACGACAATTCAATTTTAAAAAATATGTCAATTTGACAAGGTAACAACTCAACATGTCAGTTTGACAAGTTTACAACAATTTTAACAAGGAAATGCCATTTGACAAGTATTTACTAGGTGGGTGCTTGACCCAGTTTTATTTTGAACAAAGAAGCATGTGAAGAGAGAATCAAATCTCGATACTAGTTGGTACCAACAATTAGCATTGCATGAAAATTTCGCTCATTTTCTTCTCATTTAAAAAAGATTGGCTTCGAGATAATTCCTATAGCTTCAAGTGGTACCTCAAACATACCTAAGTATCGACAAGATTTGTTCGTCTTGCTTCAAATAAAGATTTTGAATTATACATATCATCATATTTGAAGTGCCCTCACCATAAGAAAATTCTCATTTGCACACATTTGAAGTATTTTGATTTGAGAACATTTTCAAAGTACACTCACACTCAGAAAATTATTCAATGCATGCAATTGTGATGCCATATGCTTGGCCTTCATGTAAATCTCGACTAATGTGAGAACATTTGAAATGAGATCATGTAGGGCTTGTAATCGGCTTGTAATGTAGACTTAGGAATGGGTAGGATATTCATTTGGTATAAAAGTGACTTAAGCCCTCCTTGAGCGTTGAACTGAATTTGTGCTTTTATTGCACTTTTGACGCTTGAACTTTTCGTTGTCCCTTTCTTTTATTTTGACTTCTCTTGAATCTTTGCTTGTCGGAGTATTCTCTCCCTTTTTCTGATGTCTTCGTCTTTCTTTAACTTCTACATTATTGTTGGAGTGTTTTTCTTTGTTATTTCTCCTTGTCTTGACCTTGCGGAGAGTTTTGACTCTTTTTTTTTTTTGAAGTCATTTTGTATCCTTGACTTTCAGGGATGCAACATCTTTTACCTACGATCCTTTCTCAAATCAAATATTACTCAGGATTTCGCCTCAACCAACATTCAGGCCAAGTTCTAGATCAACAATACAATGCAATTGAATTTAATGTAAAAGCTTACCACACAATGCACATGAAACAATGAGGCTGGTTTTATTCTTATCTTTGATGCATGTAAGAGAATATTTTCTAGTGTCACAAAGATACGACTAAGAAGTACCAAAAGAATCTATGATTCACCTAAAATCAACATTCTCAATCAATTATTTTGCACATTTCTAACTGTTTTGGCACCAACCAAGTCAAAGATGTGATTCTTAAAAGTTTTTTTTTTTAATTTTTGAATAAGGTATACCGAACCCAAGAAGCGCTGCCTTTGTATCTGTAATGACCGGGTCCATCGTTATACAAATTTTTTCGATTTCATAAATTTGGAAAAAATGATTAAAAATATGTTTGAAGTAAGTAGGGTGACGTCATGGGAAAATTTCTGATTGTCAAAAATAATTAGGGCTGACGTCACTCCGCTATAGCGGTAATTATTCCGCTATAGCGAAACTGCTAAAGCGGAGGATTAGACAACTATAGCGGAACGACGAGAGGTAGTAGCCTCAGAATGGGATTTTATTAAAAAGTTTCTCCTCCTCAGTTAGAAAACATACAAGGGTTTCCCCAAAAACCCTCACATGCTGCTCCAAGGGTAGGGAATCATGAAGATGAGGGGTCATGGCTGGAGGGGCGTGGAACAACGGATTCCAGGACCATCATTCAGCCTGGAACGCCTTCACGGAGCCAGAAATGCACAGTTGTAGCTGCTTGGCATCCAGGTAGGCTAGGTTTTCATGAGTAGTTAGACCTGTTTACATTCTATATTCATCGTATAGTGGAATGGAGATTTCATGTTTTAGGCCTCCTGGCACGGAGTCTGGCGGTTTGGATACTAGTTATTGTGGGAATTTGGTTTGCGTGAAGTAAGTGGCTGGTTAGTGATGCGTATAATATGCTTGTTATTGTCGTCTTGGTAAAAAAAATGAAAGGTTCGGGGAATCGGGAATAGGCTTGGAAACCATAAGTAATAAGAATCAGGGACTCCTAGCTGCGATATTCGAGAATGTAAGTGGAAAGAATATAGTCGTCAGTCTTACTAAGGGCAAAGAGGAGGTTTCCATTGTGTTGTTTGGTGGTGGTAAGGTTTCGGAATTCACGTAGTTTCTAACGTTTAGTAAGAAAGGGAATCAGTTATGTTGTGTTAGAACAAGGGGGCGAACCGAGTTAGTCTTCAGACGGGATTTGACGGTTCACCATCTACCCGGAATGGGGTAGGTGATGGCTTACGATTCCTGTGAATATTGTATATTTTTATACTCTGATCTAAGGGTTTGTATGAATTACATTGCTTAGAGGAATTGTTTAGAATGTCTAAGGGTCCTGTTTTACAGTCTGTGGATTGAACGGTGTGTTGCTTGTTGGTTTTACAAATTGTTTGTTCATTATTTGACTATGGATTAATTGACATTCAGTTGGCTCGGGTACCACGCCTGGTACAGGAATACTAATGTTTGGCTCGGGTACCATGCTTGGTACGGGTATAACAAATGGTTAGCTCGGGTACCACGCTTGGTACGGAAATACTAACGGTTGGTTCGGGTACCATTCCTGGTACAGGTATACCAAATGGTTGGCTTGAGTACCACGCCTGGTATAGGATACTAACAGTTGGCTCGGGTACCACTCCTGGTACGGGTTTATTTTACTGCATCATTGCATTGATATTATTGTATGGCATTGACTGTTATTGGTTCCATGAGTGGACCAGGCTATTTTATTGAAATGTGATATTTGTTGGAGGTCCTTGAGTGACCGGGAATCCTGTTATATCTATTGAGCTGGTCTTGGATTGGGACGGGTTGTCTGCTTAACACTTAGGTGTTGTCTAGAGGGGATCTCTGGGTGGGTCCGGGCTATATTTGTGTGGTTAATCGGTTGTAGATTTTCATGGTCATATGATTGGTCAGGTTACACGTGAGAACTAGGTTGGGGAAATGGTTGAGAGTCGGGCGTTGCATCACTAGTGGGTATTATCATAAGAGAGATTCTTGGGAACCTTTGGGGGGTCCGGATTGTTATAGAGGGTACTATAAGGGTGATGGATCTAGACTGACAGCAGTTGGGATGGTTTATGGAATATGCAGTCCTGGGGATTTGTAGAGTAAACAGGGTGGTAGTTTGGGTCAGGACTTAAAGGTTAGACTAGTAGTGAGACTTGGGAAGTCTAAGGTTGATAAGGCTTGGGAAGTCTAAGGTTGATAAGGCTTGGGAAGTCTAAGGTTGATAAGACTTGGGAAGTCTATGGTTAGTATGACTTGAGTAGTCTGAGAAGTGAGGGAGTTGGCAGCGTAAGGAGTAGGAAGGGTGGTTGGTATTTAATAAAACAGGGAGGGGGTTGGAGGATGGAAATTAAATTACATTATTTGCAGTCATGTTTTTCCCTATTTTGTTATATGATGGTAGGAGTGGATTCAGGTCGACCGATGATGCCTACCAGTACGTGTGTTTGTACAGATTCTACTTTTGCTATACCTTTTGGGGTATAGTCTGGTTGCAGGGTTGGTGATGTTTCATAGGTTCACGGTGATGAGGATCTCCAACAGCTTTTGTCCTTCGATTCTATGACAAAGTTGTGTCTTTTCTTTCTTGTATAAATCTTGTAGTAGCTCTTGTACCTATTTAGACTAGATCCTAGGGAGGGGAAATTCAGGTGTAAAACTGTTTTATGTTTTCAAATGTTGTAATAACAAGGTTTTTATAATAAAAGGATGGTTATTTTGCTACTTTCTATTTTCCGCATGTTACCTGTTGGACGGGTGGTGAGGGTTCGTCTATCTAGGTGGTTAGAGTAGGTGCTCGCACGGACTGGTGGGTTGGGTCATGATAGATGGTATCAGAGCCTAGGTTATCGGTCTCCCAATACAAGAGCAAAGTGTCAAATAGAGTCCTACAAATTGGTGTGTTGACGTCCACATCTAATCTTTGGGAAGTTATGAAGCACTCTAGGAAGAACCTCCCTTCTTTCATTCCTTTTCGTGCGGTTTCATTTACTTGCTTGTTTGGGTTGAGTCCAATTGGTATCTCTCGATTCCAATTGGTATCTCAGCAAGGTAAAGGAGGTCGTGGTACTTTGGTTACGATGAGACAAGCAAGATAAATTGGAACTGGGAAGATTCCAATTGGTATCTAGCCTGAGAGGCTGTGGCAAGCATGGATAATCGGCTAATGGTCATCCATGGTACAAACGAAGGTGAAATTGTGTGGTTTGATTTGGTTGTGATTGGTTTGGTTGTGACTTGAAGTTTAAATGTGGTATTGTACGATTCTGGTGTGACTTATTTGGAATGTGTGTGAATTGTTAATTGTTGTGCATGTAGAGTCTGCAGAAAGTCATTAAGTCATTTTGTGTACCTTAGGCTGTGGTAATCTGTTAAATGTCCTGATTTAAATAGCGGTATTGCATGTTAAAAAGGGCTTATCATCAATTAAGATGATAAGGGATTGGGAACTGTGACTGTAGGGAAGCTTCAGTTTCAGGACAGTCGGGACTTGGTTGGGAACCATGGGAACAAAGGAGTTATTAGTGTAATGGCGGGAAGGTATTATCGGGAAACAACTGTTGTTGTGATTTCTTTATAATTGATAGTGTGTTATGCCTAATTGTGATACGTTCGATTCCCGGAATGGTCTTAAGGGTGGTTTAAAACCATGGCGGGGTTTACAGGTCTAGGCAATGTTAACCGGGAAGGGGAGGAGTGCAGTCAGCTAAAAATCAAAATTTCTGAACTGTTACCATCGGGACCGCTATAGCGGAAGCTAACCGCTATGGCGGAACCGCTATAGCGGAGTGACCACCGCTATAGCAGAGGTACGGGAGGCAGTGAGCATACCCTGTTTTCCCCTGTTTTCGTTCCTTCTTGGGGACAAAATAAAAGCAAGTAATAGGCTACGAAATCACTGTGTAAACCAAGGAAAAGCATGTTTATATCTAATATAATATGCGTAAAAAGGAATATAGTGTCTAAAACTTGTATCCACGTGCTAAAACGAAATGAAAAAGGGGAAAGGGAAATATTGTCTTAACAAGCCCCAAACGGGGGCATTCCAAAGCAGTAAAGAGTCTAGTAAAAGGGGGAGGGAGGGGGGTCCTAAGCCTCATCATCGCTCAGGAAGGGGAACTCTTGCGTGTTCTCGGGCTCAAGTGCAGGGAGCGCTTGGCCTGAGTCAACACAAGAGAACATGACCATAACGGTCTTCCACATCCGAGCAAACATGCGGTCCTGGGAGCGTCTATTCTTCTTCTCTTTCTCTAACTCCCTACGGAGTGCTGCAAGGTCCTGAGCAGATGGGTGTGGGACTACACCTCCAGTGTTAGGATCCTCCATAAACCTCCGAACAGCTGCCAAATTCTCCTTCAGTTGGGCTCTAGAGATCGGGGGCTGGGGCTGGGAAAGGGCAGGAGTGTCATCATCATCATCATCGTCGTCGGCCTCCTCCACCGGCTGGATTCTTCATGCCTCATCCATCTTCCTCTTCTTCTTGGAGATGTCCTTCAACCGAGCAGGGTCAAAGGGCTCGTCCATGGTCCCTCTGAGTCAGTATGGTCCTGAGGCACACCAACTCGCCTGCACAGCTCCGACACCAAATCAGGTAGATAAGGGCCCTTCCTATGAACCTGGTAGAATTCCTTCCACTCGGAGATGATTTGATCCCCCACGTTCATGATAATACCTTGCATAGCACAAGAAATCACCAAAGCCCTAGCATAAGTCACGTTGGTCTTTTCCCGATGGACGGATCCTCCGGGACACCAAGTTCAGCCACCTCCTAGCCTCGGAGGAGAAGTAGACACTAGTGACGCCCTCGGGCCTGACCCATTACACCCTATCTCTTAATTCGGGTTCCACTAAGGTATTTCTTAGCCAAGCCATGTCCCACAGCCGGGTGTTAGCCTCGTATGCCTCATTGGAGACATGGGGCACCCTAGCACTTCATTTATAGTCTGGGAATCCACAGGCACATCCACCCCTCGGATCCTGATGGTGGGGTTTAGTTAATACCTATGGACGGTGGGGAGGATATCATAGAACTCCCGCACCCAGCTTGTTAACGCGGGGGGAGGAATCTCTAGCAAAGGACCCCAACCAACCTCTTGAAATCTGCGGTGAAACTCGACTGCTTTCCCGTCCACCCAAGTTATTTTGCAACTCCTCTCATAACATAAACCAAACTTTTGATAGTCCAAGAACCTCTCACGTCTAGCTTTATCGGGAAAACGCTCGTAGTCGTACTCGGGCCATTGTCCTTCAGCCATTATTCTTATCCTACAAAAGTAACAAGGAGGCAAGATTAGAAGAGTAATAGAGCATAAAAAGGGAGATTTTTTTTTAAAGTGTTGGCTTGGAGAGGCCACTATTTTGCGGCCTTCCGCTATAGCGGATGGTGCATCTGCCATAGCGGGACCGCTATAGCGGAGGGGTACCACTGTAGCGGGACCGCCACAGCAGAGCCCAACCGCTATAGCGGTCTTTATCATCCCAGACCTTTAAGGAGTGCGTCAATGGCACCCCTTGGTCCAAAACTCTATTTTTGACATTCCAGTTCAGATCTACCTACCCAAAGTACCCCATTACTGTATTCTAAAAAAATTGGACATTATAACCCTTATAAATCGTTCAAATCACCACTTTTGTTCAAGAACAACCCTTCACATTTCACCCATTTTTGGCCTATTTTTGGCCAATAATAGCGTAGTCCTTACGCCCAGAATGCCTTGGAGGCATTGTAAACATAAGAAAAGCATCCATGCTTCGGGAATTTAACAAAATCCAACCAAATGTTCAAGTTCAAAAACCCACTTTAAATATACTACAAGTTCCTAGTTTTCTACCTTATTCATGAGAAAAATTATGCAAGAGAGTTAAGGAGTAAGAAAATTCGATGTTTACCTGAGATTCTGACGTAAGGAGCGGGATGATCGGGAGAGAATGCAGAGTTTTTGAAAGGAATGTGGGGAGAATGGGGGGGGGGGTGAAATCCATTTTCTCCCCTATTTCATTCTGCTGTCAATCGCTATAGTGGTCAGTAGTTTGCTATTGCGGGACTGCTATAGCGATGTAATGTCCGCTACAGCGGACGGTCAGTCAGTCATTGGTAAGGGAAAGGGTCTCCCAGTTCTTTTTAAATTCATCTGTCCCAATATGACACGAGGCCCCGGATTTATTGGGTGCTCAGAATGGGAAAACGTGTAATTTTTCCTTGAGAGGCTCATAAATTCCATATCGGGATGGGATAATAGTAGATTTTTCCCTCTGGTCGGTTAGACTCTTAAGGGGAAGGGTTAACAACTTGAGTAGGTTCATTAATTACGCGGTCACTTGGGATGGTGAGAGTCTCGGGTTAGTCTCTCTCCTCTGGTTTTATTTTGGGACTATTCGGGGATGAACGATGGGTAAATTGGTATCTGTTGTAACGACCGGGTCCGTCGTTATACAATTTTTTTTGATTTCATAAATTTGGGGAAAACGATTAAAAATATATTTGAAGTAAGTAGGGTGACGTCATGGGAAAATTTATGATTGTCGAAAATAATTCGGGCTGACGTCACTCCGCTATAGCAGTAATTATTCTGCTATAGTGGAACCGCTATAGCAGAGGGTTAGACCACTATAGCGGAACGATGGGAGGAAGTAGCCTCAAAACAGGATTTTATTAAAAAGCTTCTCCTCCTCAGTTAGAAAACATACGAGGGTTTCTCCAAAAACCCTCCCATGCTAATCCAAGGTTAGGGAATCATGTGGAGGAGTGGTCATGGCTGGAGGGACGCAGAAAAATGGATTCCAGGACCATTGTTTAGCCGGGAACACCTTCACGAAGCCAGAAATGCACGGTTGCAGCTGTTTGACATCCAGGTAGGCTAGATTTTCATGAGTAGTTAGACCTGTTTACATTCTGTATTCATCGTATAGTGGAATGGAGATTTCATGTTTTAGGCCTCCGGGCATGGAGTCTGGCGGATTGGATACTGGTTATTATGGGAATTTTGTTTGCGTGAAGTAAGTTGCTGGTTAGTGATGCGTATAATATGCTTGTTATTATCGTCTTGGTAAAATAAAATGAAAGGTTTGGGGAACCGGGAAAAGGCTTGGAAACCACGGGTAATAATAATCAGGGACTCCTAGCTGCGGTTTTTGGGAATGTAAGTGGAAAGAATATAGTCGTCAGTCTTACTAAGGGCTAAGAGGAGGTTTTCATTGTATTTTTGGGTGGTGGTAAGGTTCCGGAATTCACGTAGTTGCTAACGTTTAGTAAGAAAAGGAATCGGTTATGTTGTGCTAAAATAAGGGGGCGAACCAGGTTAGTCTTCAGATGGGATTTAACGGTTCATCGTCTACCTGGAATGGGGTAGGTAATGGCTTACGATTCCTGTGATTGTTGTATATTTTTGTACTCTAATCTAAGGGTTTGTATGAATTACATTGCTTAGAGGATTTGTTTAGACTGTCTAAGGGTCCTGTTTTACGGTCTGTGGATTGAACGGTGTATTGCTTGTTGGTTTTACAAGTTGTTTGTTCATTATTTGACTATGGATTAATTGACAATCAGTTGGTTCGGGTACCACGCCTGGTACGGGTTTATTTTACTACATCATTGCATTGATATTTTTGTATGGCATTGACTTTTATTGGTTCTATGAGTGGACCGAGCTATTTTATTGAAATGTGATATTTGTTGGTAGTCCTTGAGTAACCGTTAATCCTGTTATATCTATTGAGTTGGTCTTGGATTAGGCCTGGTTGTCTGCTTAACACTTAGGTTTTGTCTCGAGGGGATCCCTGGGTGGGTTCGGGCTATATTTGTGTGGTTAATTGGTTGTAGTTGTTCATGGTCATATGATTGGTTGGGTTGCATGTGAGAACTAGGCTGGAGAGATGGTTGAGAGTCGGGTGTTGCATCACTAGTGGGTATTATCATAAGAGAGATTCTTGGGAACCCTTGGGGGGTTCGGATTGTTATAGAGGGTACTATAAAGGTGATGGGTCTAGACTGACAGTAGTTGGGATGGTTTCCGGAATGTGCACTCCTGGGGATTTGTAGAGTAAACAGGGTTGTAGTCCAGGTCAGGACTTAGGGGTTAGACTAGTAGTGAGACTTGGGAAGTCTAAGGTTGATAAGGCTTAGGAAGTCTAAGGTTGATAAGGCTTGGGATGTCTAAGGTCGATAAGACTTGGGAATTCTAAGGTTAGTATGACTTGAGTATTCTGAGAAGTGAGGGAGTTGGCAGCGTAAGGAGTAGGAATGGTGGTTGGTATTGAATAAAACGGGGAGGAGGTTGGAGGATGGAAATTAAATTACATTATTTACAGTCATGTTTTTCCTATTTTGTTATATGATGGTAGGAGTGGATTCGGGTCGATCGATGATGCTTACCAGTACGTGTGTTTGTACTGATTCTACTCTTGCTATACCTTTTGGGGTATAGTATGGGTGCAGGGTTGGTGATGTTTCATAGGTTCACGGCGATGAGGATCTCCAGCAGCTTTTGTCCTTCGATTCCATGACGGAAGTTGTCTTTTCTTTCTTGAATAAATCTTGTAGTAGCTCTTGTACCTGTTTAGACTAGATCTTAGAGACGGGAAATTCAGGTGTAAAACTGTTTTCTATTTTCAAATGTTGTAATAACAAGGGTTTTATAATAAAAGGATGGTTATTTTGCTACTTTCTATTTTCCGCATGTTACTTGTTGGATGGGTGGTGAGAGTTCGTCTATCTAGGTGGTTAGAGTAGGCGCCCGCACGGCCCGGTGGGTTGGGTCATGACAGTATCTCACCCCAAGAGATGAGAATCAAGTGTGCGTTGTTCGTGCAAATATGCCATAAAATATATCATCTTTGAAAGAATGTCACATATATGCACAAGAAATGAATGAAAACAGGACAGTCATGAAAACAAAAAAATGGAGGACTAGCACAACTCAATCAAAAGCTTTCCTGATTTATCTGTTTGACGCTTCATGGAGTTCAACATCAGATATTGGTCTCTCTGCTGTTCTAGTAGAATTTTTGAGGACCTTCCTCAATAATTCTGCCTCAATTTTGACTTCAACAACTCTGTGTATTCAATCTTGTAGCAAATACCATCTTCTGTAGAATTTTTGATACCTCCTCAAAAATTCTGCCCCAATTTCCATAGTAAATAATTAGAAAGCTTACGGGGAATATGAATGAGACGGTGTGGCACCTACGTATCCCATTGAATCAGAAATCAGGTCAAACGTAGTTCCAACCTTTGGAATAAATAATCATATCTACAACAAAATATGTACACAAAAATTAAATAAGTATGGACAAAACTAATTAGGTAGCATTTAGTACATAACAATGCATAACGCGACCTAGCATACATGTGACCTTTTAAGTCAAAGGTGAGCCTAACGATTGAAAAATTTGTATGTCATTTGTGAAATGCTCCATTGCCCCAAAAAATATATTTATACAAATCCGAGAGACAATGGTTCGTACAACTCGACATACACATCTTTCAAGTTAAAAACAAATAATTGAATGATTGTCCTTTTAGGTTGTGGGCCTATTTGGACACAAGGTGGTCTCACTAATGGACCCAACACCACTTGAGTATCGAGTCAACTTAGGTCAATGCTTAATTGAAGGATTTGGCTCCGCTTTACGCTAGGTAAACTAGAGTTGATTTATTGAAAATGACCAGAAACCTGGGAGGACAACCGCGAGCTAAAACAATAAGTGACCATTAATCGATCGCGGGTCAACTACTTCACCTGTCTTTTTTGAGAAAGTGTGTTTTTAGTGAAGAATGACTGCGAAGACTCGCATAATCGCTCTTTTTTCCTAATGCAAACTAATGCTTTGCCAGGGAGGCGGAAGATGCCATGAAAATATAACAATAATAATATAATTAAACATATATTGATTAAGTAAAGAATATAGAATTTATAAATAACCAACAATATATACAAGGTGCAAATAAAGAATTAATTAAACAATGAGCAAAAATTTATAAAAAAGTAAAAACTCCTCAATTGAAAAAATGAATCCATAATGGTTAAAACATTTTAATCTCCAGCAGAGTCGTCATTTTGTTATATCCGATAGGACACAACATCGGGACTCACAAAGAATAATTAAATAGAAATTTAACAAATAATTTAAAAAGAGAGAAAGAGAGAGTCGCCACCTATTTTAGAATAATTAGGAAATCTTTCAATAATTAAACAAATTTTATCTACGAAACCTGTTAGATTCTAAGTAAGGATTCAAGTTATTCCGAAAGAAAGGGGTTAGGCATCCTTCAGAATCTACAACGGTGGTTCCCGGCTGAACTCATTTTTTCAGTTGAAGAGATAAACAAATGCCTTAATTCTTTTGAGTTAGATAAAAAGACTCTCCAAAATTCTAAGAATTCAAGGACAATTTTTTACGAAATGGCCTAATATTTGCCTATCATTAGATAAAATGAATAAATACAATAAAGAATTATACAACATCTTCGAATTTTAATTCGAATATCTACTTCGAAAAGTATTTCTGTGTATCTGTAAATGCACTTAGTAAAAGTGTTAGTAATGAACGAAAATTAATCAAAAGAATTAAATAAATAATAATTAAAAATAAACTCGTCTTATATACATTAGAGGCCTTGAAAATCAACAAGAATTTCTTCATCGGCCAATTAAATTGATATTCGATATGAAACAATCGAACTCAAAATAACATCCATCTTTTATTATGAGGAGGCCTCGAAAACTCGATGGAGATTCTTTCATTGGCCAATTAGATTACTTTGTTTGTAATGACATCAGTGAAATAACAAAGTAGAAAGACAATCAAAATAACTCCAAAAATTAACTCAAACTTAGCAACAAAATACAATAAAATAACCAAAAGGATATTCATAAATAGAGCAGCAATAAAAGTCATTGAAGAATTAAAAATAGAGTAAAATTTAATTTGAAAGGAGTGAAGTAAAATCAACGAAGAGAAGCATACAAACGCAGTTGGGTTCGTGGGTCTTCAGAATATTACTTTTCCCGATTAGATCTGGATACGTGGTTGTTCGCCGGAGTTCTAACGCTTTGCTGGTCGGAGAAGAAGCAGAAAAATGCAGTTGGGTTCGTGGCTAGTCTCTGGTTTCACTGGCAGTGGCAAGGAAGAGAGGGGTTGCGGTGGTTTGTGGAGAAGATCGAGGAGAAAGGGAAAAATGGGCCTCTTTGGTTGTTATTTGGCGGAACAGTGGGGGCGAACGAAGAGATGAGTGGTAAAGTTGGGTGTTTGGTCATTGCCGGATGGAGTTTGAAGCTTTGAGCTCGCCGTTAATGGCAGAACTTGAGCAAGAGGAAAGGAGAATGGGTTGGAGCATGGTGCAATGGAGCTTGGAGCTCACTAGAGCCGTGTTGCCTGTTGATTCTGTCGACTAGAAATGAGAAAGAGGGGAGGTGAAGGGAGGCATCTGAGTGGTGTCCCGGTGGTTGTGGTCACCAACGGCAGCTCTCAAAATGGAAGAGAAAAGATATTTTAGGGTTTCCAAATTTGAAAATTTCCACCACCAAGGAGTGTGTTGAGTGTATGAGACACTTTGTAGTGAACTTTAAAACCCTAAACCATTTAGGTGGAAAAACAAAACCATGGGCTATCAAAATCGTGTGCTCAAAGTTATGATTTACCTAAAACCATGTGCTATTTATTTATCTGTGTAAAAAATATCTTCTCTGACTTATGTATTAACAGACTGTGTTAAAAATAATAAAAAATATTTAATAACATTTAAAAAAATGTTATTTGAATAAAGACAACTGTGATTTAAAAAAAAAAAAAAATTTTTGTGTACATGCAAATTATTGTGATAAAAATTAATAATAATTAAAATCGATCAAAATGATAAAAAAATAAAAATTCTAATATTTTCAAAAATGAGAATAATTATCAATAAATTATGTTAACATATAAAAATAATGAGAAAATTGTATTCTGTGCAATTTAACGAATAAAAGATTTAAAAATATTAACTTAAAAAATATCAGGCCAAAATTGGGTGTCAACAACTGCCCCTCTTCTTTCAAAGATGATGAAAGAATCTTTGAACGAAGACGTTGACGTGTAGCCAATTTTGGCTCGACCAAAAGAAAAGAATGACATATGCACAAAATGATGCCAAACTTTGATAGAGTTTTGAAATCACTCTATGTCTGTTGGCAAAGTTGAATTATTTTAAATGAAAAATGATAAACAAGGAAAAAATATTTTAGGACGAGAAGTAATTGCATACCTTCGACTTTGTTTTCCAAAATCACCCAGTGTCAAATTGTTAGACACTGGGGATACAAAGTTATGTACCTGTCTCGTCGAAACGCGGACGACCCAACTTGTCTCGTTGAATGGAGAACAACCCAATCTTATTCATTTAACAGTGAACAACCCAATTTAAATTTGATATGTCACTTTAAATGAGGTGACAACCCAACATGTCTCATTCAAAGGCGGACGTTCCAACTTGAATTTGATATGTCACTTTGAACAAGGTGACAACCCAACATGTCTCATTGAAAGGCAGACAACCCAACTTGAATTTGATACGTCACTTTGAACGAGGTGACAACCCAACGTGTCTCATTTAAAGGCGAACGACCCAACTTGAATTTGATATGTCACTTTGAACGAGGTGACAACCCAACATGTCTCATTGAAAGGTGGACGATCTAACTTGAATTTGATATGTCACTTTGAACGAGATGACAACCCAACATATCTCATTGAAAGGCGGATGACCCAACTTGAATTTGATATGTCACTTTGAACAAGGTGACAACCCAACGTGTCTTGTTGAAAGGCGGATGACCCAACTTAAATTTGATATGTCACTTTGAACAAGGTGACAACCCAACGTGTCTTGTTGAAAGGCGGATGACCCAACTTAAATTTGATATGTCACTTTGAACGAGGTGACAACCCAACATGTCTTATTGAAAGGCAAACGACCCAACTTAAATTTGATATGTCACTTTGAACGAGGTGACAACCCAATGTGTCTCATTGAAAGACGGACAACCCAACTTGAATTTGATCTGTCACTTTGAACGAGGTGACAACCCAACATGTCTCATTGAAAGTATAACAACCTAACTTGAATTTGATATGTCACTTCAACCCAACGTGTCTCATTGAAAGACAGATGACCCAACTTGAATTTGATATGTCACTTTTAAGGAGGTGACAACCCAACGTGTCTCATAACCATCTGCACTAAACTTATTAGTAGCAACTGCAATATTTCACAATGAAAGAGGTAACGATTCAACATAACAAGTCACAAATACAAAAGTGACTATCCAACTTAAAAAATATGTCATTTTGAATGGGACGACAATCCAATTTTAAAAAATATGTCAATTTGATAAGGTAACAACTCAACATGTCAGTTTGACAAGTTTACAACAATTTTGACAAGGAAATGCCATTTGACAAGTATTTACTAGGTGGGTGCTTGAGCCAGTTTTATTTTGAACAAAGAAGCATGTGAAGATAGAATCAAATCTCGATACTAGTTGGTACCAACAATTAGCATTGCATGAAAATTTCACTCATTTGCTTCTCATTTAACAAAGATTGGCTTCGAGATAATTCTTATAGCTTCAAGAAGTACCTCAAATATACCTAAGTATCGACAAGATTTGTTTGTCTTGCTTTAAATAAAGGTTTTGAATTATAGTTATCATCATGTTTCAAGTTCTCTCACCATCCACAAGAAAAATCTCATTTGCACACATTTGAAGTATTTTGATTTGAGAACATTTTCAAAGTACACTCACACTCAGAAAAATGTTCAATGCATGCAATTGTGATGCCATATTCTTGGCCTTCATGTAAATCTCCACTAATGTGAGAACATTTGAAATGAGATCATGTAGGGCTTGTAATCGGCTTGTAATGTAGGCTTAGGGATGGGTAGGATATTTATTTGGTATAAAAGTGACTTAATCCCTCCTTGAACGTTGAACTGAATTTGTGCTTTTGTTGCACTTTTGGCACTTGAACTTTTCGTTGTCCCTTTCTTTTATTTTGAATTCTTTTGAATCTTTGCTTGTCGGAGTCTTCTCTCTCTTTTTCTGATGTCTTCTTCTTTCTTTAACTTCTCCATTATTTTTGGAGTGTTTTTCTTTGTTATTACTCCTTGTATTGACCTTGCGGACAATTTTGACTCCTTTCTTTTCTTTTGAAGTCATTTTGTATCCTTGACTTTCAGGGATGCAACATCTTTTGCTTTTGACAGCTTCAAACTTGAATCTTCTCATGTAATTTGCACATCTTCAGTGCGCTCAAAGAGGTCGGGCCAAGAGCGAGATAGTGCATGTAAGCACTCAGAAGGGTATCAGTTAAGATGTGGTTGTCCAAAAAAGTGGCTTCAAACTCAAAGGGGGACATGCTAAGGATTAATGTCATTTAGTAAGTAATGAAAGGCACAAACGGGTCAAAAAAGGCCTACGATCCTTTCTCAAATCAAATATTACTCAGGATTTTGCCTCAACCAACATTCAGGCCAAGTTCTAGATCAACAATACAATGCAATTGAATTTAATGTAAAAGCTTACTACACAATGCACATGAAACAATGAGGCTGGTTTTATTCTTATCTTTGATGCATGTAAGAGAATATTTTCTAGTGTCACAAAGATACGACTAAGAAGTACCAAAAGAATTTATGATTCACCTAAAATCAACATTCTCAATTAATTATTTTGCACATTTCTAACTGTTTTGGCACCAACCAAGTCAAAGATGTGATTCTTAAAGGATTTTTTTTTTTAATTTTTCAATAAGGGATACCGAACCGAAGAAGGGCTGCCTACATATTTGTAATGACCGGGTCCATCGTTATACAAATTTTTCCGATTTCATAAATTTGGGAAAAATAATTAAAAATATTTTTGAAGTAAGTACGGTGACATCATGGGAAAATTTCTGATTGTCGGAAATAATTTGGGTTGACGTCACTCCACTATAGCGATAATTATTCTGCTATAGGAAAACCGCTATAGCGTAGGGTTAGACCGCTATAACAGAATGACGGGAGGTAGTAGCCTCAGAATGGGATTTATTAAAAAGCTTTTCCTCCTCAGTTAGAAAACATACAAGGGTTTCTCCAAAAACCCTCCCATGCTACTCCAAGGCTAGGGAATTATAAGGAGGAGGGGTCATGGCTGGAGGGACGCGGAACAGCGGATTCCAGGACCATCGTTCAGTCGGGAATGCCTTCACGGAGCCAGAAATGCATGGTTGCAGTTGCTTGGCATTTAGGTAGGCTAGGTTTTCATGAGTAGTTAGACCTGTTTACATTCTGTATTCATCTTATCGTGGAATGGAGATTTCATGTTTTAGGCCTCCGGCCACAGAGTTTGGCGAATTGGATACTAGTTATAATGAGAATTTGGTTTGCTTGAAGTAAGTGGCTGGTTACTGATGCGTATAATATGCTTGTTGTTGTCGTCTTGGTAAAATAAAATGAAAGGTTCGAGGAACTGGGAAAAGTCTTGGAAACCACAAGTAATAAGAATCAGGGACTCCTAGCTGCGGTTTTTGGGAATATAAGTGGAAAGAATATAGTCGTCAGTCTTACTAAGGGCTAAGAGGAGGTTTCCATTGTGTTGTTGGGTGGTGGTAAGGTTTCGGAATTCACGTAGTTGCTAACGTTTTGTAAAAAAGGGAATCAATTATGTTGTGCTAGAACAAGGGGGTGAAATGGGTTAGTCTTCGGACGGGATTTGACGGTTCACCGTCTACCCGTAATGGGGTAGGTGATGGCTTACGATTCCTCTGAATGTTGTGTATTTTTGTACTCTGATCTAAGGGTTTGTATGAATTACATTGCTTAGAGGAATTGTTTAGAATATCTAAGGGTCCTGTTTTACAGTCTGTGGACTGAACGGTGTGTTGCTTGTTCGTTTTACAAGTTGTTTATTCATTATTTGACTGTGGATTAATTGACATTCAGTTGGCTCGGGTACCATGCCTGGTACAGGAATACTAACGGTTGGCTAGGGTACCACGCCTAATTTGGGTATAACAAATGGTTGGCTCGGGTATCACGCCTGGTACGAGAAAACTACGGTTGGCTTGGGTACCACGCCTGGTACGGGTATAACAAATGGTTGGCTCGGGTACCACGCCTGGTACGGGATACTAATGGTTGGCTCGGGTACCACGCCTGGTACGAGTTTATTTTACTGCATTATTGCATTGTTATTATTGTATGGCATTGATTGTTATTGGTTCCGTGAGTGGACCGAGCTGTTTTATTGAAATGTGATATTTGTTGGTGGTCCGTGAGTGACCGGGTATCCTGTTATATCTATTGAGTTTGTCTTGGATTAGGCCAGGTTGTCTGCTTAACACTTATGTGTTGTCTAGAGGGGATCCCTGGGTGGGTCTAGGCTATATTTATGTTGTTAATCAGTTGTAGTTGTTCATGGTCATATGATTGGTCGGGTTGCATGTGAGAACTAGGCTGGGGATGTGGTTGAGATTCGGGCGTTGTATCACTAGCGGGTATTATCATAAGAGAGATTCTTGGGAACCCTTGGGGGGTTCGTATTGTGATAGAGTGTACTATAAGGGTGATGGGTCTAGATTGATAGTAGTTGGGATGGTTTACGGAATGTGCAGTCCTAGGGATTTGTAGAGTAAACAGGGTGGTAGTCCGGGTCAGGACTTAGGGGTTAGACTAGTAGTGAGACTTGGGAAGTCTAAGGTTGATAAGGCTTGGGAAGTCTAACGTTGATAAGGCTTGGGAAATCTAAGGTTGATAAGACTTGGGATGTCTAAGGTTAGTATGACTTGAGTAGTTTGAGAAGTGAGGGAGTTGGCAGCGTAAGGAGTAGGAAGGGTGGTTGGTATTGAATAAAACGGGGAGAGGGTTGGAGGATGGAAATTAAATTACATTATTTGCAGTCATGTTTTCCCCTATTTTGTTATATGATGGTAGAAGTGGTTTCGGGTCGACCGATGATGCCTACTAGTACGTGTGTTTGTACTGATTCTACTCTTGCTATACCTTTTTGGGTATAGTCTGGTTGTAGGGTTGGTGATGTTTCATAGGTTCACGGCGATGAGGATCTCCAACAACTTCTGTCCTTTTAATCCATGATGGAAGTTGTTTCTTTTCTTTCTAGTATAAATCTTGTAGTAGCTCTAGTACCTGTTTAGACTAGATCCTAGGGAGGGGAAATTCAGGTGTAAAACTATTTTCTGTTTTCAAATGTTGTAATAACAAGGTTTTAATAATAAAAGGATGGTTATTTTGCTACTTTCTATTTTCCGCATGTTACTTGTTGGACGGGTAGTGAGGGTTCATCTATCTAGGTGGTTAGAGTTGGTGCCTGCACGGCCCGGTGGGTTGGGTCATGATAGATGGTATCAGAGCCTAGGTTACCGGTCTCCTAGTACAAGAGCAAAGTGTCAAATAAAGTCCTACAGATTGGTGTGTTGACGTCCACATCTAATCTTTGGGAAGCTATGAAGCACTCTAGGAAGCACCTCCCTTTTTTCATTCTTTTTCGTGCGGTTTCGTTTACTTTCTTGTTTGGGTTGAATCCAATTGGTATCTCTCGATCCCAATTGGTATCTCAGCAAGGTAAAGGAGGTCGTGGTACTTCATTTACGATGAGACAAGCAAGATAAATTGGAACCGGGAAGGTTCCAATTGGTATCAGGCCTGAGAGGCTGTGGCAAGCATGGATAACCGGCTAATGGTCATCCATGGTACGAACGAAGGAAAAATTGTGTGGTTTGATTTGGTTGTGATTGGTTTGGTTGTGACTTGAAGTTGAAATGTGGTGTTGTACAATTCTTGTGTGACTTATTTGGAATGTGTGTGAATTGTTAATTGTTGTTCATGTAGAGTCTGCAGAAAGTCATTAAGTCATTTTGTGTACCTTAGGCTGTGGTAATCTGTTAAATGTCTTGATTTAAAGAGCGGTACTGCATGTTAAAAAGGGCTTATTATCGGTTAAGATGATAAGGGATTGGAAATTGTGACTGTAGGGAAGCTTCTGTTTCAGGACAGTCGGGACTTGGTTGGGAACCATGGGAACAAATGAGTCATTAGTGTAATGGCGGGAAGGTATTGTCGGGAAATAACTGTTGTTGTGATTTCTTTGTAATTGATAGTGTGTTATGCCTAATTGTGATACGTTCGATTCCCGGAATGGTCTTAAGGGTGGTTTAAAACCATGGCGAGGTTTACAGGTCTAGGCAATGTTAACCGGGAAGGGGAGGAGTGCAGTCAGCTAAAAATTGAAATTTCTGCACTGTTCCCGTCGGGACCGTTATAGTGAAAGCCAACCGCTATGGCAGAACTGATGTGGCATAGAAATACGCCACTTTCGACGCTTAATACTTAGGATTTTCGCAAGTTCTTTAGCATTTTATCTGTGGATTTGATGCTTTTGAGTAAGTGTGCAGGCAAAAAGATTCCTTGAGAGAAATGTGGTAGTTGAGCTGAAATCTGCTCATTACAGTGACGACTAGTCAAGAGGACGGGTCGTACTTTCAAACGATGGACCCGTTATTAGCACTCGTAATCCAAAGTCCTGACATTGTACAAGGCTGGAAAGAATACACGACTGGGGTGACGGTCCATACTTTCAAAGGACGGATCCGTCATGTTGACACGTCGTTTGAAGTTCAGAAGATGTGCCCAAGTGTGGAGAAAAGGATGACTCAAAACACGAGCCGCACTTCTAAAGAACGGCCCATCGTGTTGACTAGTAAACCAAAGTTCTGCGGAGGTGAAAAAGTCTAGCAGGGATTACGGATTGAAGAACGGACCGTGCTTCCAAAAGACGGTCCATCGTTGTGACTCGTCATCACTGAAGCAGAGAAAGTACCAAACCGTTGCCGGGGAATACGGTTTCAGATTAAGTGAGATTGTGTTTAATTCACTATTAGTCCTTATTTCCTGATTTTACTTTTTCTGTTGTTTTTGTTTTGAGCACACTTGTGCATGCCAAGTACAAGGAGTCAAGGCAATCCCTTGATCCCTTACGATCCGGAGCTCTCCAAAACACTGAGAAATATGGCTAAGGATGGAGAGCACGAGACTCAGGAGCAGATTACAACTCGGTTAATAGCTGAAACCGAGCAATAGAAAAAGGATGAAGCAGCACGCTTAAAGGCAGGAGAAGATGCCCTTGCCTTAGAAGATGGTCAAATTGCAAAAGATCTTGCATCCCGAAAAGCTGCAGCTGAGCAAGCCAGGCTAGGAAGGCAACAAGCGGTCCGGGATGAGGCAGTACCTCGTTGCACACCATATAATAGGGGTCGACAGATGCAGCAGCAAAGACATGCTCCTCTGTATTATGATGTAGATGATTATGATGAAGAGGAATATGGCTCCAGTGGGACCATAGTGCTACCACTATTGGCTGACGGGACGAAATTTGACATTACTAGTGCCATGATTCAACTGTTGACCATGAAAGGACTCTATTCAGGGAAGCCCACTGAAGATGCAATTCAACATGTGAATAACTTTGTGAGCATCAACAAATCATATAACATGCCAGGAGTGGGTCAAGAGGCTATCAGACTAAGGCTGTTCCCATTTTCATTGACTGATGAAGCAATTGTATGGCTCTCAAAACTACCTGATAGTTCCATATACTCGTGGTATGAGCTGAAGACTCAGTTTTTGGAGCGGTTCTTTCCTGGGCTGGGGCTGGGAAGGGGCAAGAGTGTCATCATCATCATCGTCGTCAGCCTCCTCCACCGGCTGGCTGCTTCCTTCCTCGTCCATCTTCCTCTTCTTCTTGGAGATGTCCTTCACCCGAGCAGGGTCAAAGGGCTCATCCATGGTCACCTCTGAGTCAGTATGGTCCTGAGGCACACCAACTCGCCTGCACAGCTCGGACACCAAACTAGGCAGATAAGGGCCCTTCCTATGACCCTTGTAGAATTCCTTCCACTCGGAGATGATTTGCTCCCCCACGTTCATGATAATACCCTGCATAGCACAAGAAATCACCAAAGCCCTAGCATAAGTAATGTCGGTCTAGTTTCCCGATGGACGGATCCTCCGGGACACCAAGTTCAACCACCTCCTAGCCTCGGAGGAGAAGTAGACACTAGTGACGCCCTCAGGCCTGACCCAATACACCCTATCTCTTAATTCGGGTTCCACTAAGGTATTCCTCAGCCAAGCCATGTCCCACAGCCGGGCCTTAGCCTCGTACGCCTCATTGGAGACATGGGGAACCCCTAGCACTTCATTTATAGTCCAGGCATCCACATGCACATCCACCCCTCGGATCCTGATGGTGGGGTTGGGTTCATCCCAATGGACGGTGGGTAGGATAGCATAGAACTCCCCCACCCAGCCTATTAACGCGGGGGGAAGGATCCACTAGCAAAGGACCCCAACAAAACTCTTGAACTCTGCGGTGAAACTCGGCTGCTTTCCCATCCACCCCAGTTATTTTACAACCCCTCTCGTAACAGAAATTGAACTTTTGGTAGTCCAACAACCTCTCCTGACTAGCTTCATCGGGAAAACGCTCGTAGTCATACTCGGGCCATTTTCCTTCAGCCATTGTTCTTATCCTGCAAAACTAACAAGAAGGCAGGATTAGAAGAGTAATAGAGCATAAAAAGGGAGAATTTGTTTTTCAAAGTGTTGGCTTGGGGAGGCCACTATTTTGCGGCATTCAGCTATAGAGGATGGTGCGTCTGCCATAGCGATACTGCTATAGCAGAGGTGTACCACTATAGCGGGACCTCCATAGCGGAGCCCAACCTCTATAGCAGTCTTCATCATCCCAGATCTTCAAAGGGTGCGTCAATGGCGCCCGTTGGTCCAAAACTCTGTTTTTGACATTCCCAGTTCGGATCTGCCTACCCAAAGTACCCCATTACTATTTTCTACAAAAAATTGGGCATTATAACCCCTATAAATCGTTCAAATCACCATTTTTGTTCAAGAACAACCCTTCACATTCCACCCATTTTGGCCCATTTTTGGCCTATAATAGCGTAGTCCTTACGCCCAGAATGCCTTGGAGGCATTGTAAATGTAAGGGAAGCATCCATGCTTCGGGAATTTAACAAAATTCAACCAAAGGTTCAAGTTCAAAAACCCACTTTAAATATACTACAAGTTCCTAGTTTTCTACCTTATTCATGAGCAAAATCATGCAAGAGAGTTAAGGAGTAAGAAAATTCGATGTTTACCTGAGATTCTGACGTAAGGAGCGGGATGATCGGGAGAGAATGCAGAGTTTTTGAAAGGAATGTGGGGAGAATGGGGGGGGTGAAGTAAGTAGGGTGACGTCATGGGAAAATTTCTAATTGTCGGATATAATCCAGGCTGATGTCACTCTGCTATATCAGTAATTATTCCGCTATAGCGGAGGGTTAGACCACTATAGAGGAACGACGGGAGGAAGTAGCCTCAGAACGGGATTTTATTAAAAAGCTTCTCCTTCTCAGTTAGAAAACATGTGAGGGTTTCTCCAAAAACCCTCTCATGCTGCTCCAAGGCTAGGGAATCATGAGGAGGAGAGGTCATGGCTGGAGGGACGCAGAACAATGGATTCCAGGACCATCGTTCAGCCGGGAACGCCTTCACGGAGCTAAAAACGCACGGTTGCAGCTGCTTGGCGTCCAGGTAGGCTAGGTTTTCATGAGTAGTTAGACCTTTTTACATTTTGTATTCATCGTATAGTGGAATGGAGATTTCATGTTTTAGGCCTCCAGGTATAGAGTCTGGCGGATTGGATACTGGTTATTGTGGAAATTTGGTTTGCGTGAAGTAAGTGGCTGGTTAGTGATGCCTATAATATGTTTGTTATTGTCATCTTGGTAAAATAAAATGAAAGGTTTGGGGAATCGGGAAAAGGCTTGGAAATCACGGGTAATAAGAATCAGGGACTCCTAGCTGTGGTTTTTGGGAATGTAAGTGGAAAGAATATAGTCGTCAGTCTTACTAAAGGCTAAGAGGAGGTTTCCATTGTGTTGTTGGGTGGTGGTAAGGTTCTGGAATTCACGTAGTTGCTAACGTTTAGTAAGAAAGGGAATCAGTTATGTTGTGCTAGAACAAGGGGCGAACCGAGTTAGTCATCGGACGAGATTTAACGGTTCACCATCTACCTAGAATGGGGTAGGTGATGGCTTACGATTCTTATGAATGTTGTATATTTTTGTACTCTGATCTAAGGGTTAGTATGAATTACATTGCTTAGAGGAATTGTTTAGAATGTCTAAGAGTCCTGTTTTACAGTCTGTGGATTAAACGGTGTGTTGCTTGTTGGTTTTACAAGTTGTTTGTTCATTATTTGACTATGTATTAATTGACATTCGGTTTGCTCGGGTACCACGCCTGGTACGGGAATACTAATATTTGGCTCGGGTACCACGCCTGGTACGGGTATAACAAATGGTTGGCTTGAGTACCACGCCCGGTACGGGAATACTAACGGTTGGCTTGGGTACCATGCCTGGTACGGGTATAACAAATGGTTGTCTCGGGTACCACGCCTGGTACGGGATACTAACGGTTGGCTCGGGTACCAGCCTGGTACGAGTTTATTTTACTGCATCATTGCATTGATATTGTTTTATGGCATTGACTGTTATTGGTTCCGTGAGTGGACCGGGCTATTTTATTGAAATGTGATATTTATTGGTGGTCCTTGAGTGACCGGGAATCTTATTATATCTATTGAGTTGGTCTTGGATTAGGCCGGGCTGTCTGCTTAACACTTAGGTTTTGTCTAGAGGGGATCCCTGGGTGGGTTTGGGCTATGTTTGTGTGGTTAATCAGTTGTAGTTTTTCATGATCATATGATTGGTCGGGTTACACGTGAGAACTAGGCTGGGGAGATGGTTGAGAGTCGGGCGTTGCATCACTAGTGGGTATTATCATAAGAGAGATTCTTGGGAACCCTTGGGGGGTTCGGATTGTTATAGAGGGTACTATGAGGGTGCTGGGTCTAAACTGACAGTAGTTGGGATGGTTTTCGGAATGTGCAGTCTTGGGGATTTGTAGAGTAAACAGGGTGGTAGTCCGGGTCAGGACTTAGGGGTTAGACTAGTAGTGAGACTTGGGAAGTCTAAGGTTGATAAGGCTTGAGAAGTCTAAGGTTGATAAGGCTTGGGATGTCTAAGGTTGATAAGGCTTGGGATGTCTAAAGTTGATAAGACTTGGGAAGTCTAAGGTTAGTATGACTTGAGTATTCTGAGAAGTGAGGGAGTTGGTAGCGTAAGGAGTAGGAAGGGTGGTTGGTATTAAATAAAACGGGGAGAGGGTTGGAGGATGAAAATTAAATTACATTATTTGCAATCATGTTTTTCCCTATTTTGTTATATGATGGTAGGAGTGGATTCGGGTCGACCGATGATGCCTACCAGTATGTGTGTTTGTACTGAGTTTACTCTTGCTATACCTTTTGGGGTATAGTCTGGTTGCAGGGTTGGTGATGTTTCATAGGTTCACGGCGATGAGGATCTCCAGCAGCTTTTGTCCTTCGATTCCATGATGAAAGTTGTGTCTTTTCTTTCTTGTATAAATCTTGTAGTAGCTCTTGTACCTATTTAGACTAGATCCTAGAGAGGGGCAATTCAGGTGTAAAATTGTTTTCTGTTTTCAAATGTTATAATAACAAGGTTTTTATAATAAAAGGATTGTTATTTTGCTACTTTCTATTTTCCGCATGTTACCTGTTGGACGGGTAGTGATGGTTCGTCTATCTAGGTGGTTAGAGTAAGCGCCCGCACGGCCCAATGGGTTGGGTCGTGACAGTATCTCACCCCAAGGGATGAGAATCAAGTGTGGGTAGTTCGTGCAAATATGCCATAAAATATATCATCTTTGAAAGAATGTCACATATATGCACAGGAAATGAATGAAAACAGGACAGTCATGAAAAATAAAATAAAATGGAGGACTAGCACAACTCAATCAAAAGCTCTCCTGATTTATCTGTTTGACGCTTCATGGAGTTCAACATCAGATATTGCTCTCTCTGTTGTTCTAGTAGAATTTTTGAGGACCTTCCTCAAAAATTCTGCCCCAGTTTTGACTTCAACATATCTGTGTATTCAATCTTGTAGCAAATACCATCTTCCGTAGAATTTTTGAGACCTACACAAAAAATTTGCCCAAATTTTCATTGTAAATAATTAGAAAGCTTACGGGGAATATGATCGAGCCAGTGTGGCACCTACGTATCCCGTTGAATCAGGAATCAGGTCAAACGTAGTTCCAACCTTTGGAATAAATAATCATATCTACAGCAAAATATGTACACAAAAATTAAATAAGTATGGACAAAACAAATTAGGTAGCATTTAGCACATAACAATGCATAACGCGACCTAGCATACATGTGACCTTTTAAGTCAAAGGTGAGCCTAACGATTGAAAAATGTGTATGTCATTTGTGAAATGCTCCATTGCCCCAAAAAATATATTTATACAAATCCGAGAGACAATGGTTAGTACAACTCGACATACACATCTTTCAAGTTAAAAACAAATAATTGAATGATTGTCCTTTTAGGCTGTGGGCCTATTTGGACACAAGGTGGTCTCACTAATGGACCCAACACCACTTGAGTATCGAGTCAACTTATGTCAATGCTTAATTGAAGGATTTGGCTCCGCTCTATGCTAGGTAGACTAGAGTTAATTTATTGAAAATTACTGGAAACCCGGGAGGACAACCGCGGGCTAAAACAATAAGTGACCGTTAATCGATCGCGGGTCAACTACTTCACCTGTCTTTTTTGAGAAAGTGTGTTTTTAGTGAAAAACGACTGCGTAGACTCGCATAATCGCTCTTTTTTCCTAATGCAAACTAATGTTTTGCCAGGGAGGCGGAAGATGCCATAAAAATATAACAATAATAATATAAGTAAACAAATAATGATTAAGTAAAGAATATATAATTTATAAATAACCAACAAAATATACAAGCTGCAAATAAAGAATTAATTAAACAATGAGCAAAAAATTATAAAAAAGTAAAAACTCCTCAATTGAAAAAATGAATCCATAATGGTTAAAACCTTTTAATCCCCAGCAGAGTCGTCATTCTGTTATATCCGATAGGACACAACATCGGGACTCACAAAGAATAATTAAATAGAAATTTAATAGATAATTTAAAAAGAGAGAAAGAGAGAGTCCCCACCTAATTTTGAATAATTAGGAAACCTTTCAATTTGTCTACGAAACCAGTTAAATTCTAAGTAAGGGTTCAAGTTATTATGAAGGGAAGGGGTTAGGCATCCTTCAGACTCTACAACGGTGGTTCCCGGCTGAACTCATTTTTTCAATTGAGGAGATAAAACAAATGCCTTAATTCTTTCGAGTTAGAGAAAAAGACTCTCCAAAATTCTAAGAATTCAAGGACAATTTTTTATGAAATGGCCTAATATTTTCCTATCATTAGCTAAAATGAATAAATACAATAAAGAATTATACAACATCTTTAAATTTTAATTCGAATATCTTCTTCGAAAAGTATTTCCGTGTATCTGTAAATGCACTTTGTAAAAGTGTTAGTAATGAACGAAAATTAATCAAAAGAATTAAATAAATAATAATTAAAAATAAACCCGTCTTATATACATTAGAGGCCTTGAAAATCGACGGAATTTTTTTTATCGGCCAATTAAATTGATATTCGATATGAAATAATTGAACTCAAAATAACATCCGTCTTTTATTATGGGGAGGCCTCGAAAACCCGATGGAGATTCTTTCATTGGCCAATTAGATTACTTTGTTTGTAATGACATCAGTGAAATAACAAAGTAGAAAGACAATCAAAATAACTCCAAAAATTAACTCAAACTTAGCAACAAAATACAATAAAATAATCAAAAAGATATTCATAAATGGAGCAGCAACAAAAGTCATTGAAGAATTAAAAATAAAGCAAAATTTAATTTGAAAGGAGTGAAGTAAAATGAATGAAGAGAAGCATACAAATTATACCAAATAATTAGTGTAAAATTATGAATCAAACATAAAAAAAAATCAAAACAAAACAGTAATAAATGAACATGAATTGCCAAAGAAGATATAGTTCACCAAAAGTATCACAACGTTAAAAACATAGACAAGAACAAACCAATAATATTAAAAAAAAAAAAAAACAAACAGTATGAGAAATGGTGTACTCTTACCCAAAATGAGAACAATATAGTGATGAAATATGGTTCTTCAGAATATTAATTTTCCCGATTAGATCTGGATACGTGGTTGTTCGCTGGAGTTCCAGCGCTTTGCTGGTCGGAGAAGAAGCAGACGAACGCAGTTGGGTTCGTGGCTGGTCTCTGGTTTCGCTGGCAGTGGCAAGGAAGAGAGGGGTTGCAGTGGTTTGTGGAGAAGATCGAGGAGAAAGGGATAAATGGGTCTGTTTGGTTGTTGTTTGGCGGAACAGTGGGGGCGAATGGAGAGATGAGTGGCAGAGTTGGGTGTTTGGTCATTGCTGGACGGAGTTTGAAGCTTTGAGCTCGCCATTAATGGCAGAACTTGAGCAAGAGGAAAGGAAAATGGGTTGGAGCATGGTGCAATGGAGCTTGGAGCTCACTGGAGCTCCGTATCCTGTGCGATCGCACTGAGCACCACGCCATAGTACTTACCATTTAAATGAGTGTCGTCGATCGCAATAACCTTTCTCATGTGGGCGAATCCCTTAATGCAAGTGCCCAAGGCTAAAAAGTAGTACATGAACCTACAATTATCCTTGTTTACCATAATGGAATGGGTAGAGCCAGCGTTAAGAGTGTCGATCATGTAGAAAAAAGCCGACAAGCATGAATACCCGTGTTTAGATGTCCCTCAAACCATTTGCTTGGCGATCACACCTCCCATCCAACATTTCCAATAACTTGGACTACAATGAAATTTCTTGAAAATAATACTCTGAATCTCTTTAGTGTCTGAATCCTTGTCGTTGCGATACATATTAAGACAAAGCGACGCAATGACTTTGACCGAGATTTTCTTATGGTTGCACATAGCATGTTCGATGCTGCAAGTGTGATTGCCAACGTATTTAAAGATGGAAAATCCGCCCGAGCATTCATACTTTCTCGCCCGCAGCATCCAGGCACAACCAGGGGATACACATTTCACCTTGAACCATTTACTACAACTCTTCAATGTAGCATAATCAAAAGAATTTCTCGCTGATGCTTGGTCCAATAATATTTTCAGCTCATCCTTGCTGCTAAATGTTTGTTCTATTTGGAAATTAGTTCCATCGGAAAAGGTGTGGTTGCGTTGTGATCCCCATCCACACTCCCGTTGCTCTTCTTGAAACAATTCGGGATCTTTCGATTCCATTGGATGATCTTCCATATTCATTGGATGATCATCCATATTCATTGAATGATCACCCGATCTCTCATCTTCAATCGAATCATCATCGTCGATTGTCGGGTGTTGTGGCTGGGGTACCGGAGACCTCGCGATGATATTTATCCTCAATATAGGCCTAGATCTATCGGCAGCGACATCTAACATGT
Organism: Jaltomata sinuosa; assembly: GCA_003996215.1. Lineage (NCBI taxonomy): Eukaryota > Viridiplantae > Streptophyta > Magnoliopsida > Solanales > Solanaceae > Jaltomata > Jaltomata sinuosa. The sequence goes on from QJPP01000552.1 coordinate 494,284, forward strand.
ACATGGACACCTGCCTGTCATTATTTATGAATGTGGGCTGTATTTCCCCCTCCCATTCATTAGATAGCTAATAACAACGCCGCTTGGCTCGCAAGCTAATTCTCCGCTCTCAATTACGCTTCGAACCATCTCGTCGTATGAACCATTGAAACGCAATGGGATGAGCACTGTCACCTTACTAGATGATTTCCAATTTTAACATTTCTTTGTCTCCTCCCACACACCCATATAATCACCACCAACAATAATTACTTCAGCTACTGCCATTATAGACCACAATAATCTATCCTAGATTATGGTGTCGGTCTATAAGTGGTCGATGATTGGTATAAAAACCTCCGTACAAAAATGTCAGTAAATGAAATCGAAATCGGGTGTAATCGATGCTCTGCTAGCTCTGGAATGAAGAAATGTGTTTGTAGGGCTTCTAAATTACGAGAATCTATCTACTAATGAGGTATTGAGTGGATTTTGAAAGCTTTTCAAGCTAGTAAAAATGGTGGAAAAATATTTTTTTCAAAAAATAAATAAAATGGAATAACAATGGAGGCAATGAGCAAAAATGGAGATTTTCAGTTGTGAGGAGGAAGATTTCGCCGGAAAAGTCGTCGGAATCGGAAAAAGAGTGAAAAATGGGAGCTTTTTTTGGGGGGAGGGTGGGGGGGGAATGGTGGCTTGTTGAAGAATTTTTCTTTTTGGTTATTTTAAAAAATCTGAAAATAAATGGGTGAAAATAATAATATTTGTTGGATGAGGTGGAGGAACTAAAGTGTAATATTAAAAACTTGTGTGCTAGTCTTGGCAAGTCAAATGGATGACATCATAAATGTGGGTATCCACTACATTTTTTAAGACTAGTGTCTAAATGTTACATTTAGTTTTCAAAGTGGCTATAGAGCGAACTCACCCTTGCTAGATTAGCTATAAGTCTAACAAGGTGCACTACAACCCTAGTAAGCTAGATTAGCATTACTTTTGTGGTTCAATTGTTTACAAGTTTTGATGGACTGACTAACAAAGTTTGGTACTCTCTTCATTCTACTAATTCTCGTGTTAAATTATTCACAAATTCTAACGAATTGACAAAACGTGCCTGTAGAGAGTTAAGTGCAAGAACAAAATCTATCACAAATTGACTCATATCTCTTAGCTAGTTCTATGCTGCATTAGTGCATGCATGATTTTCTCCACAGATAGTATCTCCCCTTCGCTTTAAAAAATTTGAAAAAACTCAAAACTAGAGCACACTTAATCAGCTAATTCAATAGAACCATAAAATACAACTGCACTAGTAATTCAATTAATAAAAAAACTCTAATGTTGATCAACACCACACTAGGAATCCTCTGCAACTTGCTATAATCTGAAGAAGAATGTTTTCGAGCTCTTCTCCATCTGTCCACCCGTGGATTTCTGCTCTTATAAGTTGGCGGTTTTCGTTTATTAATTTCCAGACTGGAAAATCTTTCCTTGGCATTACGAAATCTTGTTCTTTCAGCTTCAAGCTAGGGCAAAAATCCCCTGCTCCGTCACCGAGATAGATCATTCTTTTCTTATTCCCTTCCATAGCCAGAGAGGCTTGTATTCTTTCTATTACTAAGCCCTTACACATGTTGGGAGGGCAATGATTACTATTGCACTTGTGATCAAAATCATGGTGAGGACGGATTCTAAGTTTCCCTTCCTCATCAACGTAGCCTGGATTCGTGTTGATTTCCGAAAAGCAATCCTTGATTCCTAAATGCTTCAATATTGTCTCGACGAAGAAGAGATTCGCGTCGCTCACAATCCTCAAATCACATCCTAAAGCATGAGCAGCTTTAATGGATGGAACTACACGGGGAATTACAGGTGCCTGTTTCAGTACTTGTTCAATGTCGTCGATGGTTTTGCCTTGTGCGTGAAGCTCCTTCATCATGGTGTACATAACAGAGTTCCATGGCATTGTAGGCACAAGTTGATTGAACAAATCAGTAGCACCTAATTCGTCCACGACCCAATTGTCGCTATCCAAATCGATGATAGTCTTGTCGAAATCGAAAACCACTACAATTCTCGCCATGATTAAAGCAGAGAGAAACAATTGATTTAGATTTGAGGGTTGGAGTGATTGAGAAAGAAGAGGGGTTTATATAGTGGAAAAAGAGTGAAGGAATTGTCCATTCCTAGTAGGAAACGGAAATAATATATATGCCAAGAATATTACGCTTTGAGTTTAAAGCAAAAAGCAATTCAATTGGTCATTTGAATTTGTCCATTCCTAGTGGGAAAAGAGTTAAAAGGCTTTGTACATTCCAAGTAGGAAACGGATTGGGTTTGTCCATTTAAATTAGGAAAGTTAAGGAATATTATACAAAAGACTTAATACACAAGTTATATTATACCTACTCTATGGGAAAAACTTACTTGTGTTTTTCAATTGGTCACAATTTTTTTCTCTATTTTATGAAAATAATTATATATATAATCCACAAAATAATATTCTATACATTGTTAAACTAAAAAATATAATTGAATTTGATATGATTAAATAATCAATACTTCCTCCATCCCATATTACTTGTTCACTTTTCCTTTTAAACGCCCCTTGTAAAATCGTAAATAAAATGGGTAGTTTTACTAACTTAACCTCTATCCACTCCTTTGAAAAAGTGTAACGACCCTTTCCCTCGTTATGATTGAGTTATTCGTGCGAGGAAACGGGTTAGAAAACTTCCGGGTTGAGGAGTTGAAAATTTTGGGCTAGGCTAGTCTCGGACGAAATCTGAGCGAGGTGAAATCTAGGGCATTTCGGGAAAGGATTGGGTGAAATATTTAACTTTGAGCTAGATTTTCTATTAGCTAAGGCGTTTAGAGTCTATAGGACTTTTTTGAAGTGAATTCGGGTGAGTAGAACTCCCGATATCGAACTTGACGTAAAAGAGTTGGTCTGAAACGTCAAGACTTGAAAGTGTGTTGCGAAATGGGCAACACTAGGAGGATTCCCGAGTTTCTGTCCCATATCAGGCACTATAGCGAGTGACACACTGCTATGAAGACGCCGCTATAGCGGGAGTCAAAGGCGGTCAACCCCGCTATAGCGGGCGGCGTAGCGGCGCCGCTATAGCGAGATTGGACCGCTATAGTGGGATAAGTCGTTGTAAATATAGAAAATTCTCCAAAAACGTTCATTCTTACTCAAGAATGATTTGGGAAAGGGCAGAGGCGATTTAGGGCATTTTCTACTGGTTTTTCATCAAGATTCTTCGTAAGGGTAAGTAATTTGTTTCCCTAATCTAGTACTTCAAATTCTATGCCTTAGAATCGATAGTTGCGGACCTTGGGGATATTTTGACTTGACCTAAGATGGAAAATCTGGTGTAATAAGGATTGTTGGGTGTAGAAACCTTGGGTTTTGGTTATAAGCTGTTTATTCATGATTATATTACTGTAATTTGCTAGTGTAACCATAAAATTGGTAGTCCTAGGTGAATTATTGGTGGGGAAACTCTGAGGTGAGTGGAATGATCATAGAATTGGCCTGGGATTTGGGATTAAGATATAACCCGGGAATATTTAGGCCATTTGGGGTTGATTTTGTGTTTATGTTATTATTTTTAGACCAAGATCAAGCTAGAGCTTCAAGAAAGGGAAATGCTCAAGTCCAATAAAGCATTCGGGCTTGATTTGAGGTAAGTGATTGTTAAATTTTTTTCCAAATTATGTTATGTGTGCATGTTAACTATTACATTAGTATTGCTTGTACAATACGTGTTTAGGGAAGAAGGGAATGAATGTGAAATGATATCTTGCTGTCAATCTCATGCAATGAACTTGTCTTAATGGTTGTTGATTTTACAAGTGTAGTTGTATTCATTGTGTTTGTGATTGTATGATATCTGTGATTCTTCGGTTGGCTCGAGTACCACGCCAGATACAGGTTATCGGTTGGCTCGGGTACCATGCAAGGTATGGTATATCTATCGGTTGGCTCGGATACCATCCTTGGTATAGGTTCTATTATGGATGACTCGGGTACCACGCCTGATACATATTTGGTTGTGTTTCTGTGTGTTGGTTCCATGAGTGAATTGAGTTTATTTCTCATGATGTAATTATTACATGTTGTTCTATGAGTGGTTGAATTATTGTGTTTAAATGCTGGAGTGATTCTTATATAGACCGGGATTGCATGTTAAACACCATAGATGATGTCTTAGAGATCCTTAGATGGCGGAGGACCAAACTATGTATAGTCTCACCTATACTAAGACCTTCATCCATAATAAATCTACTAGATTAGGATACTTATGTATAGACCATAACTAGTAGAAGTTTAGAAGAGAGAATAATTAATTAATATATTTTTTTTGATATTTACACAATTAAATGAATTTAAACAAGTCATATGATCATATAAGAGTCCACGTAAATTGGGGATGACGATTAGAGATGTATGAGGATGAGTTGTGGTTAAACAAATGAAATCCTCACATAACATACTTCTTGTGCTTTTGTAAATATTACTCTAAGGATGTTGATTGTATAACCACTACTTATTCTCACACATCTCTAATCACCGTCCTCAATTTACGTGGACTCTTATATGATCATATGACTTGTTTAAACTCATTCAATTGTGTAAATTTCAATAATTTGTTTTTTTATTAATTAATTATTTCTTTTTTTGATAATATGCTAGTAAGGGCTATAAACTCATACAGTATATTATTGACAAAGTGTGCAGTCTAGGATTTTCAGTTGACCCAATCGATGATCCTCAATATAATATAATTTATTTAGTTTTTTTTTTTTTGCTATATACTAATATTTTTTAACTATTGCACCAATCCGTACACTGGAATTCATCGATTATATAGACTATCTAGCATGAATAATGATCTCAGTCAAGTGTCGACCCTATACACCGCTTAATTTGTTTAGTATAAATTTATCTAATCGATGTTAGACCAGATTCATTATCTATGACAATATATAAATTGCTAACAGATGCAAAATTCAGAAATAATAAAATGGCAACAATATGTAGGAAACTGAAATTGGTTGTATTCATTTGTTCATTGCTACATATTTAATATAATATCAACACCAACTTGGGAAAAAAGGACAAAAGGAAGAAGCTTTCCTCTAACAAAATCCCTAACCATGAAAGCTTCTTTGCAATAAACTAAAAATAGAACAACCAAACACAAAAATAAAACTAAACTAAGGAGATGGGGGGGGGGTGACGTAGTTACTGGGCTCCAGATTCAGCCTCTCCACGATCGCCCATAAAAAATGGGCGATATGTCAGAGTTCCCAATTGAGGTATTCGCGGTCCTGACCCAAACCATAAAAGAGATGGTCCAGATCATTGAGCATGAGGAGGAGGTGGTGGTGGTGTTGGAAACGCATCCTATTAACTGGTCGGAGGGAGATCTTTTTTTTTTGAGCAAATTTTGAACTGGAGTCCTTTTTATTAAATTAATCGTCTGTTGGGCTCAAATTAAGTCCAAGCAAAAATAAAAAAACAAAACAATGATATATAAAACCTGACCCGGACCAACAGTGACCGGGTTCAGGTGAATAAAATATGTCCCTAACAAATATGGTTTCCTATTTTGTTCTATAGTCTTCTTCTCTACTCTTTCTCTTTCACGCCGCTTTTGAAGATGTTTTCGGTTGCCCATCCAAACGCTGGTCTCCTCCTTCTTCTCTTGTAGGTGATCAATCTGCTCCATCACCAGTGGAATTCTTCTTTCTTGCTCAACTTGCAAAGGTGAGGTACCTTTTGCTTTTCTTCTTTTCTTCCGTCTCTTCCTGAGCTTGAACCACTTCCTTTTCAGGTGTACCGTCTTGTGGAATCCCATGGGTTTGATTGCAACTCGATGAAGAGCTTGAACCTTGCATTTCAGCATTGTAGTTCCTTGTAAGTTTTCTACCCTGCCTCTCTTTATTTCTTCTTTTGTTCTCTATGTTGATGTTCTTTCTTTCCTCAGCGGAACCAGTGGTGGAGAAAAACAAGTCGCTCCCGGTCTCCTTATTCTCAAACTCCTTGTTGAATACAGACTATAATCTTCAGATCTATTTCTTTTTCTCTTGCTTTTTGCTGGAGAATGTATCACTTTTTGTTGGTTGACATAGCTTAGTTTAGTTAGTTTTCTCATAGCTATTTTGCCCTTGAAGTGGCCACAAACTGTTTTGTATATATAATAGCTATGAGACTCTGTGGCTTTTCCTTGCTTTCCTGTAATGTTCATGCTCGACTGTTGTTTGTTAATAGGATCTTCCTTGTTCTTATTCTGATTGATGGTGTCTGCCTTTTGTCCATGTTAAACAATTTCCTTCCCATGCTTGGTAGTTGATTGAAATCATTATATTGCTGCATTGCTTCATTATTAAAGGCTGTGTTTGTGATGTATTCTGCTAACTTATTGGCTTCTCCAAATCTATGGCTGATGTTGATTGTACCCTATTCTGCAAGTGTGATTGCCAACGTATTTAAAGATGGAAAATCTGCCCGAGCATTCATACTTTCTCGCCCGCAGCATCCAGGCACAACCAGGGGATACACATTTCACCTTGAACCATTACTACAACTCTTCAATGTAGCATAATCAAAAGAATTCCTCGCTGATGCTTGGTCCAATAATATTTTCAGCTCATCCTTGCTGCTAAATGTTTGTTCTATTTGAAAATTAGTTCCATCGGAGAAGGTGTGGTTGCGTTGTGATCCCGATCCACATTCCCGTTGCTTTTCTTGAAACAATTCGGGATCTTTTGATTCCATTGGATGATCTTCCATATTCATTGAATGATCACCCGATCTCTCATCTTCAATCGAATCATCATCGTCGACTGTCGGGTGTTGTGGCGGGGGTACCGGAGACCTCGCGATGATATTTATCCTCAATATAGGCCTAGAGCTATCGGCAGCGACATCTAACATGTACATGGATACCTTCCTGTCATTATTTATGAATGTGGGCTGTATTTCCTCCTCCCATTCATTAGATAGCTAATAACAACGCCGCTTGGCTCGCAAGCTAATTCTCCGCTCTCAATTACGCTTCAAACCATCTCGTCGTATGAACCATTGAAACGCAATGGGATGAGCACTTTCACCTTACTAGATGATTTCCAATTTTAACATTTCTTTGTCTCCTCCCACACACCCATATAATCACCACCAGCAATAATTACTTCAGCTACTGCCATTATAGACCACAATAATCTATCCTAGATTATGGTGTCGGTCTATAAGTGGTCGATGATTGGTATAAAAACCTCCGTACAAAAATGTGAGTAAATGAAATTGGGTGTAATCGATGCTCTGCTAGCTCTGGAATGAAGAAATGTCTTTGTAGGGCTTCTAAACTACGAGAATCTATCTACTAATGAGGTATTGAGTGGATTTTAAAAGCTTTTCAAGCTAGTAAAAATGGTGGAAAAATATTTTTTGCAAAATTTTTTAAAAAAATGGAATAACAATGGAAGCAATGAGCAAGAATGGAGATTTTCAGTTGTGAGGAGAAGGATTTCGCCGGAAAAGTCATCGGAATCAAAAAAAGAGTGAAAAATGGGAGCTTTTTTTTGGGGGGGGGGAGGGGGGGGGGGAATGGTGGCTTCTTGAAGAATTTTTCTTTTTGGTTACTTTATCAAATCTGAAAATAAATAGGGGAAAATAATAATATTTGTTGGATGAGGTGGGAGGACAAAGTGTAATATTAAAAACTTGTGTGCTAGTCTTGGCAAGTCAAATGGATGACATCATAAATGTGGGTATCCACTATATTTTTTAAGACTTGTGTCTAAATGTTACATTTAGTTTTCAAAGTGGCTATAGAGCCAACTTACCCTTGCTAGATTAGCTATAAGTCTAACCAAGTGCACTACAACCCTAGAAGCTGGAACATCTTCTTTCGCTGGTGCTTGTTAATGGTTTTAAAGGCGAAAAATACTCGCAAAACATTTACACATCACTTGTATATAGAATTGGATATCAGCATATTTTGTAGATCTATAAATATTTACCGAGTATCTTTATCCCATAAACTTCAAAAGCTAGATACACCACGCGAAAAGAAATGTTGGTATGTCTTAAATATCTGGATTTGGAAGAGTGTTTCTAGTTTAGAAAATTTTCCAGATATCCTCGAAAGCATGCATTGCTTGTTAGAGATTAACCTAAAATCCTCTGGGATAAGGACAGCAAGATTCTCAAACAACTGCCAGATAATTACAATAATTTTGTCATAAATTGTTCACAAGATCTATTGGATTAGCATTACTTTTGTGGTTCAATTGTTTACAAGTTTTGATGGACTGACTAACAAAGTTTGGTACTCTCTTCATTCACTAATTCTCGTGTTAAATTATTCACAAATTCTAACGAATTGAAAAAACGTGCCTGTAGAGAGTTAAGTGCAAGAACAAAATCTATCACAAATTGACTCATATCTCTTAGCTAGTTCTATGCTGCATTAGTGCATGCATGATTTTCTCCACAGATAGTATCTCCCCCTCGCTTTAAAAAAATTGAAAAAACTCAAAACTAGAGCACACTTAATCAGCTAATTCAATAGAACCATAAAATACAACTGCACTAGTAATTCAATTAATAAAAAAACTCTAATGTTGATCAACACCACACTAGGAATCCTCTGCAACTTGCAATAATCAATTGATGATGAAAACTGGTTCTCTTCGATGATAGTAATTGCTTTAATTATGTGAAGAAGAATGTTTTCGAGCTCTTCTCCATCTGTCCACCCGTGGATTTCTGCTCTTATAAGTTGGCGGTTTTCGTTTATTAATTTCCAGACTGGAAAATCTTTCCTTGGCATTACGAAATCTTGTTCTTTCAGCTTCAAGCTAGGGCAAAAATCCCCTGCTCCGTCACCGAGATAGATCATTCTTTTCTTATTCCCTTCCATAGCCAGAGAGGCTTGTATTCTTTCTATTACTAAGCCCTTACACATGTTGGGAGGGCAATGATTACTATTGCACTTGTGATCAAAATCATGGTGAGGACGGATTCTAAGTTTCCCTTCCTCATCAACGTAGCCTGGATTCGTGTTGATTTCCGAAAAGCAATCCTTGATTCCTAAATGCTTCAATATTGTCTCGACGAAGAAGAGATTCGCGTCGCTCACTATCCTCAAATCACATCCTAAAGCATGAGCTGCTTTAATGGATGGAACTACACGGGGAATTACAGGTGCCCGTTTCAGTACTTGTTCAATGTCGTCGATGGTTTTGCCTTGTGCGTGAAGCTCCTTCATCATGGTGTCCATAACAGAGTTCCATGGCGTTGTAGGCACAAGTTGATTGAACAAATCAGTAGCACCTAATTCGTCCACGACCCAATTGTCGCTATCCAAATCGATGATAGTCTTGTCGAAATCGAAAACCACTACAATTCCCGCCATGATTAAAGTAGAAACAATTGATTGAGATTTGAGGGTTGAAGTGATTGAGAAACAAGAGGGGTTTATATAGTGGAAAAAGAGTGAAGGAACTGTCCATTCCTAGTAGGAAATGGAAATAATATGCCAAAAATATTACGCTTTGAGTTTAAAGCAAAAAGCAATTCAAAGTTCCCTAGTGGAAAAAGAGTGACGGGTTAGTCCATTCCTAGTGGGAAAAGAGTTAAAAGGCTTTGTACATTCCAAGTAGGAAATGGATTGGGTTTGTTCATTTAAATTAGGAAACTTAAGGAATATTATACAAAAGACTTATACTTAATATACAAGTTATACATACTGTATGGGCAAAACTTACTTGTGTTGTTCAATTGGTCACAATTTTTTTCTCTATTTTATGAAAATAATTATATTTATAATCCACAAAATAATATTCTATACATTGTTAAACTGAAAAATATAATTGAATTTGATCATGATTAAATGATCAACACTCCCTCCATCCCATATTACTTGTTCACTTTTCCTTTTAAACGCCCCTTGTAAAATCGTAAATAAAATGGTTAGTTTTACTAATTTAACCTCTATCCACTCCTTTGAAAAAGTATAAAATGACCCTTTTCGTCATTATGATTGAGCTATTAGTGCGAGGAAACGGGTTAGAAAACTTCTGGGTTGGGGAGTTGAAAATTTCGAGCTAGGCTAGTCTCGGATGAAATCTGAGCGAGGTGACGTCTAGGGCGAACCGAGAAAGGATTTTGTGAAATATTTAACTTTGAACTAGATTTTCTATTAGCTAATGTGTTAAGGAGTCTGTAGGACTTTTCGGAAGTGAATTCGGGTGAGTAGAACTCTCGATATCGAACTTGACGTAAAGGGGTTGGTCTGGAATGTCAAGGTTTGAAAGTGTGTTGCGAAATGGGCAAAACTGGGAGGATTCTCGAGTTTTTGTCCTGTCTCAACCGCTATAGCGGGTGACACGCTGCTATAGAGGGAGTCAAAGGCGGTCAACCCCGCTATAGCGGGCGGCTTTCGCTACGGCGGTGCCGCTATAGCGGGATTGGACCGCTATAGCGGGATAGGTCGCTGTAAATGCAGAAAATTTCTCAAAAACATTCATTCTTACCCAAGAACGTTTTGGGAAAGGGTAAAGTCGATTTGGGGTATTTTCTACTGATTTTTCATCAAGATTCTATGTAAGGGTAAGTAATTTATTCCCCTAATCTAGTACTTCCATTTCTATGCCTTAGAATCGATAGTTACGGGCCTTGAGGAGGGTTTGGCTTGACCTAAGATGAAAATTTTGGTGTAATAAAAATTGTTGGGTGTAGAAACCTTGGATTTTGGTTATAAACTATTTATTCATGATTATATTACCGTAATTCACTAGTGTAACCATAAAATTAGTAGTCATAGGTGAATTATTGGTGGGAAAGCCCTGGAGTGGGTGGAATGATCATGGAATTGGCCTGAGATTTGGGATTAAGATATAATCCGAGAATATTTAGGCCATTTGGGGTTGATTTTGTGTTTATAGTATTATTTTTTGACCAAGATCAAGCTAGAGCTTCAAGAAAGGGAAAGGCTCAGGTCCAGTAGAGCATTTAGGCTTGATTTGAGGTAGGTGATGGTTGAATTATTTTCTAAATTACGTTATGTGTATGTTAACTATTACATTAGTATTGCTTGTACAATATGTGTTTAGGAAATAAGGGAATGAATGTGAAATGATATCTTGTTGTCATTCTCATGCAATGAAATTGTCTTAATGCTTGTTGGTTTTACAAGTGTGGTTGTATTCATTGTGTTTGTGATTGTATGATATCTGTAATTCTTTGATTGGCTCGAGTACCACGCCTGGTACAGGTTATTGGTTGGCTCGGGTACCACGCCTGGTACGGGATATCTATCGGTTAGATCGGGTATCATGCCTGGTACATATTTTATTATGGTTGGCTCGGGTACCACGCTTGTTACATGTTTGGTTGTGTTTCTGTGTGTTGATTCCATGAGTGAATTGGATTTATTTCTCGTGATGTAATTATTACATATTGTTCCATGAGTGGTCAGATTATTGTGTTTAAATGCTGGAGTGATTCTTATATAGACCGGGATTACATGTTAAACACCGTAGATGATGTCTTAGAGATCCTTAGGTGGTTCGGGTTACTTGAAAGGCGTGGAATTGCATGTATTGTTATTGTTGTGATTTGGACATGTCTCATGTAGTTATTAAGTCAGGTTGATGACTGAGAGCCTTGTTTATATTCACTGACTTGTAGTATACATGTTTGTCCTATTTTACTAAGTTGTAGTTATATATTTATATTTCATATGTTTGGAGCTGGACGATGATTCTACCAGTACACTATTATTTTTGTGCACTGATACTGCACTTGCTCTTCTTTTTTTAGTACAGGGCATATTCCGGCTGCTGCTGCGCGACCTCAGTTATGATACGAACGCTTCTTGAATCTAAGGGTGAGCTGCATCTTCCAGGCTACCATGGATTCGTCTACTTTTTTTCTAGTCTATTGTTCGGACTCAGAGTCCTTTATTGTTGGGGTTGCATTCTCGTATTTTAGATTTTCTTAGATATTTTGGTACACAACTTTCAGGTTATGGAGAGCTTATTTCCGTAAGTTTTTGATTAACTATTTTAGATATGAAACCTGGCTTTAATTAATGAAATCTGATTTTTAGCTGCTTAGTTGTTTATGTTTTTGGTTGGTTAATTGGTTCTCCCACCGGGGGTTCGTGTGGGTGCCACTCGTTGTGGTTTAAGTCGTGACAAGAAGAGACTTTGGTACTAAAATGACATGTCACGTGGCATTTCACCTCATCAAAATGTCAATGTCACATAAAATTTAGTGTCAATTTAGGACAGTCATAATGAGGAGGGTAATATATGAACAATTTAAGTAACAAAAATAGTATGATAAAGGTAAAATTAATCATTTTTGCACAATACAGGGAAAAATTTAACCTTAAGAATAAATAATAATGAACTTTTTAAATACGTATATAGAATATGAGCAAAAGCTAATGGATTTCCATAAACCCGTAAGTAAAAATTTGAATATGCCACTGATCCCATCCCACCCCTACTAACTATAGTCTCCTTGCCGCGTTCCATTGCCATCTCTATTTGTAACACCTCGTCCCGTCCTAGTGCATCTCCTCCTAGTGCATCTCTACTCATCAAGCAGAATGGGATGAATTGCCAGAATAATTGTTGTTGCCCGGTTTGAGCTGTTAGGGTTTGTCTTGAATTTTCTACTTTATCTGAATTATACCATAATTGTGTTTTACCTCGAAAAGGTTTTCTTAGTGGAAAAGGTTTCCTTCTAGGAAAAGATCTCTTCCATAATTGGTTAATTCTTTCTTGGAGGAGAAGTTTTGGACTTCTATAAATAGAAGATCCATCTTCTCATACCATAACACAATAACATCCACAATGTAGTCGTTAAAGAGTTTTGTTTAGGGGGAGATTTTCTCTCAGTAGTTTTTATGCTTTTTAATATTAGTTTTTCATATGTAGGCCAATTGGCCAAATCATATTAAATAATATGCTTTTTATTATAGTTTTCTTTGTCATCTGATTTATTGCTTTCAAAGTTTGTAACTAATAGCTTCAGCATGACGCCCACTCAATTTCAATCTCAACAAGTGGTATTAGAGCCGGATGATCCAATGGGTTCAACGATCCAACGATTCAATGAGCCAATGGTTGAACGAGGTTGAAGACAGGTTTAAGGCGGTTTCAAATCAAGTTGCAATCAATTTGATGATAATGAAGATTTTTGTCCAAATACTACATGTGGAGAAGGAGATTCAAGTTTCAACCATATTTTCAACATTACTGTTGCTGCATCTTTAAAAATAAAAAAAGAAGATATTTTTTAAACTATTTTTAACCCATAATATTTTTAACTTTATTTTTAACCATGACAAGCAGCAGTGATGAAGATGATGTGAAAAATAAGATAAAGATTATTTGCCAAAAAATTCAGGCCAAGGGGAAATTTGTTAGGGTTTGTCCTGAATTTCTTACTTTATCTGAATTATACCATAATTGTGTTTTACCTCGAAATGGTTTTCTTAGTGGAAAAGGTTTCCTTCTAGGAAAAGATCTCTTCCATAATTGGTTAATTCTTTCTTGGAGGAGAAGTTTTGGACTTCTATAAATAGAAGATCCTTCTTCTCATACCATAACACAATAGCATCCACAATGTAGTCATTAAAGAGTCTTGTTTAGGGAGAGATTTTCTCTCGGTAGTTTTTACGCTTTTTAATATTAGTTTTTCATATGTAGGCCAATTGGCCAAATCATATCAAATAATATGCTTTTTATTATAGTTTTCTTTGTCATCTGATTTATCGCTTTCAAAGTTTGCAACTAATAGCTTCTGCATGACGCCCTCTCGATTTCAATCCCCACAAGTGGTATCAGAACTGGACGATCCAATGGGTTCAACGATCCAATGATTCAATGAGCCAATGGTTGAACGAGGTTAAAGACAGGTTTAAGGTGGTTTCAAATCAAGTTGCAATCAATTTGATGATAATGAAGATTTTTGTCCAAATACTACATGTGGAGAAGGAGTTTCAAGTTTCAACTATATTTTCAACATTACTATTGCTGCATCTTTAAAAATAAAAAAAGAAGATATTTTTTAAACCATTTTTAACCCATAATATTTTTAACTTTATTTTTAACCATGACAAGTAGCAGTGATGACGATGATGTGAAAAATAAGATGAAGATTATTTGCCAGAATATTCAGGCCAAGGGGATATTTGTTAGGGTTTGTCCTGAATTTCTTACTTTATCTGAATTATACCATAATTATATTTTACCTCGAAAAAGTTTTCTTAGTGGAAAAGGTTTCCTTCTAGGAAAAGATGTCTTCCATAATTGGTTAATTCTTTCTTGGAGAAGAAGTTTTGGACTTCTATAAATAGAAGATCCTTCTTCTCATACCATAACACAATATCATCCACAATGTAGTCGTTAAAGAGTCTTGTTTAGGGGGAGATTTTCTCTCAGTAGTTTTTATACTTTTTAATATTAATTTTTCATATGTAGGCCAATTGGACAAATCATATCAAATAATATACTTTTTTATAACGACCGGGTCCATCGTTACGGGTAGTCCAATCGTGCCAAGTTTTAGAGTTAGAAAACTCTGGGTTTGGGAGTTTGAAATTCTAGGTTAGGCTAGCCTCGGCCGGTTTTGAAGCGAGGTGGAATCTAGGGAAATCCGGGTAAGGATTAGGTTAGGTGTCTTGTTTTGAGCTAGTTTTCCACGTAGCCAAGACATAAAGGAGTCCGGAGGACTTTTCGGAATCAAATTCGGGTAAGTAGAACTCATGGAATCGAGGTTGATTTGAAGGGGTTCTTTCGGAACGTCGGGAAAATAAGTGTGTTGTAAAATGGACTAATTTTGGAGGTTTTATGACTTTCTGTCCCGTGTCAACCGCTATTGTAATGACCCTTCCGGTAATTTATGCATTTTTGCCTTTCTTGTACCGTTACAGCTTGCCTGTAGCGGCCCCAAGTCATTTAAGACTTTTCGGAACTAGTAGTTCGGTGCCCGGGCCATTCGTTTGGTATTTATGGTCGTATGATAAGTTTTGAAGTCAAGCAAGTCGGCAAAAGTTATCATAAGTCTCTTTAATAAATTTTCTGAACTTTGTGTCAAATGTCTCAGAGCTTTTCTCTAAATATATAAAGAGTTAGAAGTCTCGCGACCTACCAAATTGAAGGTCTACGAGTCTAATTTCCAATGCATAAAACCTCACGTAAGACCAATCTTGGAGTAAAAAGTTATGACTTTTTTACCGCAGACTGTCTGGCCAGAAACTGGGTCGCGAACCAGGTCACGAACC
This sequence comes from Jaltomata sinuosa, assembly GCA_003996215.1. Classification (NCBI taxonomy): domain Eukaryota; kingdom Viridiplantae; phylum Streptophyta; class Magnoliopsida; order Solanales; family Solanaceae; genus Jaltomata; species Jaltomata sinuosa. Next base: position 509,580 of record QJPP01000552.1, read on the forward strand.
GGGTCGGGTAAAATCGATTTAAAGCCTCAAATTCACGTTTTAAAACTCAAAAACCATTCTGAAACAGAGAGAAAACATAAGGGAGGGTTCCAAGAGAGTTCTTGAGTGATCAAGGTGCGTTTTTGGTGATTTCTATCGCTAAAGTTTGCCCCCGTGCCTAGAAACGCGATCTCTACACGTGACAACCATTTTCCCCTTCGATAAACCACATTTAGAGCTGGTTTCAGAAGATAGGAATTGGTATTTCTTGGTGGTTCTTCAAGCTTTACACTTGGTTTGCTAAGGTAACCATCTCGGGGATCTTTTATGATCGTTTTTATAAAGTTCTATGGACGTTTCGTCAAGTTATGATTCTTTTGGGAAATCTGCCGATTTAAGCTTAATTATGAACTGTTTATAGGTGAGTATACGGTGCATATATAAAGTGTTTGCGAAGCTTAGGATGTAAGGAACAATTTCCGTGAAGGAACTATGGGTATTTGGACGTTCGTTGGAAGGTATTTTTGTGATTCGGAGCTTCCCGGAGCAGTTCGAGCCTGGATGACGCCATTCCCGCAGCTAGTCATCGGATGACAAGTAGGTTACGGTCTAACTCCTCTAGACTCCGCATATATAGGATAAAATTGTATTAATGGGCATCCTTGGGTTGGGTTTATTAGGTTGGTACCACAGACCTTGACCGCTTCTTCATGTTCAATTCGTTTCTTTCCTCCGATGTTTGTAGTGTATGTTATAGGCAATATTATCACCCTTGTGGTCCTGTGTGGCCTTGTATTGACTCTAGAACATAGAAGGTGGGTTACTGGGAATGTCCGCGAGTCCCAGACATAGAAATATCCTTCTAGGCTGGTTATGCTTGCTGAGTAGTTGTGGGCCTGTGCAGGGTCGATAGGTTGATTGTGAGCTGCTGGGTAGCTATTGTGTTTTATCATACCATTTCCATGCATATAAAGAGGTTTTATTCATGTTTTACTACTGTTTTGGCTTCGGGCCTACTGGAATTATTTTTTAAACTTTGCATGGCCCCGGGGGCTCATTTTCGATGAGAATGAATTAGGAAATGGTTTGATTTAACTGGTGGATCTTCTTGGGGTAAAGAAAGTTAAATTTTGATTTCTATCACCAATTTTACTATTAGTGCTAGACTCGGCAGGGCCGGGGTGCTAGTTGAATTTTCTTACTACTTTAGTTGATTTTATACTGTTTAGACCCGGTTATGCCCGGGCAGCCTTGGAGGGGTTTTTGAGATATTTTCCCACTACTTTAGTCCTGGACAGCGTCTGGGCATGCATATTCGAGACTGGGTCTCTATATTGAACCCAAACTTGCTTCTGGATGACAGGTTTTGATATTGAGTTTTAGTATGGGGTCCGGGACCTCCATGGACCTTGCCGCTCTGGGCCTGGGGATTCGAGCTGCGTATGCTGGAAGAGGAGTATACGGCAGAGCAGAGGTATACGGGCAGTGTCCTTCCATGGAACCTACCTGCTGGGCCCGATCGACACCGGAGGAGGTACATACAGAAATACCATTTCCCTTGAGATCTTCATGCATCATATCATTCATTCTTTGAGGCTCCACCCTTGTTTGCTGTTTGTTGATTGTACACTCTGGTAGTATGGGATGCTGGAGGGTTTGTTTTCAGTTATTTGTGTTCCTCGGTTGTATGGGTGGTCGGGGGACTGTAGGTAGACTCTTGTTATTTAATTACGCAATTATTCCCTGTTATGGTTAAGTATGAAATTTGTTACTGCTAGGCTGTTAGTTTCTGGGTTTGAGATTGATATGATTAGTTGAGTTTGATTCCTGTCTCCGAACATACCTATCATTACTCTTTCCCTCTTCCTCTTACACTTGAGGTTACCGGTATACCGTCCATTTCGTAAACTTATTATGTATATACTGTTATTGCAAGGATCCCAGGTGCGTTGTTTCTTACCTTCACATGTGTCTGTTGTGTATATATTCTGCTTGCTAGCCTCGCATGTGGTTCTGTTGACTTCCCTCTGGGCTAGTTCTTGTGTACTTTTCATTGATTTCTGTGACTACTTACTTCTATTCCGTCTGTTACTGCGCTTTTATCTTATATGTGCCCAGTCGGTCTATGATACCTACTGGATACCTTATGCTTCGCATTTGGTGCTCACTCTACTCCTGCATCTTCTGGTATAGATCCTAGCGTGGGCCATCACCGCTAGATCATTGTGATTCATGCTCGGAGATCTTTTGGGGACTACTTCAGACTGAGGGTGAGCTCTTGGCGACCGGAGCTTAGCTTTAGTTTATCTTTTGCTTTATGTACTTTATTACCATTCAGAGATATTTGTATATATTATTTTGGATCGTTTGCACTCCCTGTATGTAGTTCTGGCTCTATACTACGATACCAGGTTTTGGGGTTTGATTTAGTTTCCGCATATGTATATATATATATTCCTGTTATCTATTCTCTTCATCATGTTCCCTTACTTTTGCTTATTAAACTGCTCTTCCACTTATTTGTTAGATAGTAGCCCATTACTAACTATTCTGGGCTATAAGGATTGGTTCGCCTACTGGGGGGATTGTAGGTGCTATCATGACCGAGAAATCGGGTCGTGACAGCTTGGTATCAGAGCTCTAGGTTCATCGGTGTCATCAGTATAAGGGCTAATGTCTAGTAGAGTCTTGTGAATTGGGGAGGAGAAGTCCATACTCAATCTTTAGGAGGTTACAGTGACATCTTAGGAAATATGACTCTTTCATTGCTTCTGTATCATGCGTAGTACCCTTGAAGTTTCTTGAAATCTCATTTGTTCTACTTTATTCTTTCGCATATGGTTCGTACGAGAGGGTCGGCATCAGGCAGAGATGAGCCTCCGACTCCAGCTAGGGGTTGAGGACTCCCCCGAGCAGCGGCACCTACTAGAGCTGCTAGAGTTGAGGTAGAGCCCGAGCAACATGTGGATTAAGGGGCAGCCCAGGTACTGATGTGCCGCCATTCTATGGCACTTTCGACTCCTTTAAACTAAGAACAATCGTAAGTTTTCAAGCAACCGTCGTCGTTTTTGATGTTTTATGTTATGTTTTCAGGAAATAGGGACAAACATAGGAACGGAAGGAAATACGAGCAAAAAGACATTCTGGATAAGAGTGACGGCCTGAGTGATGGTCCGTCACACATGTGACGGTCCGTCACATGTGACCGTCAAGTGGAGGCAGTCCACTGCCTAAGGATGACGATCCCAGCGACGGTCCGTCAAGCTAGTGACGGTCCGTCGCCCAAACCGTCACAGGGAGGCAGTCCGCTACGCGGATTCCTAACGTGTTTGGGATTGTGTTTCCTAGACTCCTATAAATACCCTATGTTAGGTTTATTTTACATGTTGCTTTTTAACAATAGTTCACCCAATAGTTTTAGGAGTTTTTGAGCGATTTTTGAGAGAGGAAACACGCTACACACGTTTTCTTCCTCCTCAATCTTGTTCTTGATTGTTCTTGGAATCTTGGTTTTCTTGTTCTTGGAAAATAGAAGCTTGTTTTCATTATATTGTAAGAATCTTTTCTCTTTATTATGAATATGACTTTCTTCTCTTCTTCTTCTAGCATGATTAACTAAACTCCCACAACTAGGGTTGTGGGAGCCATGGCAAAGGTGGCATTATAGATTCCGGGTAGCGTCGGGTTCAATATCTATGTTGTCACGTAGTTAATCATTCATTATTTAATATTTTCTAGTGGTTGCAAACATTAGAACATGCCTAGGTTTAAATTTGCTTGAGTAAAGAGATTAAAACCGGGAAACTTGATTAACGATGAGGATTCGAGACTACTAACTCTCATCTTATGATTAATGCTGTAACTAGATTAATCTACTTGATGTTTAGGATTGAAATCTAAAAGCACACCTTTTCAAGGTCGAGAGAATAGAAAAGGAAATTCGTCTATTTGGTTGAGAAACGTTTAGATGATACCATTAATTCAATCACATCGTGACAAGCATATAGGAAGAACCCGACTAAGCTTAAAATCGACATTGTTGCCAACGCCATGGTATACACTTCCCTAGTTCATTCTCCTATTGATTGTTTCTCATACATTATTGTTTGTTTTTGTTGACACATTGATTACACAAAAACCCCCCTTTTATTTACCGGAAACTATTGACCATTAGTCAAATAATTCACTAAAGACTTAACTTTCACCATATTCTCTGTGGGATCGACCCCAACCTTTGTTGGGTTCTATATTTGACAACGATCGCTTACGCTTCTTAATTGGAGTGGTACTTTGAGTGTTATCAGGTACCACCAGCTCCAGTACCAGCTCAAGCACCCACTTTTGTGCCAGCTTCAGCCCCGGCTCAGTCTTCAGATATTCGGGGTTTACTATTACACCTTTTGGGTATGATTGGAGAGCGGCCTTTTGAGGTAGCACAGACATCCACTCAGGGGGCAGCCCTGGGTGCACAGAGTTCAGAAGCGCAGCCTGCTACTGCGGCTCCTCGTGCGGAGGTCATTACGGTCTCATCAGTTACACAGCCTCTTTCTCCTCGTCCAGCTATGACAGAGTCGGAGAAGAAGGCGTTGGGTAGGATTTTGATATTACCACCTCTGAGGTTTGCTGGAACTTCTGGGAAGGACCCACATGACTTTATTACTACCTGTGAGGAGATATTATATCATTTGGGTTTGTTAGAGACTCACGGGCTTGGTTATACTACCTATCAGCTGGAGGGCCCAACAAAGTTATGGTGGAGGGCCCAGGTTGCTTGCAGACCACCATCGTCACCTCCTTTGACTTGGTCTGAGTTTTATGAGGCCTTTATGGCCAAGTTCTTGCCTCAGAGTGATCGTGAGCGTCGCAGGGAGAAGTTTACTCACCTTCTGCAGGATTCTACGACTGTCTCAGAGTATGAGACCCATTTTCATCAGCTAGCACCATTTGGAGCTATGATCATTCCTACCGAGGCAGACAGGATTCACAGATTTGTATGGGGTTTGAGGATAGAGATTAGGCAGCCATCTGAGATATTAGTTGCCGATGGTCGATTATTTTAGGCTATCGCAGACTATGCCCGTACGGTAGAGGACTTACAGCGACATGATCAGGGGGCCAGAGATAAGAGGCCTCTATATCAGGGTGGCTATAGTGGTTCCAGGTATGGTGGTAGAGGTTCAGGCCAGTGGGATCGGGGTTATCAGCCACAACAACACCAGAGTCAGTACAGCCGACCAGTTCAGGCTTTCCTTCAGACTTCTGGTAGTACCCAGTTCAAGCAGGATCAGAGCAGCCATCAGGGCTATAGCGGTCAGTCTTCGAGGGGTACAGCTTCTAGGGCATTAGGCCGTGATGGCCATACAGGATCTGCTGGTTCATCCCGATTGAGTAGGCTGCCAGGGGATTGTTTTACTTGTGGTGTGATTGGTCATTTTGCTAGAGATTGCCCTCAGCAAGGTACAGTTCAGCCGACTGAGCTTTTACGAGCAGTTCAGCCTCTGGCTAGATGGGGTGGTCATCAGGGTAGAGGTGGTGCTCCACGCCCTATGAAAAGACAGACTACATATGGCTGCCCAGTGGCAGAGCAGGTGGTAGGGATGGCGGTCGTGCAGGTGGAGGTCATCGTCAGTTCTATGCGGTCTCGGGGAGACAGGAGGCAGAGGCCTCGGATGCTGTGATCACAGGTATGATTTCTGTATGCCATCAGTCTTCTATGGCTTTATTTGATCCTGAATCCACGTGTTCATATGTGTCTGCCTACTTTTTGCCTTGTTTGAGGTTGGCTAGTGAGCCATTATCTGTTGTTGTTTCTGTTTCGACTCCAGTAGGCGATTCTTTAGTAGTGGATCGGATTGTGAGATCCTGTGTGATATCTGTTGGTGATTTGATAATCCTTGATATGCTAGATTTTAATGTGATACTGGGTATGGACTGGTTATCCCCTCATCATATGGTTTTGGATTGTTATGCCAAGACCGTTAGCATAGCCATGCCCGGTGTATCCCCGGTCGTGTGGCAGGGTTCTGTTGGCCGCGCATCGTCTGGTATCATCTCTTGTCTTTGAGCTAGGAAGTTGATTTCCCATGGGTATTTAGCTTACCTAGCATATGTCTGAGATGCTAGTGCTGACCCGACGTCTCCTGAATCTATTTCTATGGTTAGAGACTTCCTAGATGTGTTTCCTACCGACCTTCTAGGCCTTCCACCTGAGAGAGATATTGATTTTGCTATTGAGTTAGATATGGGCACCAGGCCTATTTCTATTTCTCCTTACCGTATGGCTCCTGCTGAGTTGAGGGAGCTTAAGGATCAGCTCCAGGATCTGTTAGCTAAGGAATTTATTAGACAGAGTGTGTCACCTTGGGGTGCTCCTGTTCTCTTCGTGAAGAAGAAGGATGGGTCGATGCGAATGTGTATTGATTATCGGCAGCTTAATAGGGTGACAGTAAAGAATAGGTATCCGATGCTGAGGATTGATGACTTGTTTGATTAGCTTCAGGGTTCAGTCGTGTTTTCGAAGATTGATTTGAGGTCCGGCTACCATCAATTGAGGATTAGGGTGGAGGACATCCCTAAGACAGCATTCAGGACACATTATGCCCATTACGAGTTCCTGGTGATGTCTTTTGGGTTGACTAATGCCCCCGCAACCTTTATGAACTTGATGCACAGGGTTCTTGGCCCGTATTTGGACTCATTTGTGATAGTTTTCATAGATGACATCTTGGTATACTCGCAGAGTAGGGATGAGCATGAGCAGCACTTGAGGACTATACTCCAGACTTTGAGAGATCATTGGCTCTATGCCAAGTTCTCAAAGTGCGAGTTTTGGCTTGAGTCAGTCGCATTCCTAGGGCACGTGGTGTCTAAGGATGAGATTAGGGTTGATCCGGGAAAGATTTCAACGGTTTGTGGTTGGCCTAGACCTACTACTGCTACTGAGGTCCGCAGCTTTATTAGGTTAGCTGGTTACTACAGATGGTTCGTTCAGGGATTTTCTTCCATAGCAGCACCCTTGACTATGCTGACTAGAAAGAATGTCCCATTTCAGTTGTCGGATCAGTGCGAGGATAGCTTTCAGAGGCTTAAGGCCTTATTGACTTTAGCTCCAGTTTTGACTTTGCTGGTTGAGGGTCAGAGTTTCTCCTTCTATTGTGATGCTTCCGGGGTTGGGCTTGGTTGCGTGTTGATGCAGCAGGGTCAAGTGATAGCATATGCATCGAGACAGCTAAAGGTTCACAGCGCAACTACCCCACTCATGACTTGGAGTTAGCAGTGGTAGTCTTCACGCTTAAGATCTGGAGGCATTACCTATATGGAGTTCACTGTGAGATCTTCACTGATCACCGTAGTCTTCAGTATATCACGAGTCAGCGAGAGCTGAACTAGAGGCAGAGGAGATGGGTCGAGCTACTGAAGGACTATGACTTCACTATTCTGTATCATCCGGGAAAGGAAAACGTGGTAGCGGACGCCTCGAGCCGGAAGGCGGTGAGTATGGGTAGCCTAGCTTCTCTTTCAATTTCAGAGCGACCCTTGGCCTTGGACATACAGTCCTTGGCTAACCGTTTGGTTAGGCTTGACTTGTCGGATCCTAGTAGAGTTCTCGCCAGTGTCGACGTTCGTTCTACTTTGATTGATCAGATTCAGAGCCGTCAGTTTGAGGATCAGCGGTTGTGTGACCTTCGTGATTAGGTTGTTTGGGGTGAGGCCAGTCGGGCTACTCTAGATTTAGGTGAGGTTCTGAGGTTTGATAGTCGTCTTTGTGTTTCGAGAGTTGGGGATTTAATTCAGTTAATACTTCGTGAGGCACATTATTCTAGATACTCCATTCATCCTGGCGCAACAAAGATGTATAAGGACTTGAGACAGCTTTACTGGTGGAGTGGTATGAAGCAGGACGTGGCAGGGTTTGTATCTTGGTGCTTGAACTGTCAGCAGGTTAAGTTTGAGCACATGAGACCTGGTGGTTTGATGCAGCGACTTCCCATTCCTGAGTGGAAGTGGGAAGGGATTACTATAGACTTCGTTATTGGTTTACCTCGTACTTCTCGTGAGTTTGATTCCATATGGGTGATTGTTGATAGGCTGACTAAGTCAGCACATTTCTTGCCGGTTCAGACTTCTTATGGTGCAAAGAGGTTAGCTCAGATCTACCTTCGCGAGATTGTTCGGTTGCACGCGGTCCCAGCTTCTATCATTTCAAACCGTGGCACTCAGTTCACATCTCAGTTCTGGAAAGCTATACAACGAGATTTAGGTACAGAGGTTCAGCTCAGTACTTCGTTCCACCCTCAGACGGATGGCGAGTCCGAGAGGACCATTCAGGTCCTGGAGGACATGCTTCGGTCCTGTGTTCTTGATTTTGGAGGTTTTTGGGATCAATTTATGCCTTTGGCAGAGTTTGCTTACAATAATAGTTTTCATTCGAGTATTTACATGGCACCTTTTGAGGCTTTGTATGGTAGGCATTGCAGATCACCAGTTGGTTGGTTTGATGATTTCGAGTCTAGGCCACAGAGTACAGATTTGCTTCGATATTCCTTAGACCGAGTCCGAGTCATTCAGGACAGACTTCGGGCAGCTCAGAGCAGGCAGAAGAGTTATGTTGATCGTAGGCTTCGTGCCTTTGAGTTTAGTGTTGGTGACTTGGTGTTTTTCCGTGTATCACCCATAAAGGGCGTGATGAGATTTGGTAGGCAGGGCAAGCTTAGCCCCAGGTACATTGGGCCATTCGAGATTTTCCAGAGGGTTGGTAGTGTTACCTATCAGTTAGCTTTGCCTCCGATGTTTTCAGCTATGCATCCAATTTTCCATGTATCAATGTTGCAGCGGTATGTTCCAGACGAGTCTCATGTGTAGCAGTGGGAGACGGTTCAGCTGGATGAGAGTTTAGCCTTTGTTGAGGAGCCGATAGCTATTTTGGCCAGAGATGTCAGGAGATTGAGATCTAGGGAGATTCCGGTTGTTAAAGTTCAGTGGAGGCACCGTCCAGTTGAGGAGGCTACCTGGGAGACCGAGAGAGATATGCGGGCCCAGTACCCGCAGGTGTTTGAGCCTTCAGGTACTTCCTTGTCCTTGACTTTCGAGGACGAAAGTGCTTTTTAGTAGTGGATGATGTAATGACCCTTCCGGTCATTTATGCGTTTTCGCCTTTCTTGTACCGTTAGAGCTTCCCTGTAGCGGCCCTAAGTCATTTAAGGCCTGTTGGGACCCGTAGTTTGGTTCCCGAGCCGTTCGTTTGGTATTTATGGTCGTATGATAAGTTTTGAAGTCAAGCAAGTCGGCAAAAGTTATCATAAGTCTCTTTAATAAATTTTCTGAACTTTGGGTCAAATGTCTCAGACCTTTTCTCTCAATATATAAAGAGTTAGAAGTCCCGAAACCTACAAATTGAAGGTCTACGAGTCTAGTTTCCAACGCACAAAACCTCACATCAAACTGATCTTGGAGTAAAAAGTTATGACTATTTTACCGCGGACTGTCTGGCCAGAAACCGGGTCGCGAACTGGGTCGCGAACCGGGTCGGGTCAAAATCGATTTAAAGCCTCAAATTAACGTTTTAAAACTCCAAAACAGTTCTGAAACAGAGAGAAAACATAAGGGAGGGTTCCAAGAGAGTTCTTGAGTGATCAAGGTGCATTTTTGGTGATTTCTATCGCTAAAGTTTGCCTCCGTGCCTAGAAACGCGATCTCTACGCGTGGCAACCATTTTCCCCTTCGATAAACCACGTTTGGAGCTGGTTTCAGAAGATAGGACTTGGTATTTCTTGGTGGTTCTTCAATATTTACACTTGGTTTGCTAAGGTAACCATCTCGGGGCTCTTTTATGATCGTTTTTATGAAGTTCTACGGACGTTTCGTCAAATTATGATTCTTTTGGGAAATCTGCCGATTTAAGCTTAATTATGAACTGTTTATAGGTGAGTATAAGCTGCGTATATATAGTGTTTGCGAAGCTTAGTACATAAGGAACAATTTTTGTGAAGGAACTACGGGCATTCAGACGTTCGTTCGAAGGTATTTTTGTGATTCGTAGCTTCCCGGAGTAGTTCGAGCCTGAACGACGCCGTTCCCGCAGCTAGTCATCGGATGACAAGTAAGTTACCGTCTAACTCCTCTAGACTCGGCATATATAGGATAAAATTGTATTAATGGGCATCCTTGGGTTGGGTTTATTAGGTTGGTACCACAGGCCTTGACCGTTTCTTCATGTTCAATTCGTTTCTTTCCTCCGATGCTTGTAGTATTTTTTATAGGCGATATTATCACCCTTGTGGTCCTGTGTGGCCTTGTATTGACTCTGGAAAATAGAAGGTGGGTTATTGAGAATGTCTGCGAGTTCCGGACATAGAAATATCCTTCTAGGCTGGTTATGCTTGTTGAGTAGTTGTGGGCCTGTGCAGGGTCGATAGGTTGATTGTGAGCTTCTGGGCAGCTATTGTGTTTGATCATACCATTTCCATGCATATAAAGAGGTTTTATTCATGTTTTACTATGGTTTTGGCTTCTGGCCTACTAGAATTATTTTCTAAACTTTGCATGGCCCCGGGGGCTCATTTTCGATGGGAATGAATTGGGAAATAGTTTGATTTAACTGGTGGATCTTCTTGGGGTAAAGAAAGTTAAATTTTGATTTCTATTACCAGTTTTACTATTAGTGCTAGACTCGGCAGGGCTGGGGTGCTAGTTGAATTTTCTTACTACTTGAGATGATTTTAGTCTCGGTCGGATCGAGCACTTGAGTTAATTTTCTACTATTTAGACCTGATTACGCCCGGGCACCATTGGAGGGGTTTTTGAGATATTTTCCCACTACTTTAGTCCTGGACAGGGTTTGGGCATGCATATTCAAGACTGGGTCTCTATCTTGAACCCGGACTTGCTTTCGGATGACAGGTTTTGATATTGAGTTTTATTATGGGGTTCGAGACCTCCATGGACCTTGCTGCTTCGGGCCTGGGGCTTCGGGCTGCGTGTGCCGGAGAGGGGTATATGGCAGAGTAGAGGTATACAGGCAGTGTCCTTCCATGGAACCTACCTTCTGGGCCCGATCGGCACCGAAGGAGGTACATACAGAGATACCATTTCCCTTGAGATCTTCATGCATCATATCATTCATTTTTTGAGACTCCACCCTTGTTTGCTGTTTGTTGATTGTACACTCCGGTAGTATGGGATGCTGGAGGGTTTGTTTTCACTTGTTTGTGTTCCTCAGTTATATGGGCGGCCGGGGGACTGTAGGTAGACTCTTGTTATTTAATTACGCAATTATTCCCTGTTATGGTTAAGTATGAAATTTGTTACTGCTAGGCTGTTAGTTTCTGGGTTTGAGATTGATATGATTAGTTGAGTTTGATTCCTGTCTCCGAACATACCTATCATTACTCTTTCCCTCTTCCTCTTACACTTGAGGTTACCGGTATACCGTCCATTTCGTAAACTTATTATGTATATACTGTTATTGCAAGGATCCCAGGTGCGTTGTTTCTTACTTTCACATGTGTCTGTTGTGTATATATTCTGCTTGCTAGCCTCGCATGTGGTTCTGTTGACTTCCCTCTGGGCTAGTTCCTGTGTACTTTTCATTGATTTATGTGACTACTTGCTTCTATTCCATTTGTTACTGCACTTTTATCTTATATGTGCCCAGTCGGCCTATGATACCTACTGGGTACCTTATTCTTCACATTTGGTGCTCACCCTACTTCTGCATCTTCTGGTGCAGAACCTAGCATGGGCCATCGCCGCTAGATCATTATGATTCATGCTCGGAGATCTTTCGGGGACTACTTCAGACTGAGGGTGAGCTCTTGGCGACCGGAACTTAGCTTTAGTTTATCTTTTGCTTTATGTACTCTATTACCATTCGGAGACATCTGTATATATTATTTTGGATCGCTTGCACTCCATGTATGTAGTTCTGGCTCTATACTATGATACCAGATTTTGGGGTTTGATTTAGCTTCCGCATATGTATATATATATATTCCTGTTATCTATTCTCTTCATCGTGTTCTCTTACTTTTGCTTATTAAACTATTCTTCCACTTATTTGTTAGATAGTAGCCCATTACTAACTGTTATGGGATACGGGGATTGGTTCGCCTACTGGGGGATTGTAGGTGCCATCATGACTGAGAAATCGGGCCGTGATAGTTATAGCGGTTGACACTCCGCCATAGCAACCTCCACTATAGCAGAGAAATTACCGCTACAGCGGAAGTCAACTTCGATCAGCCTCCGCCATAGCGGATGACTCCACTACGGCGGTACCGCTATAGCGGAGCGGACCGCTATAGCAGAGCCTGACAGAATTTAATGCCGAAACATTCCCCAAAACTTTCAGTATTCACAATTTTGTTTTGGGAGAAGGGAAAGGCGATTTTCCTCCGTTTTCCATTGTTTTTCTTCCCTAAGGTAAGGTTTCTACTCCCCAATCTTCGTACTACTTTTCCTACGCGGTAGAATTTCTAGGAGGGAACTTGGGAAAAGGTTGGAATAACCTAGGGATGATGGAATCCGGGGAAGAAGGGGGATTCTAGTCATGAAAGTTCTTGGGTATTGTTAAAAGTAAGGCTTTATGATCACATATTGCTAAATTCTCTCTTTTTATCCGTGAAAATGATAGAACTAGGGAAATTAATGGCGGGAAGCTCGGGAAAAAGGATAGGATGATCATGGGTGGCCTGGTTTGTCTGTTTAACACTTAGGTGTTGTTTAGAGGGGATCCCAGGGTGGGTCTGGGCTAGACGAAAGGATGATTTATTAGCTATGTGACTATTGTTTATGGTTATCAAGGGTGGATTTCATGTGGGAACAAGCTAGGCAGAGACTTGTAGCCTAGGGGAGCCTGTTGACTCCTTGCATGCTTTCCGTACTTGTACTTGATTTGATGTACTGATTTATACACTATTTATTTAGAACTGGATGATGATCCTACCAGTACACGGTGGTTGTGTACTGATACTGCACTTGCTTATTTTTCTTGTGAGTACAAGAAATCTTCCGGCGGTTGACGCACGAGCTCACATATAGGCCTGACTGTTCCAGATATCAAGGGTGAGTTGTTTGACCAAGCCGGTTTGGTGTTTATCTTTTGAGTTGTAGCCCAATTATTTTGGGCTTAGACTATTCTTTTTACTGTTTTAAGTTTGGGGTTGCATCCTCGTACTCTAGTATTGGTAGTGTTTGGTACGAGGAATTTCAGATTCTAGGGGGAATTTTCCACAGTTTTACTTAAATGAAAGGTTTTTGCTTATTGAATTGGTAGTTTAATTTTTGTTTGCTGGTTTTAGGCTGTTAGACTAGGCTATGGGTTGGACTCTATTGGTTCACTCATCTGGGGGTTCGGTGGGTGCCGCTCACGATGGTCTGGGTCATGATAAAAATGGTATCAGAGCCCTAGGTTCGTTGATCTCGTCGTACCAAACTTGTCTAGTAGAGTCTTGCAGAATGGTGCGGAGACATCCGTACTTTTCTTCGAGAGGCTATGGGGCTTTAGGAAAATCTATCTCTTCCTTCTTTCCTTCGTCCTATAACTTGATTCCAATTGGTATCTGGTGATACAAATTGGTATCTAACGTTATTCACTCTTCTGTCCGTAGATAATGAACACAAGAAACAATGGAGCTAGAGCAGCGGGCCTGGATGTCCGTGGTAGAGGCAGGGAAAGGGATAGAGGACGAGGTAGAGCCATACCCGCTAGGGGTGGGGCTCGAGCTATTGCTGATGCGTGTGAGGCAACCCCTCCCCTACCTCAAGAATATATTGTTGAAGATGTAAAAGTTATGGCTGAAGATGATGAGGCACAGAAGGAGGCAGCACCGGTTGGGGGTGCAGGCCCTCCTACTATGACACCCGAAGCCTTTCAACAAGCTTGGAATATTTTGAGTGGTTTTGTTGGTGTTGGATCCATACCCGCAGCTTTTGCAAACCAGGCCTTGGATACTCAGCCAGCGGATACTACAGCGCGTAGGATAGATGCAGTTTCAGGCACGAAAGATTTCTTCAGGCCAATTCTAGGCCCTGTGATGACAGGAAATGAGCATGAGATGCTGACCAAGTTTCTCAAGCTGAAACCTCTTACTTTTAGGGTACTGATAGAGAGGATTCTTATGAGTTTATCTTTGATTGCTATGAGAGTTTGGACAAGTTGGGTATTGTACGTCAGCATGGGGTTGAGTTTGTCACATTTCAACTGTAGGGTGATGCTAAGCAGTGGTCGAGCTCTTATGTGGAGTGCCAGTCTTCTGTTCTACCCCCACTGATCTGGGAGCAGTTCCACGCTTTGTTCTTAGAGAAGTACGTACCCCGTACTTTGAGGGACCAGAAGAAGGATGAGTTCTTAAACTTAGAGCAGGGTGGCATGTCAGTCTCTGCTAATAAGGCTAAGTTCCACGCCTTATCTCGTTTTGCCACATATATGTTGGGTTCCGAGGAGGAACGGGTCCGGTTGCTTGTGAAAGGGTTGAATACTGAAATGCAGGTACTGTTAGTGTATATGAATTCTTCAGGGAAGGGCTTTAATGACGTAGTGAATTATGTGAAGAAGTTAGAAGGAGTTAAGCAAGCGGGGCAGGCTAAGGCTTTAGCCAAGAAGCCCTGGAATGAGGGAAATTTTGGTGGTTCGTACTCCAGGGGCTAGAATCAGCAGGCATACTCAGCCCATCCTATTCAGTCAGCTCTGTCAGCTGCTACAGGTGGTCGTCAGGGAGCTCACAATCTGTCTTCAGCTCCTAGAGGCCAGGGAGCGTCTTATACATCAGCTAGTAGGCCTACACTTGACCGTGGTTGCTTCCATTGTGGTGATCTGGGCCACTTTAAGAGGGAGTGCCCACTCAGGCAGATAGGTAATCAGGGTCAGCAGCAGTCTAGAGCGGTGGCCCCGGCAGGTAGAGGAGGTAATGCTAGAGGTCATCCACAAGGTGGGTGAGGTAACTTTCAGGGAGGCCGGGGCGACAGAGGGAACGGCGGTGCGGGCAGGGGTGAAACGCAGTCAGTCCAGTAAGTTGCCCGGGTTGATGATCGGGCTCATTGCTATGTTTTTCCAGGAAGGACCGAGACGGAAGCATCAAATAAGGTGATCACAGGTACCATTCTTGTGTGCGATAAAATGGCTTCGATATTATTTGACTCGGGCTCTACATATTCTTATGTATCTGAGTTTTACGTTGGGTCTGGAATTGATTTGTGATATCCTTGATTCCCCTATCCATGTTTCTACCCCGGTTGGAGAGTTTGTGATTGTGACTCATGTTTATCGTGACTGTTCTGTTATGTTTGTGGAGTTACATACTTGGGTAGTCTTGGTAATCCTGGATATGGCTGATTTTGATATTATATTGGGCATGACCTGGCTGTCCCCTTATCATGCTGTATTAAACTGTAACACCAAGCCTGTGGCTCTAGAGATTCCGGGTAAGGATAGACTAGAGTGGGAAGGTGCGTACTGGCCTAAGCCAGTTAAGGTCATATCATTTGTTCGAGCTAGAAAGCTAGTGGGAAGGGGGTGTCTAGCTTTCTTGGCTCATCTCCAGGATGATAGTGTCGAGTCCCCATCTATTGAGTCAGTTCAGGTGGTTTCTGAGTTTCTAGAGGTGTTTCCAGCGGATTTGCCTGGTATGCCTCCAGACAGGGATATAGACTTTTGGAGCCAGGCACTTGTCCCATTTCTATTCCTCCGTATCGTATGGCTCCGGCAGAGTTAAGGGAACTTAAGACTCAGCTACAGGAACTCCTAGATAAGGGATTTATCCATCCAGTGCTTTGCCTTGGGGTGCTCTTGTGTTATTTGTAAAGAAAAAGGATGGTAGTAAGCGGATGTGCATAGATTATAGGCAGTTGAACAAGGTGACCATCCAGAATAAGTACCCTCTACCCCGCATTGATGATTTATTTGACCAGCTTCAGAGTGCATCAGTGTTTTCGAAAATTGACTTGAGGTCGGGGTACCATCAGTTGAGGATTAGGCCTGAGGACATTCCTAAGACTGCTTCTTGGACTCGGTATGGGCATTACGAGTTCCTAGTAATGTCGTTTAGTTTGACTAATGTGCCGGTAGCATTCATGAGTTTGATGAATGGGGTATTTAAGTCGTATTTGGATTCCTTCGTGATTGTGTTTATCGATGATATTTTGATCTACTTCAAGAGTAGGGAGGAGCATGCTAGTCATCTTCGTATTGTGTTGGACATCTTGAGACGCTAGAAGATTTATGCAAAGTTCTCTAAGTGTGAATTTTGGTTGAATTCAGTTGCGTTCTTGGGGCATGTAGTGTCAGAAAAGGGGGTGATGGTAAATCCCTAGAAAATTGAAGCGGTCAAGAGTTGGGTCTGGCCTAGCTCTGTGACTGAGGTGAGGAGTTTTGTTAGTCTCGCAGGGTACTACCGGAGGTTTGTTAAGGATTTTTCATCTATTGCTACTCACCTGACTAGGCTGACACAAAAAGATGTACCATTCGTGTGGTCCGTCAAGTGCGAGGAGATCTTTCAAAAGCGCAAGGCACTTCTGACCATGGCTCCTATATTGTTCTTGCCGGTTGAAGGTAAAGACTTTACTATTTACTGTGATGCTTCACATTCTGGTTTGGGTGCTGTGTTGATGTAGTATAAGAATGTGATAGCCTATGCATCTAGGCAGATGAAGGTGCATGAGAGGAACTACCCGACTCACGACTTAGAGTTGGTTGCAGTGGTCTTTGCACTCAAAATTTAGAGACACTATCTCTATGGTGTCAAGTGTGAGGTGTTCACCGATCATCGCATTCTGCAGCATGTGTTCACTCAGAAGGATTTGAATTTGAGGCAGAGAAGGTGTATGGAGTTATTGAAGGACTATGATATGACCATTCAATATCATCCGGGTAAGGCTAATGTGGTAGCAGACGCATTGAGCCAGAAGATAGTTAGCATGGGTAGTTTGGCTTGTTTGGGGGTGTCCAAACTACCACTAGCAAGGGAAATTAGGGCCTTGGAGGCCAAGTTCATGCACTTGGGTGTTTCAGAACAGGGTGGATTGTTGGCCAGCATTGATGTCAAAGCCACCTTCATAGAGGAAATAAAGGCCAAACAGTTTCAGGATCTAAAACTGAGAAAGCTTCGAGGTAAGGTAATATCTGGGGAATCCAGGGACGTCACATTAGACTCTGGTGGAGTACTAAATTTCAGATAGAGGATTTGTGTTCCTCGGGTTGATGATATAATTCAGAAAATATTGGCAGAAGCTCATGGTTCGCAGTACTCAATTCATTCGGGTGTGACTAAAATATACAAGAACTTGAGGCAGCGTTACTGGTGGCCCGGGATGAAAAGGGACAAAGTCGAATTTGTGTCCAAGTGTCAGAATTGCCATCAGGTAAAGTATGAGCACCAGAGACCTGTAGGACTACTTCAGAGGATGCCCATTCCAAAGTGGAAGTGGGAAAGGATAGTCATGGACTTTGTGGTGGGTCTTCCCAAGACATTGGGAAGTATGACTTCATTTGGGTCATTGTTGACAGGCTGACCAAGTCAACTCATTTCATTCCGGTCAGGGTAGATTATAATTCACAGCAATTGGCTAAGATATACGTGAAGGAGATTGTAAGATTACATGGTGTGCCACTTTCCACCATTTCAAACAGTGGTACGCAGTTCACCTCTAAATTTTAGGGCAAGCTACATGACGAGTTGGGTACACAACTCACTTTTAGCACAACCTTCCATCCTCAGACTGATGGTCAATCGTAGAGGACGATCCAGGTATTGGAGGACATACTGAGAGCATATATGATGGACTTCGGAGGTCATTGAGACCAGTTTCTACCATTGTGCGAGTTCTCATACAACAATAACTATCACTCCAGTATTGACATGGCACCATTCGAGGCATTGTATGGGAGGAGTTGCAGATCACCGATTGGGTGGTTTGAGGAAGGTGATGTAAAGCCTTTGGGAGTGGAATTGGTAAAGGAAGAACAGGAAAAGGTAAGGGGCATTCAGGCCAAGTTGCTAGCTTCCCAAAGAAGGCAAAAGGAGTATGCAGATCGCAAGGTCTGGGACATGCAATTTCAGGTTGGTGAATAGGTATTGTTGAAAGTGTCACCAATGAAGGGAGTTATGCGGTTTGGTAAGAAGGGCAAGCTTATCCCTCGTTTCATCGGTCTGTTTGAGGTTCTTGAGATTGTGGGGCCAGTGGCTTACAAGTTAGCACTGTCGCCCATTTTGTCGGGCGTCCATTCGGTATTCCATGTATCCATGCTTAAGCGATACCATGGGGATGAGGACTACATCATCAAGTGGGATGAGGTGTTTTTCGAAAAGGATCTTCATTATGAAGAGGAACCAGTCTTGATTCTTGCTCGGGATATCCGGAGGTTGAGGATAAAGGTGATTGATATGGTAAAGGTTCAGTGGAATCATCTTCCGATTGAGGAAGCCACTTGGGAAACCGACAAGGATATGCGGGGCAAGTACCCTCAATTGTTTGAGGATTCATGTACTACACTTTCTTTCCTTTATTTCTGTAATTTTGGGTTTGATCGTTCGGGGATGAACGATGGATAAATTGGTATCAGTTGTAACGACCGGGTTTGTCATTATGGGTAGTCCAATCGTGTCAAGTTTTAGAGTTAGAAAACTCCGAGTTTGGGAGTTTGAAATTCTAGGCTAGGCTAGCCTCGACCAGTTTTAGAGCAAGGTGGAGTCAAGGGAAATCTGTGTAAGAATTTGGTTAGGTGTCTTGTTTTGAGCTAGTTTTCCACGTATCCAAGACATAAAGGAATCTGGGGGACTTTTCGGAATTGAATTCGGGTAAGTAGAACTCCCAGAATCTAGGTTGACGTGAAGTGGTTGTTTCGGAATATCGGAAAAATAAGTGTGTTGTAAAATGGACTAATTTTGTAGGTTTTATGACTTTCTGTCCCGTGTCAACTTCTCTAGTGGTTGACACTCCGCCATAGCGACCTCCGTTGTAGTAGAGAAATTACCGCTACAGCGGAAGTCAACGTCGATCAGCCTCCGCCATAGCGGATGACTCTGCTATGGCGGTACCGCTATAGTGGAGCGGACCGCTATAGCGGAGCATGATGGGATTTAATGCAGAAACATTCCCCAAAACGTTCAGTATTCACAATTTCATTTTAGGAGAAGGGCAAGGCGATTCCAGGCGATTTTCCTCCATTTTCCATTGTTTTTCTTCCCTAAGGTAAGGTTTCTACTCCCCAATCTTCTTACTACTTTTCCTACGCGGTAGAATTGCTAGGAGGAAACTTGGGGAAATGTTAGAATAACCTAGGGATGGTGGAATCTGGGGAAAAGGGGGATTCTAGTCATGAAAGTTCTTGGGTATTGTTAAAAGTAAGGCTTTATGATCAAATATTGCTAAATTCTCTATTTTTATCCGTAAAAATGATAGAACTAGGGAAATTAATGGCGGGAAGCTCGGGAAAAAGGATAGGATGATCATGGGTGGCCTGGGGGCTTGGGATTTGGTGTAATCCGGGTAATGCGAAGGCCTTGATGTTAATTCAAAGTACTTGTATGTTGTTTTAGACCAAGAACAAGAAAGGAGTTTGGAACATGGGAAAGCTCGGGTTGAGTAGAGCTTGGATCATTTCGAGGTAGGTGATGGCTTACGATTCTTGTGAGTGTTGTATATTTTGTACTCTTATCTAAGTGTTTGTATGAATTGCATTGCTTTGAGAAATTGTGTAGAATGTCTAAAGGTCCTGATTTACAGTCTGTGAATTGAACGGTGTGTTGCTTGTTTGTTTACAAGTTGTTTGTTCATTATTTGACTGTGGATTGTTGACATTCGGTTGGCTCGGGTACCACGCCTAGTACGGGTATACTAACGGTTGGCTCAGGTACCATGCATGGTACAGGTATAACAAATGGTTAGCTCGGGTACCACGCCTGGTACGAAATACTAATGGTTGGCTCGGGTACCACGCCTGGTACAAAATACTAACGGTTGGCTCGGGTACCACGCCTGGTATGGGTTTATTTTACTGCATCATTGCATTGATATTGTTGCATTGCATTGACTGTTATTGGTTCCATGAGTGGACCGGGTTGCTTTATTGATTTGTGATATTGGCTGGTGGTCCTTAAGTGACCGGGAATCCTATTATGTCTGTTGAATTGGTCTTGGATTAGGCCGGGTTGTCTGTTTAACACTTAGGTGTTGTTTAGAGGGGATCCCAGGGTGGGTCTGGGCTAGACGAAAGGATGATTTATTAGCTATGTGACTACTATTTATGGTTATCAAGGGTGGATTTCATGTGGGAACAAGCTAGGCAGAGACTTGTAGCCTAGGGAAGCCTGTTGACTCGTTGCATGCTTTCTGTACTTGTACTTGATTTGATGTACTGATTTATACACTGTTTATTTGGAACTGGCTGATGATCCTACCAGTACACGGTGGTTATGTACTGATACTGCACTTGCTTGTTTTTCTTGTGAGTACAGGAAATCTTCCGGCGGTTGACGCACGACCTCAACTGTAGGCCTGACTGTTCCAGATATCAAGGGTGAGCTGTTCAACCAAGCCGCCTTGGTGTTTATCTTTTGAGTTGTAGCCCAATTATTTTAGGCTTAGACTATTCTTTTTACTGTTTTAAGTTTAGGGTTGCATCCCCGTACTCTAGTATTGGTAGTGTTTGGTACAATGACTTTCAGATTCTAGAGGAAATTTTCCGCAGTTTTACTTAAATGAAAGGTTTTTGCTTATTGAATTGGTAGTTTAATTTATGTTTGCTGGTTTTAGGCTGTTAGACTAGGCTATGGGTTGGACTCTACTGTTTTGCTCATCCGGGGGTTGGGTGGGTGCCACTCTAGACGGTCTGGGTCGTGACATTTTTATTATAGTTTTCTTTGTCATCTGATTTATCGCTTTCAAAGTTTGCAACTAATAGCTTCCGCATGAGGCCCTCTCGATTTCAATCCCAACATGAGCAATGCAATTTCCAACGAAGCGATTCATTTAAATTTCCTTGGTTGGTTGTGGCTCTGCCACTAACTTAGGCAGTTGGAAAACAATCACTTAGTGTTTTTTTTGTCTCAATTGATACTTGAATCTTGGTCTCCCTGGCCCTGAATTTAGTCTACTTCATTGACCGTTAAGTCCCACCACTACAAGAAAAAGGCTTTTAGCGACAGAAAATTTGGTCGTTAAAAGTCCAAATCCGGTCGTTATAAATCAATTACGACCAAAAAAAATCTGGTCGTGACCGATTGCTAAAAGCTTCATCGTTAAAAGTTCACGACCAGATTTCAATCTAGTCATTAAGAATCTTTTTGCGACGACAAGCAATGCCGTCGTTATACCTCTCTTTAGCGATCATATTTTCTCTTCGCTAATTATCATTCCAGTCGTTATAGAGCTTTAATAACAACTAATTTGGTCGTTATATATCGATTGAATTATTTTTAATCAGAAATTGTAGTAAATCGTAATATTTTTCCCGATTATTACCAAATAATAATTGCTATTTCATATGCTTTTACATATATACACACATTTGAAAACATAGAAAATAATCAATACTCATATGAAACATCATCATTGGTTACAAAGAACTAAATCTATCACATTTCCTAAATATACTCATCGAAATTGTATGACATTATGTTTTTCAACTTCTCAAAAAAGGAAAAGATAAAATTGTAGCATGTACACGCAACAACATCGTTAAATAATTCCAACAACTTGCTCTAAATATTTCCAGCTGCTTCCAACTCGCTCTAAATATTTCCAGCTGCTTCAACTCGCTTTACACTAACTTCAAGGAAGAATTCATGACTTCAAACTCCTGATCTGTTAAATGGACAAATGCATGTTAGTTTAGTATAAAAATCCTACTAGCTACTTTTGTTTAGCAAACAAATGAATATCTAAAATTACTAGGTCGCTAATACTGTAGAATGTAAAACAAAAAAGGCAAGAACATCCCACAACACTTCGATCTGTTAGGTTCTTACACCAATATCCTAAATCTAACAGTAAAAACTAAGAATATGCAACAAGGCAGAGTTCTCAGAATTAAATTCTTGCTTACTGGACATTGATAGGTTATACAGTAATACGTCAACAATTATGAAAAGATTAAAGTGTGTTACATCAACTTGATTGTGGAATCTTCACACAACATGCAACTTCTGTCATAAAAGTAATGTGCAAAACACATGTGCATTCTAGGCAAACACTTCATTCGGTCCCACTTTATGCGCAGGAGAAACAAATGGAAGTTGATATTCAACTCCAAATACAACCTTGCATTTTCAAAGTTATCTAACTACAATTTCCCCACAAAGTTATGTATTTCTTTGTCACTCCTCGAGACTAGGCTCTGGACGTAACGGACAACCCAGATCAATGAAGGCCCAAGAAGACTCTTTAGCATAACATCATAAGTATATTCAATAAAACATTTGCGAAAGAAAGGCCCATTTGAGAACATCATTTAAAACATAGTTAAAAATTAATCAAGTGTTGAGAACAAATATTTAAACAATATCTACATAGGTCTACGAAGCCTCTAACATAAGAATAAAATATCAATGCTGGGACATGACCCTGAAAATACCATATAACAGAAATCAAAGTCTAAAATTAAGGATTTAAACCACCTTCCGAAAGATGGAGGGATCACCACTTTCTAATGTTGTCCCTAATGATCCTAACGCTGCACAGTACCATGAGAATGTGTCTCGGAACTTACATCATGAAATGATGTAGCATCCGAGGACGGTCAGTTCGATGATTACTGATATGCAACCTAGGGGAGAGACATAACAGTTTATAAAGCAAGTCATAAGAAACTTAACGTAAATCACGATAATAAAATATGGGGAAAATAACTCAACATCAAACGAAAATTATTTATTTACATTACTTCTGAACTAGATGGTATCACCAACTTCCATTTAAATACCACAGGCTATGTGAATCTGATCAACGCTCGATCGGCTAAGCCCCAATCCATATTTTCCCCATGAGTCGAGATTAAAATATTTCGACTAGCACAATCATCCTCGTAGAGGAAAAGATATCGTCATCCACTTAAGGATCGAACCATTCCTATGTCAGCAAAACACAGGTTTTGGGTGTTGAGATGTTTAGACTCACACATTCTTGGTTAACCATCTAATTCTCTTTAAGCCCATCTTTTAATCTTTCCAAAACAGTAAGTAAACCATTCTTTAAGGGACATTTATCATTCGTAAGGCATCCGTTAGATTGGTATCGTCATACCAAGACTTGCAAGTCATACATATCATGCCATAACTGTTTCATACAATCATACATCATTAGTCCCATCATTTTAAAGGATTTAAACACATTTAACATATCCCTCAAAGGTTGACAATTTCATAATTAGCAATTAACCATTTCAAAACCGAGGGACGTAGAAATCCTTTTCTTTTCCGTCAAAAAGCCAAGATTTTAAATAGTAAAATGATTTACAAAGAATCATGACTTTAAATTTGCCCCCAAAAGCTTTTCATAATAGTAAGGTTTCATATTTCCAATAATAAGTTTCAATCCTCAAATGTATTTAACAAATAAAGAAAAATTTCACAAAAAAAGTCTGTAACTTCAAGTGAGTTCTCCTTTCAAAAATAATTCCACGAATCCACATTTAAAACCCTCGTGAATATCACTTTGTAGTTAGAAAAATTAACTACTAATATACTTAGTTGAAAGAGAATTTTCCAACATACCTTTTGACAGAGAGAAATTCATGAAAAACTTGAGTTTGACCATAGAAATCTTGAACCCTAGGTGTTCTTGCTTCTCTGACTTAGAGAGGATGAGAAGAGAGATATTTGATTGATTTAGGGTGATTAGAATGTAGGGAAAATGTTAGGGTATAATATGGGGCAGTTTTCGTAGTGTAAGGACCAAATACCCTTAAAATAAAGCACAAAAAAGAAACCCTGTCAACCTAAATAGGGGGGTTGCGAGGCAATCCCTAAAGCACGGATGGGACTTATGCAGGGAACGGCCCAAGTCATGGGTGATCCCCATGCGGGGCACGGTCCAAAGCATGGGTCACCCCTTTGCAGTGCGGGGGCTAAGGCATGGCCTTCCCCCGTGCAACACAAGGTCCCATTTCTCATTCTACACCTTTCCCATGCTTCCAAACTCATCCCCAACCGATTCCTATTCGTTCTAAGGGTCATGTAAGTTCATTTTAAGCTCTAAAAAATGTCCAAACATATGGGGCATTACATTATCTCCCCCTTGGGATCATTCGTCCTCGAATAATGACTGTAACTAGGAGGAAATTTTTGTACAGATTGGAAGTAAATCCTTTTGGCTTTATAGAATGAGTACTGGCGAGCCTAAACTGAACTGATATGAGGAGCATCATACAAGCTATCAAGAGATGTCTGAGCACGAATTATGAGTGCAAAGAACTGGCGTAGACACAATTCATTGTATGAGTAACATGAGTCCTATGAATGAGAAATACCGACATGGCCTTAGTATACTAGTCATCTGGCATGGGTTCATGGAGTAAGAACATAACTACTCTCACCTCATATGTTACGATTGACATCCCTCTAGCTTAACATCACCTTTCAACTATAAAACCTCCTTTGAGTACTACATATAGTTGCTTACGACTAGAAATTTTTCACGTTGGCGCACATAGCTACTAAAGTCTGCATCTAACATCTTGCTTTCACCCTGTTCAAGCCTAACTTGAAGGCATAAAGTGCTACATCTAATGTGATCCGCTCTTAAGTTTATCCTAAACTCGTCAAATTCTACCTCTAGATTCACCTTCCAAGCATACTACTTCCTCTTATCACCTTAATCATTCAAGCTCAAGCTTTGGAAAGAAGTCACTTGTCACACAATACAATCGCCCTCAAGTATTCATCATCACATCCCAGCCTATCACTATATTCCCCTTTCTGGCTCCTTTGTAGCTAAAACCATCAAAGAATTCTCTCAAGCAGCCCCTCAATCAATAATTCTCGATCTTCTACAAGGAGACACACTATATATTCTCATCCACCCTTTACAATTTAGGTGGCACAATCACACCGTAGGCACTACTAAAAAGGAAACACCTAATACATTCCATCTAGGCCACTACTTAGCTTCCTCTACTGAAACTTTCCCCAACATAAGCAAAATACTACTGAAGAAATAGATTGAGAGCATAAACTGCATTACATGCAAATAGAGACCAAACTCTCGACCATAAACTGGGAGTATGAGCCGAACATCTTTAACAAGAGCATGAGCATTGGGGATACATAGATGTTGTTCAATCTAGACTTATACTTTGGGTGACCTTGCCATGCAAGATGAGGTCTGAGAAAATATGGTGCGATGAGCATGGGTACTTCATATATACTGAACACACAAGACACGAACTGAGGGTTGTTCTGAGCATAGACATGCCATAACCATCCATAACCATCAAGGGTAGATGTACACAGGGCTTAGAGTAAGGAAACCTTAAGCATGAATCTTTCAAGAAGTATGATCTGAGTATGTACATGAAGTACCATGATTTCAATAGTCATATTGGGCATATCACAAAACTTGAGTTTTTTTAAGACTGGGCATAACCGGAGATATGGGTTCATGGGTCATGAGCATCATAACATAAACCCTGAATCCCTAGAATCTTAGAGAAAAATTTACATCGCTGAGAGACACTATCACTTCTAGTTTAAAGAATAGAGCATGGACAAGAGAGTACATAGAAAATTAGAGAGTACATAGAAAATTCGGTCCTCAGACATAGGCATGGTTCAAAGGCATAATACATGGTAGAGTGCCCTCTTAAGCTGAAGTATAAAAAATATGCTAGAATAAGAATGGGTCATCTTGGCACGCATCATAAATTTCTTCTAAATCTCATCACCTACTAGAAACTCAAGGCTTTCCTTGGTTCACCACCTCATCATCTCCCCCTTAGCACAAAGGTCACTATCTTAGGTCTGTGGACCTATGCTGTAAAAAGATCTATAAGTGCAACACTCAACACTATGAGGTATCATTATACACATGAATTCTAATCTCACCCAGACATTATATTTGGAAAAAAAAATATCAACTCCTTTCTAGGCTATTCCTTTCGAGGACACTATTCTTAACTTACTCCAACCTTTATAGTCGAAATATCAAAGCTTTGCTCTCTTGGACGCACGCACCCATATTCTCTAATACTTAAAAATCTATCCTTCACTCCTTAGTCTATTAGCATTTATCTAATCTCATATCTGTCCAATTCAACAAATCTCAAAATTATACTAAGAGGCTCTACAACGTCCCTTTAGATCCATAATTCCCTCAATTTCATTCCAATGGATGCCAAATAATGACTACTTAGCCTCTTTCATATAAAACAACTCAAGAACACTAATCAGGAACACCTATCACATAACAACTTAAAACCTCATCTGACAATATATTACCTCGGGTACCACTTATTCTTATAAACTTAAGGGTATTATTCATCTAATGACTTAGTCACAATTCACCGCTTCAACACTATTTCTCATGTATATAGAATGTTTACACATTCAAACCTTCCCTAGGTTATCAAACTTAGCCCTCTCACGCACCATGTTAATCCTACAAGATCAATCTCATAAAACTTACATTATCATCCCCAACTATCATTCTTTCTACCTCAGTGACCATCCCTGACTCAAACTTAGTGTCTAATACTAGGTAAGGTTAACATCACAACTAGGCTCATAGCTACCAGATAAAAATCAAGAAACACTAATCTACCAAAATCTTGACAGAGTGCTTGATCTTAATCTTAAAATATAACCCATTACAGCCTATTAGCACGCTATTCCTTCCCACATCACATCTACTTACCCATGCATACACTTAAACTACCTTCATGATCTTATAAATATCACTAAGTCTCCCTCTCCAAGACCCCAAAATGGAGTCTAAATCTATAAATTCGTAATCACTCTATCCTTACATCCACAATCTATAATTGGTCTATATTACTAAAATAACAAGCCACCATAAGCTCCTTCCTTATTTCAAATAATTAAATAGAACATCCTAACTAACCACTCTACTTCTACCAATCTCCATAAGAATTTGCTAATCTTGCTACACTAGAGCCCACACCATACGGGAATACCATCTTCATTCACTCACTTAATGGGTACAAGACTCTAGCTATATTTTTCGATCTCTTACAACCTGCACTCTCCGGCTTTTAAACTCATGACTCCATATATCCCTAGCCTTGGGATTATCTCACTACTCATTTCATAACACCCTTGTTTAGACTTTCTCTCAGGTAGAAATACTATCCCAACACTCGCATACATACCTTTCCCTTTTGAGCGTGACAACTGTAATAAAATTTTCAAAAGGGTTTGAAAATACATTTCACCTTGGCTCAAATGCATGATTCGAGAAACTAAGAGTTTACACTTAGAATCAATAGACTTGGATGCACTAATGGACTCCTCTCAAGTCCCTGTGTAGTTTCATAACCTTTTGGATGACTCATCCTGATAAGATTACATCATAGGGAGTCTGATCTTTGTGTTTCTATCACCTCGAAGATAAGGCGTAGTCAGTGGAGTTAGAGCAAATAGGAAATTTGGATGAGTTTCTTATGGACAACACATTCGCATGATCTGGAGTATGAAAGACTGGGAAACATTTCCTAAATGCTCTATAGCCTCCTGATTATAAGTATGGTGCACAACACACCCATAAGCAAGACACTATTGGACACGGCTTCGAAGATACCCTGTTGATAAGTCGTAATCTACCAACTTATTAAGCCTTTACTCATAAATTATTGCCATGTTTTCATAAGATTTAGAGGTTTTTATGGCCTTTATTGACGTGAACGCATGTACTCTTGTCCTAGGGGGAAAAAATAAGGAAATAGACCCAAAAATCTCAAAAGGAATTGAAGTGTGAAGTTGATCGGAAGAGATAAAGATTTTGTCATGAGGTGCGGACCTCGTGCAACATGCACAACATAAGGTGCGGTCTGCATGTTCCTCCACAAGAAGCTCAGAAGAGAAGAGAAGGATCTGTTAAGGGGTGCGACCATCATGCGATACACAACAGACCTGGTGTGAACTGCACCCTGCTTCGCATGACAACTGGAAGTCGGTTGAGTCATTGCTTCAATTGTGTGGAGCTGTGCGATACGCATAAGATGACGTGCAAAACTCATGTTGCGCCACACAGCTCCCAAAGGGTATTTTTGTCTATTTTTATGTGACGATTTGGGAATATTCTAAAACCCAATTTAGGTTTAGTTTTTTATAGTTTTGAATAGTTTTCATTTTTTGAAGCAAGTTTCTCTCCCAAGGCAAAAAGAGAGTTTCACTCTAATTCCTTTCTCTTGAACCTTGGATTCACCATACTTGTAAATTTGAGTTTAGATATTGGATTCTTGCTATAATTAATGAAAAAGAATTTGAATTTCCCTATGGGTATACTTTATTCTTCCTTTAGCATGAGTGGCTAAGTTTCCTTCTCTAGAGATGTATTGATGATGGGTACTTGATAAAAGGGTATAGGTCTTTCTTATTTGTGTTTATAATTGCTAAGATGATATGAGTCTAGTGATTTCACCATATTTTAACTCTAAAATTGGTGGTTGTAAATTTTAATTTAATTTACTTGATTATGTTCTTTCTTAAGAAAGGGGTTCATAATTTTGGATGCAAAATTGCTAGTGGGTACTTGGGATTTCACTTAGAATGAGGCTAGAAATAGCTCAATTCACCAGAAACACCCATTTAAGGGTCTAAGCTAGAGATAATGTGACCTCTCCAAGCCTATATTGGTTGGTTTATGCCTAAACAATGGTGCTTGAACAAAGACCATTGGATAAATGATTGGGTGATCGAGGGATTAACAATCATGCCTAAAACTAATGCTACCTATGTTAGTTAGTAAGTATTTATGCAAATGAGAAAGTACCTTGACTCGTTTTTGAGTCCCATTAGAAGCACATACCTAGTCATTTCCTTTCTTGTTTACATCTCGCATTTAATTTATTGTTTATTTTGGAATTGAATTGTGACAGATTCCCAATTCCCCCCTTTTTACATTATTTATTTTTTGGACAATCTACTCTCATTGTGAGGTCCTTTCTACAATCTCTTTGGCTAAGCTATAATTCCCTATGGGATTGATCCTAACTCCCATCAGGTGATATAAATTTTATTTTGCTTAGTGATCGCTATTACCTCCATCTTGGACAGTACATGTGAGCGTTATCAAAAATAATGCCATTGCCAGGGATCGAACCTGGGTCACCCACGTGACAGGCGACAATACTTACCACTACACTACAATGACTAAGGTTTGAGGTACTATCGTTGAGCCATGACATAAAATCAAGTGCTTCTTGGGAGGCAACCCAAGTGTTTTTACTTTATTTTTCGTTACCTTTTTGTTATTTTTGGTTTGTTTTAGGAATGCACGGAGAGGAAAAATGATAAAGTGGAAAAATAAGACAAAAAGGGGATGTGCGGATGGTTGTGCGGTTCACATGAGCTGTTTTGCATGTCGCACAAACCACCATATCCCAAAGCAGTGAACTAAAGGAAAAATGTTGAGTCAGAGGTGACGTACACTAGGCTGTGCATTTCACACGAGCCCTTGTGCGTGTCGCACCTTCGTCGCACACCATAACAGAAAGATGGGCCAATTTGGGCATGAAAAAGGTGAGGTGCAAATCCACATGCGGTCCGCACAAGAGATTGTGTGAATCGTACATCGCGGCATACCCAGGTAAATTTTAAAATTTTATTGACCTACTCATTGACCGACCCAACCCGGAGACCATCCCGGTGATTTTTCCTCTTCTCTTTTTCTTTTAAGTCTGCCAACTTCTTCTTCTTCTCTCATATTTCTTCCCCAACTCTCTCAATTCTCTCTCAAAATCCTTCACAAACCCTCCAAAATTTCTCAAAAACATCTCTTTCTCTCACCCACACCCTTCCGCTGTCGTTGCCTTTCATCACTGCTGTCATTTTCTCTGGGCAAGTCGTGAGTCTCCATTGTTGCACCTTCAAAAGATTTAATTTTTGCTTCTCTTCTCATAATCTTCATTTGTGATAAGTTCTCCAACGTTAAATACGTGTTATTATGATGATTGAAAATTCATATTGTGAAGCATGCTCCTTAGAATTATCATATTGATTTTGGGTGAGATTCAAAAATTTTGGGTCCCCAATTTTGGGTTATAATGTTGATTTTTCTTAGGATCAACTTGGTAGAACTTGATATTGTGATAATACATGTCGATTGTAGTAGTTTTTAGCCTTAAAAATTTGTGTTTGAGGTGAAGTCTACGTAACCCACTTGTGATTGATGCGTGATTTGATCATATGATAGATTGAGTGACGTTATTCTTAAGGGAAAATCATCATTGTCATGAGGTTTGGTTAAGAATTGATGTTTCGGGGTGTAACTTGCTACTCTTTTGTGCCCATGTAGTTTGTTGAATATGCTTATTGGGTGTATGATTTGGGTGGGAGGTAGGAATTATTGTTGAATGAATATGCCAAATTATTGCAATAGAAGGCTTGATGTTCCCAATGATAGACGGGGTAACGTCCTTCTTAAGAGAAGTCATTGAGTTCTTCTTTTGCTTTGAATGGTGATAATGGATTCCGGGGAAGTCTGAGTACCTGGATGATTTGGTTTGGGTCATATAATGTTTGGCCGTATTGCTTAAGTTATTTAATTGTTGGTTTACTATTTGTTGCCAAGTGCATTCCACATGTATTGTTCTGCGAATCACATGCTTAATACACAAGAAGACAAAGGATTGGTAAATCCCAAGTATTTTCCTTGTGCATTTTGCATGTGGAGCACAAACCTCTACGTGTGAAATGCACAAGGCACCGCACCTTGTGAAAAAAAAGATGCCAGTTCACTATTTCGAGGGGCGAAGCATAGTGCGATGCGCTCTCTGTCTGGTGCGGTCCGCACCAGCTTTGCACCTCAGTTCAGAAATCCCTGTAAGTTTCTGGTATCTCATGCGACATCACGTGCGACGCACACTATACCTTGTGTGGTTTGTACGTGGTCCGCATGAGCCATCAGTTACCTACTTTATTTCTTACTTCTTTGCATTCCATTCTTTTTAGTTAGATAACTTCTTTTTAGCTTTTCTTCTTTGCCAAATGTCAAAAAAAAATACAAAAAAATTTTTATTTTGCCTCTTGACACTCATAATCTCCATGTGCAAACTATGACTTCTGGCAAGGGCAACGTGGAGCAAAATACACGAAAGCAACCAGCACCCTCTGGTGCACGAATTTCAGAGGAGGAGAAAATTTACTTTGGGGTTGAAGGCATGAAGGTCATCTATGACTGAGATAAGGGTAGGACCTTCAATGAGGAGCTGATCTTCAACTTGGGGGCAGTCAGGGAAGAGTTACACAATATGCATCAATAGATTGCTGAAAGAGAGTGGCACCCATTCCAAGATGTACCCAGAGGGTACTATAATAAGGTCATTTGGGAGTTCTTTATGGCTTATCTAGCCATGTAGGATGCCAAAGGGTATAGGGGGAATGTGGACAGGTTCCCTAATTTGGACTCAGTTGTCATCTGGGGCAAGAAAGTTCACATTACATCGACTACCATAAATGCCATCTATTGGGGACACCCAATCAATCTTGCACCCACTCTCTTGGCCAAGCTAACTGCCGACCCAAAGCCATATCAGGAAACTGCTCACTCTTGCTCCAAACACTCCTCTCTGGACTACTATGGCGGGTGATTCCACGGAGGACCTTGTACTTTGAAGCCCGTCTCTGGTATGACCTTGTTCGCATCTGGTTTTTTCCATCTCAGAATGACCAAAAGATAACTCAAAAGGGAGCCATTCTAGTTGCTACCATTATGATAGGGGAGCATGTCAACTTTGGGAAAATTACAACCATGGTAATATGGAGGAAAGCATGTAGGAGTAATGACTCATTCCCTTTCCCAGTGCTCATTAGCAAGTTTTGTGCTAAAGCTGATATCCCATACTTCAGTTGTGACAAGGTTACCCATATTGTTGGGGTGATTGATCTTGATTACAAAATTGACAGAGATGCTCCTAGATTCAAAAAGTGTAGGGTAGATACATCGGTGGAAGTTAAGGTTGATGAATTAGATGTTGTTCTTCCTCTCCTTCTCGAGTTGCTTCTGAGGCACATACCTCTACAGCTACTGCACCTAGAGGGCCTTTGACCAAAAGTGGTCTCCAGGATATGGTTGATAAGATATATAATCATGAAAGGCAACTTAATGATTTGGCACTCAAGTTGCCCGGGTTGATTGAGGCGACTGTAAAAAAGGCATCACGGGAGTGGTAAAAAGCATCACCATACTCTGCAAAAGGGTGGACACTATTGAGGGAGATGTTTAGGAGATCCGAAAGGATGTGGTTAAAGCAAAAGGGAAGGCTCTAGTTGAGGAATCAGATTCGAGCACCTTACCTCAGCCCTGTCAAATTTGTGGGCCCATGGATGACTTATTTGCACCTTTTGCGAATGATGAGGCAGAGCTACTTGGTGATGAGAATGCAGAGTTTCAGTAGGTTCTCAGGGACTCCACAGTTACAGCGCACTCTTGAAAAGGAGGTGCTGGTCCTAGTGGAAAGGCAGCAGATGATGTTAATGAGGCATAGTCCTCCAGGGAGTTGTTGCACACCTTTTCTCCTTATTTGATCTTAAAGCATTGAGGGCAATGCTTCTTTTGATAGGGGGAGGTGGTGTTATTTGATTTAATTTGTGGTTGCCCGTGTTGGGCTTGAGATATTTTATTGCCCTTGCCGGTTCTTGTTGACATTTTTATTTTTCCTTGCTAGATTCTAATTGGCCCTTATCGGGCATGTTGGATAATTTTGATGATATTTCCCTTGCCGGGCCTTTTTGTTTTGTTTATGCTTCATTGTGCCCTTGTCGGGCTAGATGTTAATCTTGATTATGCACCGGGTTAGTTTTATACATTTCCAATGTTACTACCCATGCCTTGTAAATGCGCTAAGGGCATACGCCGAGGCTTGTTTTTTTCAAATGATTCATGAGCGCACAAATTTGGTTATCGTCTTATTAATAGTAGTTTAGCAATAAACTTCGATAGTTTTCTTAATACCACTGTTCTTTTCCAAGGAGCAAATATTTTTTTTTATTTTTTTCTTTTATTTTTTGTGTCGAACCGGGTTGGTATTTCCCTATAATAAATTCAGAGATGACTTTCTTAAGATAAAATGCTAAGTTTTAGTTTTAATTTGAGTCCGTGCGTTGCTTGTATCGAAATGGACTCACCAAAAAAAAATCTCGGCAAGATGTTTTTGAAATGAAAGAAAAGAGGGAAAATGAATTTTGAAGAACACATTCTCTTGTCCTGACTTGCACACTCTCATTTTGGCTTGATCGATTCACAAACGAGTGTGTAATGAACTTGGAATAGCTTGTCAAAAGTCATTTGTCCCAATTGATTTTGAGACTAATATGAAGAATTCTTGTTGCATAATGCCTTGTGTGGTGAGGTTTTACCTTGATTCTTGTGCATGCATGGCATCTAGAACTTGCCCCAAATGTGATTCAAGGCAAAATTCTAGATATGACCGATCTTGGAAGATTATCTTAGGCCCTTTTTGAATAGCCACTTTACCCAAATTACTTCCCTTGACATCAATCCTAGTGAACCCTTTTGAGATTGTGACAGTTCACTGGTACCTTGTTTGACACCTTGACCTTTTTAGAACCTCTATCTTGACTTCCATCTTCCCTAACAACTTGAAAGTGAATCGTAGGCTAAAAGCCTAAGTTTGAGGGGGGAAATGAAATGACAATATAGGCAAAAGCCTAAGTTTGGGGGTGTATGTGCTTAATGTGGAGAAGAAAAAGAATGCATTTCAAGTGCAAGGTAGCACCATAAGTTGAATTGAAAATTGGTCCAAAAGTTCAAATCCAATGAACAAAATGAAAAAAAAATTGGTGCTACCAAGTGAAGGTGTTACATGAGGTAGAATGATCAAGATTGAAAGGAAAAAGCTTGGGATGTGTGAGAGAGAAATAAGATGAACTCAAAGTTCAAAAATGTGGGTGGTGTTCAAAATGATGAGAAAGAGCGTTAGGGAGTTTAGTCACTTGAGCCAAATTCAATCCTCACCTTAGCCCTAGCCAACATTGTAACCCGTAAGTGCTTAGTGATTCCGAGCTTGGCCACTCTACATTAGTGACAATTTACATGATGGGCAAGCCTATGGTTCGACATGTGTGCACTTGAACTTCCTTGAGAGAGTGAGTCTTTTTGGTTCTCTTATAATAGCTTGTATTGTGAAATTGCATAATTGTGAGTGGGATTCTCTCTTGTGGTGAGTGGAATCATGCACTCGAATTGAAACATGAAGTCTCTATTTCAACTGAGAGGAATGAATGAGACAATTTGTGTGGTAAATCTCGACGCAAACCTTGATGGTCAATGCCAATAACTTGAGAGGCTTTATATCTTGTTTCAAATGACAAATTCCCTTGATTTTTGAATGAGAAATGAGGTCCTTTGAAAAGGTTTTAAAATGATCAATTGCCTTGATAATGTGGTGGTTCAAATTGAGATGAGCATGATAGTTGAGTCTTTTGTTTGAGTCTTTTTGTTTATTTTTTTTAGTTTTTAGAATAGATTAGTCTTTTGTGCCTTGATTGAGTTTTAGAGTATAATTCATTCCTTACCTTATGAGTATCTTGCTTGAGGTCAAGCAATAGTTCAAGTTTGGGGGTTTGATATGTTAGTAATCTACCAACTTATTAAGCCTTTACTCATGAATTATTGCCATATTTTGGTAAGATTTAAAGGTTCTTATGGCTTTTATTGACATGAACGCAGGTACTCTTGTCCTAGGGAAGAAAATAAGGAAATGGACCCAAAAGAACTCGAAAGGAGTTGAAGTGTGAAGTTGATCGGAAGAGACAAATATTTTGTCGTGAGGTGCGGACCTCGTGAGACATGCACCACATAAGGTGCGGTCCACATGTTCCTCTGCATGAAGCTAAGAAGAGAAGAGAAGGATCTGTTAAAGGGTGCGGCTGCCGTGCGACACGCACAAGGCCTGGTGCGAACCACACCCCACTTTGCATGACAACTGGAAGTTGGATGAGTCACTGCTTCACTTGGGTGGAGTTGTGTGATGCACACAAGATGACGTGCGAAAGCACGTCACGCTGCACATCTCCCGAAGGGCATTTTTGTCCATTTTGATGTGACGATTTGGGAACATTCTAAAACCCAATTTAGGCATAGTTTTTCATAGTTTTGAATAGTTTTAAGTTTTTGAAGAAAGTTTCTGTCCCAAGTCAAGAAGAGGGTTTCACTCTAATTCCTTCCTCTTGAACCTTGGATTCACCATACTTGTAAATTTGAGCTTGGATATTGGATTCTTGCTATAATTAATAAAAAGGAATTTAAATTTCCCTATAGGTATACTTTCTTCTTCCTTTAGCATGAGTGACTAAGTTTTCTTGTCTAGGGATGTGTTGATGATGGGTACTTGATAAAAGGGTATGGGTCTTGCTTATTTGTATTTATAATTGCTAATATGGTATGAGTCTAGTGATTTCACCATATTTTAACTCTAAAATTGGTGGTTGCAAATATTAATTTAATTTACTTGATTATGTTCTTGCTTGAGAAAGGAGTTCATAATTTCAAATGTGAAATTGCTAGTGGGTACTTGGGATTCCACTTAGATTGAGGCTAGAAATAGCTCAATTCATCAAAAACTTATGCCTAAATAATGGTGCTTGAACAAAGACCGTTGGATAAATGATTGGGTGATTGAGAGATTAACAATTATGCCTAAAACCAGTGCTACCTATGTTAGTTAGTAAGAATTTATGCAAATGAGCAAGTACCTTGACCCGTCTTCGAGTCCCATTGGAAGCACATCCCTAGTCGTTTCCTCTCTTGTTTACATCTCGCATTTACTTTATTGTTTGTTTTGAAATTGAATTGTGAAAGATTCCCAATTCCTCCTTTTTTACATTATTTGTTATTTGGACAATCTACTCTCGTTGTGAGGTCCTTTCTACAATCTCTTTATATAAGCTACAATTCCCTGTCGAATCGACCTCGACTCCCGTCGGATAATATAAATTTTTTTTTGCTTAACAATCGTCGTTACCTCTATCTTGGAGAGTATATTTGAGAGTTATCACCTGTGACCATGAACCGCACTCTGATACCAAGTTTGTCACGCTCCGAGACTAAGCTCTGGACATAACGGGCAACCCAGACCAATAAAGGCCTGAGAAGACCCCTTAGCATAACATCATAAGCATATTCAATAAAGCATTTAAACAAGAAAGACCCATTTGAGAACATCATTTAAAATATAGTTAAAAATTAACAAAGTGTTGGGAACAAAATATTTAAACGACATCTATATAGGTCTACGAAGCCTTTAACATAAGAGTAAAATATCTATGCTGGTATATGACCCTGACAATACCATACAACAGAAATCAAGGTCTAAAAGTAAGGATTTAAACTGCCTTCCAGAAGATGGAGGGCTCACCACCTGCTAATGTTGTCCCGAATGATCCTAACACTGCACAGTACCATGAGAATGTGTCTCGGAACCTATATCATGAAATGATATAGCGTCTGAGGATGGTCAGTACGATGAGTACTGGTGTGCAACCCAGGGGAAGGGACATAACAGTTTATAAAGAAAGATATAACGTAAATCACAATAATAAAATATGGGGAAAATAACTCAACATCAAAGGAAAATTATTTATTTACATTACTTCTGAACTAGATGGTATCACTGACTTCCATTTAAACACCACGGGCTATGTCGATCCGATCAATGCTCGACCAGCTAAGCCCCAACTCATGTTTACCGCGTGAGTCAAGATTAAAATATTTCAGCCAGTACAATCTTCCTCGTAGAGAAAAATATATAGTCATCCACTTAAGGATCGAACTATTCCTATGTCGGAAAAACACAGGTTTCAGGTATTGAGACATTTAGACTCACACCTTCTCGGTTAACCATCTAATTCTCTTTAAGCCCATCTTTTTAATCTTCTCAAAATAGTAAGTAAACCATTTTTTAAGAAACATTTATTATTTGTAAGGCATCCGTTAGATTGGTATCGTCACACCAAGACTTGCAAGTCATACATCTCATGCCATAACCGTTTCATACATCATTAGTCCCATCATTTTAAAGGATTTAAACACATTTAACATATCCCTCAAAGTGTAACACCCCAAAATTCGATTCAGCTTTTAAACTTAGAAACATTGAAAATTTTGAACCTCCCAGTAATCATGAGCCCAGACCACGAGTCGTGGACTGAACTACAAGCCATGGAATGGACTTATGGAAACTGTTATGTAGATCCATCCTCAAGTCTGAGTACCACGACCAGATTTCACGAATCATGGATGGTTCCAAGAGTCGTGGAACCAGCTCATGAAACTCAGACTAAGGCAGTCTTTTCCTCCAAAAACTATGAGAGGTTTCCACAATCCGATTATCAAACCATGAGCCGTAGACCCTGATCGTGAAACTCAGACCCATAGCTTGTATTATAGCTTAAGAACCACGACCTTAATCCACGAGCCGTGGTTCCATCTACGGTCCATAAAGAGGGTCCATGAAATCTGAAGCCGAGGTTTTTCGTTAATTTTTCTTAGCTTTTATCCAGGGGTATTTTTATAATTTCTCGCTCTTTTAACTCCTAAGTGAAATCATTTTGGGCAATTCTAGAGGGATTTTATCCCTAATTAGCCTAAGTCTTCTCCTAAACTCTCAATCAAGTTCTAAAAGAGGAAAGAACTCCATTCTCCCAAGCTTCTAGCTAAGGATTCCATCTTCAAGTCTCCATCTCTCAAGTCCTAGATTAAGAAAGCTTCAATTCATGTATGTGGGTATTCAATAAGGGGTTTCTTTCACCCTTATTCCCAAACCCTTGATTTTTACTTTGAATTTATGAAACTATAAAATTAGGGTTCTTACCCAAATTATGCAATTCTTATGAATTCAATTTAATAGCATCAATTAATGGTTTCTAATCCTTTACCCATGATTTTATATGAGATTCTTCAAGTGTTTTAAAGTCCCATGCATTGAGAATGAATTCTAGCATGATTTCACCTTATTGTATATTTTTTAGCAAATTTGGCATGTTTTGACAACATGACCCCAAGTATTCATGAAATTTCATGCCTAGTTCTTTAAGCTATGAATTTTAGAAAAGAGTATATTTTGAACTATGGCTATGCTAAGCTTTTAAGAATTATGATTTGTGAATGACATGACATCAGATATGTCCATATACTTTTCAAACAATTTTGGCATCAGATATGCCCAGTATATATATATATATATATATATATATATATGAGCTATAATATATTTTAGGAGTACTATTTAGCATCGAGTTGGACGGGATAAGAGTATCCTAAGTCCCAAAACTATATGCCCTCGTAGGTTATTTAGCTCCTCAGTTGGGCCTCAGAATTTGTGATCACGCTAGTAATGCATTTATGCCCTGGCAAGGTGTATTGGGTACTCTCGATGGGGTGCATACATCAGATTTCATATAGCTCACATAGTCTATGTCGATTATAGAACCTCCCACAGAAATGGTTTAAAGTTTAAAAATGTATTTGACTCTTTGCTTCAGATTTTTGACTTACTACTTATGCTTTACGAATACAACTGTATCTTCAGCTTTTGATATGGCATTGAGTCATTGCATTACAGTTATTATTGTGATCTTATGATTTCAGCTTTAAGTATGTTTTAAGCATATTTTGCTACTGTTTTTGCATATCTCGCATACTCAGTACATCCTATAGTACTGTCACATATTTCTTGTGCTGCATCCTATCATGATGCAGATTCAGGCTCTAGATCCCAGACTCGTGGTTAGAGACTAGCAGGAGTTCCAGCTCAGAGTTGGTGAATCCTCATCCTTCGAGGACTAGTATCAGTTTAGTTGTCTTGTTGTATTTCTTTCAGTACTTAGAGTTAGCTGGGGTCTTGTCCCAGCTTCTCATTATGCCAGTTTAAAGGCTTTTCAGACATAGCTAGATATTCAGTATTATGTGTTCAGATTCTACTACTCTTAGACCTTTATCTTTTGCTTAGTTGGATTGCCTACACCCGTTAGCTATTCTTCCGCTATGTTTGTTATTATGTAGCTCACGTTATTCTAAGAACAAAGGGTTAGCTTGAGGTCACTCGCGATCCTAAGACCCATGTTACGTCTAGGGGATAGCCTCATGGCGTGACACAAAGGTTGACAATTTCATAATTAGCAATTAACCATTTCAAAATCGAGGAACGTAGAAATCCTTTTTTTTCATCAAATAGCCAAGATTTTAAATAGTAAAATAATTTACAAAGAATCATGACTTTAAATTTTCCCCAAGAAGCTTTTCATAATAGTAAGGTTTCGTATTTCCAACAATAAGTTTCAATCCTCAAATGTATTTAACAAATAAAGAGAAATTTCATAAAAATAGTTTGTAACTTCAAGTGAGTTCTCCTTTCGAAAATCATTCCACCAATCCACATTTAAAACCCTCGTGATTATCACATTGTAGTTAGAAAAATCAACTACTAATATACTTAGTTAAAAGAGGATTGTCCAACATACCTTTTGATAGAGAGAAATTCGTGAAACGCTTGAGTTTGACCATAGGAATCTTGAACCCTAGGTGTTCTTTCTTCTTTGACTTAGAGAGGATGAGAGGAGAGATCTTTGATTGATTTAGGGTCACTAGAATGTAGGAAAAATGTTGGTTTTCATAGTGTAAGGACCAAAATACCCTTAAAATAATGCACGAAAGAGAAGCCTCATCAGGCTAAATAGGGGGAAGGAGGGTTGCAGGGCACAGCCCAAGGCATGGGTGACCTCCGTGCAGGGCATGACCCAAAGCATGGGTCACCTCCTTGCGGCATAAGGTCCAAGGCATGGCCTTCTCCCGTGCGACACAAGGTCCCATTTCTCGTTCTACACCTTCCCAATGTTTCTAAACTCATCCCCAACCGATTCCTATTCATTCTAAGGGTCACGTAAGTTCATTTTAAGCTCCAAAAAGACATCCAAACGTATGAGGCATTACATTCTTGAATAAAATGCGCAATTAGGAATTCACCTATCTAATGAGTTATATGGTAGACACTAGATTTTCCAACTTAATACCTACCCAATATCAAGCATTTCTTTCCACTCTAGCTATTGCATAGTGAATTTTGTCTATTTCTCAACAGTTCCTCCCCTCTAGCTATCGAATACTACATGAATATTTTATTACTTGTAAATTCCAAATGGCTTTATAGTACCAAGGCATCAGCCTCAAGTTACTAGAAAGTTATCTACACACAGTGCTCAGTGTCACAAGTGACCCCAAGCTAACCCATGGTCTGTCATATCTAGACAATTTTAGTTAAAAACATATACTGTGTGGAAGCTGAAAATAATTTAATGTATGAAGTAGGAAAGAGCCCAAAACATGTCTGAATATAAAGTATATAAAGAGCATAGTGATAACTGAAGAACAACACTAACAACTCAAGATTAATCTAATCTATGTCTGAAAGCCTCTAATTGATATGAGTTGCCGGGACATGCCCCAAGCTAACTCTAACAATCTGAAAACTGAAATAATAAGACTGAAAGGTAAAGCATGTCTATCATCCTTGAACCAAGAGGACTCACCACTGATGCTGCTGAGTAGGACTGAAGTCGATCTAAGCGCAGTCTGGATGCTGAGCGCCTGAACCTACATCATAAAATGATGTAGCATAAGA
Organism: Jaltomata sinuosa; assembly: GCA_003996215.1. Lineage (NCBI taxonomy): Eukaryota > Viridiplantae > Streptophyta > Magnoliopsida > Solanales > Solanaceae > Jaltomata > Jaltomata sinuosa. The sequence goes on from QJPP01000552.1 coordinate 550,363, forward strand.
GTATGCATCAGTACTCCGAATGTACCAAGCATGGGGGATATGGTCTAAGCTGAACAATATGATAACTGAACATGGAAATATAAATACTAAAAAATAAACTGAGAACTAAGCTGGGTGCGATGACCAAGTACTAACATGAATATATAATCTGTTGAACTGAATACTGAATTAGATACTGAGTACGTGGTCAATGCAACATGAATCTAAATGTGGGAGATACTATTAACCGACATACCCCAAGCTGAGCTAACTATGGGGCCAACCTATAACCCCGGATAGAAGGGTGTTCATACCGTGCCAAGGGTACGAACAAAGTTGATGTGGATCCACTAACTGATGTCCACAATGGACCAGGGTTGTCAGCCTAATCTGACGGGTGAGACCTTTAGAACCTACGGTGGTGCCGTAGTTTTGGGACTCAGGGATTTCTGCTAAAGATCTCAGCCTAAAATGGTGGGTGAACCTTTATCCCTTCGTCCACTTGGTGCTAAGTGCACTCCTAACTGAATATAAACCTAAAAATGCAACTTTCATACTGGATAGCTCAAAACACTAATATAATCTGAGAATGCAACATACATATACTAAAAGATATGGCAATCAAATTTTGAAACATGATTATCTGACTAATCTGCCTAGCAAGTATAATTTACGAAATACTGAAATTAACACAAGCTAGGGTTTCTGAGTTCTATACATGAAACTATGCTAATTCTCAAAGAAACATGAACTAAACATCATATAAGTTGTAGCATCTGAATAGCAAGGAAATCTCTAAGGTTTATAAACCCTAGGTCTGAGTAGTCATGGAGAAACTAAAGAAACTGACTGAATTCTAGGGACCTAATGGGTGAAAGGATCCCACTAGTGAAATTCCACATACCTGGAGAAGAATCTATAGAGGAAATCTTTGGGTTTAGGGCTGAGCTTGAAAAAGACCTCCTGCTTATTCTTGAGAGAAAATTGTTGCCATACCCCATTTTAACCGGGTTAAAATAGTGTACAACATATTGGTGATTCCTAAATTAATTAACTAACTTAAGGAAGTCGCCACCTAAAGTGACTAAAGTTATTGTCTAATGTTAACTCCATTTTTAGGTCTACTAACATGAGTTTCTAGGTAAGGGTTCAATTAATCTAAAGGGAAGGTATTAGGCACCCTTTAAGATCCATTAAAAAAGGTTAACCGGTCAAACTTAGGTTGATTAATTAGGCTAAGTGACTTTGAAAAAAACTTTGTATGTCTAGATGCAAATCATGTTTTGAGAAAAGAAAAAAAAAAGAATAATTTAAAGATATGACTTTCAAAAATATACTTGAAATAAGATGGGCAAAGATTTCTTTTTAAAAGACGTCATTTTTTAGAGAAAAAGGAACTTAATTAATTATTTAAGACTTAAGTTAGGTGTAAGAATTAAAGCAAATGAACATTAATAATTAACTTAAGAATAGTGACTAAACATAAGGAAAAAAAAAACATAGTAACGTTTTTGGACTTGAAAAATTAATTAGTAGGCTATTCATTTCAAAGCAAAGTTCAGATACGATTAAAAATGATTTGTACTACTTTGTAAAAATCTAGTTATCCTAATAATTTCATAGAAAACTGAATTTATTCTTCTAAAAAATCATCAACGCCTATGTTATTTAGAAAGAGTTTAAAGCTTAGCTCGCCTAAAGTTGAAAAATATTTTGGGGATTAATTAGATTGATCTAATCTCAAATGAGTAACGATTACTACCCATATGTCAAGTACACATCACTAAAACACATCAAAACAGTAGCAGTTAGCACCAAAATAAATGTCATATTCATAATAGGAAAATGAAGGAAGACTAGAGTAGAGAGTATCGGCCATTTCTCCTCCCGCTTCGCTTTTGATCTCTGTTCGGATGCGTTTCAAGGGACCAAGGGATGGGAACCAAGACGTAGATGCACGTTTCAAGTCTTGCGGTGACGTCGAGTCTTAAAGTGGGACTCTTCGACTCCGGTGTTCATGTAAAAGAAAAGGGAATGAAAGAGTTAGAAGAATAATCTGATCCTCAACAATGTCTAAACGAAAATACTAAACAACCATGAAAATAGTAATAATAACTCATTAGAGAAAGTTAATATACGACTTACTATATATAAGCATAGTTTATATCTCAACATTTTGTTTATTATGTGTAGAAAAGTTTACATTCTCATCTAAATGAACTAGATGTTTCACATTTGTTGGAATAACAAATAAAATTTATACAAACTAAATCTGCAACAAGTATACTACATAGACATATACCTCTAAAGACAGAGTAACATAGAATGAGTAGGGATTAAGGTCTCATTGTTATTATACCAAAAAAAAGATTCCATATTCCTTAGTTGAGCATGTACTAATGAATAGAGTTTTCCCAAATACTAGTATATCTAATTCTAAATCATAGTAGTTAATATACCACTGTGGATCACACGATTCATGTTTTGAGTCTAGCCGCATTGCAGCACGGGTTTACGCTATTCTATCACATAACAGAGAGTTATAAATTTAAACCACGAAAATATGGTAACGCCATCTATGAAATTCACGACTAGATTTTAAACAATACTACTCAAAATCCTTTAATATATTACAACACCACTAAAGACAAAGAAGAAAAATAGGTAAATAAAGCCTAACTCATGCTTTCCTAACAAAACACAGATGTTTCATTAAATAGTCAGAAATGACGAAGATCGAATTTTACCTCTTGTAGTGCAATGAACTAGGAATCGTCGGCCTTGAATCTAATCTCTCTTCACAAACGGATTCGAAAGCTCTTGAAACACCTCTGTTGTTGTACAACAGGAGCAAAGGATTTCTTTTTAAAGAGTTGTAAACAAATAGTAAAGTTGAAAAGGAGATGGAGGGCGGCTGAAACTTTTTTTTCCAAACGGACTCCAAATGCTAGTATTTATAGGGAGAAGTTAGGGCTCTAGGCTTGTTGAGCGGGAATCGGAAGTGTTCGTTTGAATTTTGAACAAAAAATAAATAATAGTGAAATGTAAGATATTTAATTTATTTAAAAGTTTAGAATCCAAAGGAAATAAATTAGAAAAAGGAAGGACAAAATTGGGTGTCAACAATTGTCGCTTCTTTTCTCCCTTTTTCTTTCTAAGTTTGATGATTTTTGGAGAATAGGTGTTTTAGGTAGTTTTTAACTAATAAACTAGGCTTAGAATACCTAAAACAACGTAGCTTAGGTTTTAAAAGAGGTAGAAAAAGTTTGAAATACCCCTGGAAAAATTAAAAGAAAACTATTGAAATTCGCGACTCAGATTCCACGGATGGGTTCCACGAATCGTGAAAACTTCCATAGCTCGTAGAACCCTGTCGTGGTTCCTGAGCCTGAAATCTGGGCTACTGGAATTGGGTTCCATGACTTGGGTTCACGACTCATGGATTTTTCCATGGTTCGTAGAACCCAATCGTGGTTCTTAGAGGATTGGTTAGCCTCTGATCTGGTTCCATGACTTGGGTTCACGGCTCGTGGATCCTTCCACGGTCCGTAGAACCCAATCGTGGTTCTCAGAGGAAATGTTAGTCCTCTGGTCTGATTCCACGAGCACAGTCTATGACTCGTAGAATCTTCCACCGATCATGGATCCAACTTGTGAATCGGCTGACAGTTGAAATTTTAAATTCTTTCTGGTTTTCTGAGCTAAGTCTGGGCTTGGAAATTCTGAGGTGTTACAAAAAGTATAAGTTACTAGGAGATGAACAACTGCTAAAATTTTAAGGTAAAGGGGTGGCTGAAAAGCTTGTCCAAACTAGTCTCAAACATTAGTATTTATAGGCAGACTTTCTAGGGTTAACACTTTGAGCGGGAATTTGAATTTGAAATCGACCATTGGAGGGTATGGGATGGGTATCCGTTGCAAATAAGGGGGCAAAGCTTTTTCACCCAAAAATCCTTTCTCATCAAAAGTTTTCTGAAAAATAATACTTTCTCCGTCCCATTTTATGTGACATCATTTGACTTGGCACAGTATTTAAGAAAAAAGAGAAGACTTTTGAATCTTGTGGTGTAAAATAATCCTTAGATATTTGTATAGTTGTAAATCATTTCATTAAGAGTAAAAAGGGAATTTTAAAGTTAAATTATTTCTAATTATAGTAAGGTGACATTCTTTTTGGAATGGACTAAAAAGGAAGATGTGCCATATAAATTGGTATGGAGGGAGTAAATCTTCACTGAGGAGAGAGATGGGAGAAGGTGAGATAGCGACCTTTGATTGAAATGGATACACCAACCTTTGACCTAAATAAACAAGTTTGAAATCTTCTTCAAAGATGAGATAGAGTCAAAAACATACTGCTACCATTGCAGAGAGAGAAAGAGTGGATTTGGGCTCTTTATTTGGGCCAATAAAAAAAGAAGACTTGGGTTGATTTAGGGGCTTCTTGAACACATTTGGGTTGCATCTTAGTGCCCCAATTGATCAAGGAATTTTTACCTAAATAATATATTTTAAAAGCATTATTACTTTATATGAGGCTACTTTTATTTTATTACAGATTATAATTTACTTTTACCCTTAATAGTTAGATTAGTTTCACTCACACTTTCCTCATCTCCTTCTCCCTCCAACCTTTTCTGGTAAACAACACCCACCACCCCACCTCCCATTTTCCTTTCTCAGCTCCACACACCACCAAATAGACCCACGAAAAACAAATTACATAGCAACCAAATCGAAAAACCACCAAAAATCACGAGCTCCGGCAAGCTCCATGAAAACCAGTGAAATGGAGACCCAGAAGCTCCTACCACCAGTAACCATGTAACGACCTATTCCGTCGTAACTGAAAATATATGCGATCAAGGCAGGTGCCACTCATTCGTAATAAGAATTAGGATTAATTCTTTAGTATGAGAGTACATTTGGTATGTACAAAGGTCATACAATACTCCTATCACAAAGTTAAGTTGAAAGTTTCCTTACCGATTTAGTTTCGGGCTAAGTTCAAACTAAGGTCAACTTCAAACAAGTATTTCTCCTAGAATATAAAGAGTTAGGGGTACCAATACCCACCAAATTAAATATCTCTGAGTCCTCTTTCCAACGCCACTGACCGTTCGTTAATCCGCTTCCCGAGTAAAAAATTGTGACTGTCTTACTGAAGGTTGTTCGTGCTTAAAAATTGAGTCCGCTGTAGCGGAATTTAGGTCGCTATAGCGGTACTGCTATAGCGGTTGGTCGTCCGCTATAGTGGAATGACGGAACCAGAAAGCCCAAAAATGGGTTTTATAAACCCATTCTCCCTTCTTTAGTCAAAAACAGATGAGAGTTACTCCAAAAACCCTCCTAGGATGCTCCAAAGCTTGGGAGCCATGGGGAGGAGGGATTCCAGCGAAAGGGATGCAAAACCATGGATTCGGGCCTGCAGAATCGTCAAGGAATGCCTTCACGGAGCCAAAAAGGGCATGGAACAGCTGCTCGGCATCCAGGTAGGCTAGGTTTCTTCCAAAACTATAGTTGAGGTTGGTCTTGAGGTTATGTTTAAAGACCGTAACGTGATTTCATGTGTTAATGGGAAAACAGGGAAGGGGAATGAGGGAACTTTGCAGAGAATGGTAGATATTCTGAAATGCTATTGTTGGGGGTCGCCATAGCGGTGTGCAAGCCGCTATAGCGGGATGGGCAGGGCATAGTCCCTGTCCTGTTTCCCCTGTTTTATTTTTATTCCCGGATTATTTTAAATCGCTAGTTGAGCTAGTGCAGGAATTATAAGGATTAATATCCATGTGCTCTAAAAGGAAATAGGTGGATACGGTAATACTTAGTTGCTATATTTCTAGAGTGATTGAGACATGTTGAGTCGGTAATTTGACTAGTTATAAGCTAGTTGTGAGGCTAAATAAGCATAGCTTAACCTTGGGTGATAACTAAAATGTTGGTTAGTTATAAATGATGGATTGATGAGGGTTAAATAAACTAATGTAAGAGATGATGGAAAATCTATGCGTTAATGAAACTCATAGTGGTGTATTGGTTATTGGTTATACTCTAGATGGTCTACTCTATGTGTTGGTTATGGAAGGGTGAAAAGGGTCATAAGGTAGAAGTCCCAACGGGAAAACACGGTGTAGTATTTGGTAATATTATGTTTGGTATTCATTGTTTAGGGTGTAATTGCCCAGGTTAAGATTTTTCTCGGGTTAGAAGTTAGAATTTTAATGCTAGGCTAGTCTCGGATGATTTTTGAGCAAGGTATGGTCTAGGGAAATCCGGGTGAGTATTGGGTAACGTGTCTTGTATTGAGCTATTTTTCCTTTTAGCTAAGATATGAAAGAGTCCGGGGGACTTTTCGGAATTGAATTCGGGTAAGTAGAACTCTCGGTATATGGGTTGACGTGAAGGGGTTGTTCTGGAACGTCAGGAAATTAAGTGTGTTATAAAATAGCCACTTTTGGAGAACTTTATGACTTTTGTCCCGTGTCAACCTCCATAGCGGTTGAACACATCGCTATTGTAACCTCCGCTATAGCGGAGAAATTACCTTTATAGCGAAAGTCAGCGACTGGCAACACTGTAGCATGGGAATTAAGTTTTGGTCCGTTATGTTTGGAATTCTTTCACTCTGGTTTTTCAAAGAGGCCCCTGATTTCTTGGGCACTCAAGGAGGAGTAGTCTAACTGGTCTCGTACAGCTCGAAGGAAGAAATTCCTTGACAGAGCAGAAGCGAATTAAACTTCGGTTGAGCTTGGGTACACCCAGGGGATTTGAGAGTTTGGTGGTTCACGTAAGGATATTTTATGTTGTCATAGTAGATCGTTACGTTTCGAAGGGTTGGTTCATCCTTTTCCTTCTGCCTTAGAGATCGTTCGGGGATGAACGATGGGTAAATTCGTATCTGTTGTAACGACCTAGTCTGTCATTACTGAAAATATTTGCGATCAAGGCAGGTGCCTCTCATTCGTAATAAGAGTTAGAATTAATTCTTTAGTACGAGAGTACATTTGGTATGTACTAAAGTCATACAATACTCCTAGCACAAAGTTAAGTTGAAAGATTCCTTACCGATTTAGCTTCGGGCTAAGTTCAAACTAGGGTCAACTTCAAACAAGCATTTCTCCTAGATTATAAAGAGTTAGGGGTCCCAATACCCACCAAATTAAAGATCTCTGAGTCCTCTTTCCAACGCCAGTGACCGTTCATTAATCTGCTTCCCGAGTAAAAAGTTATGACTATTTTACTGAAGGATGTTCGTGCTGAAAAATTGAGTCCGCTGTAGCGGAATTTAGGTCGCTATAGCGGTACCGCAATAGTGGTTGGCCGTCCTCTATAGCGAAATGACGGAATCAAAAAGCCCAAAAACAGGTTTTATAATCTCATTCTCCCTTCTTTAGTCAAAAACAGACGAGGGTTACTCCAAAAACTCTCCTAGGCTGCTCCAAAGCTTGGGAGCCATGGGGAGGAGGGATTCCAGCGAAAGGGACGCAAAACCATGGATTCGGGCCTGCAGAATCGTCAGGGAACGCCTTCACGGAGCCATAAAGAGCATGGAACAGCTACTCGGCATCCAAGTAGGCTAGGTTTCTTCCAAGAGCAGATTGACCGCTTTCATTTTCGTATTATTGTATAGAATGAAAGCGAGAATCCATGGTTAGGCCTTTGGGTACGGAGTCTGGAGGAAGTTGTTGAATTTTTGGATTGCTTTGAATATGGTAGAATGGGAATAGGGTGTTGTGATATTCTAGGCATTGCTTAAATTATGTGAATTTGCTAATAAAATATGGAAACTAGAATATCGGAAGGTTCGGGGAACCGGAAAAGGGTTAGTAATTAACAAATATGTAAGGAACGGAAGTTCCGGACTAATGGGTATAATTAGGATAATTTTTTGGTTGTGTTCTAAGGCTGGGAAGGGTTTTCCCAGGGTGTATTTGGTCCTAGGGAGAGGGTCAGGAATAAATGTAATTAACTGCATGTTTAAAGGGGCGAACCGGGGTTAGTCTTTGGATGGGATTTTGATAGTTCATAGTGTACCCGGAATGGGGTAGGTGATGGCTTACGATTTCTGTGAATTTTGTATATTCTTGTACTCATATCTAAGTGTTTGTATGAATTACATTGTTTAGCAAAGTTGTGTAGAATGTCTAAGGCTCCTGCTTTGCAGTCTGTGATTTGAACGGTGTTTGCTTGTTGGTTTACAAGTTGTTTGATCATCTATTTGATTGTGGGTTGTTGACATTCGGTTGGCTCGGGTACTACGCCTGGTACGAGTATACTAACGGTTGGCACGGGTACGACGCCTGGTACAAGTATAACAAATGGTTGGCTCGAGTACCACACCTGGTACGAGCTACTAATGGTTGGCTCGGGTACCACGCCTGGTACGAGTTTACTTTACTGTATCATTTCATTGATATTGTTGCTAGGTGATTATATTGTGAGTTGGTCTTGGTGTTGGTCGAGTTGTTTTAATATATTGTACTTTTGGTCTTGGTGTAGGCCGGGTAATTATATTGTGAGTTTGGTCTTGGTGTAGGCCGGGTAATTATATTGTGAGTTTGGTCTTGGTGTAGGCCGAGTTGTTATATTATATTATGCTTTTGGTCATGGTGTAGGCCGGGTAATTATATTGTGAGTTTGGTCTTGGTGTAGGCTGGGTGGTTATATTATGTTATTAGTTGGTCTTGGTGTAGGTCGGGTTGTTATATTATGTTATTAGTTGGTCTTGGTGTAGACCAGGTTATGATGTTAACTATTAGTTGGTTTTGGTATAGACCATGTTGTCATGTTAACACCCAGATGTGTTAGGGGATCCGAGTGGGTCCGGACTATGTAAAAGAGGTTATGAGTTCACAATTTATTTTCATTAAGTGTATTAATGACGGTCAAGAATTAGTTGTGGTTAATAAGCTAAGGGTGGGTCTTGGTGTAGACCGGGTAGCCTGTTGAACACTTAGGTGTGGTTAGAGGATCCTTGGAGGGTCCGGGTTTCGAGATTAGAAAGGAATTTAGATATAACTCTGTTGTTGTCATTGAATGTGTCAATGGTTGCAGGAATGGTGATGTTTCACAGGTTCAGGATTGCGCTGATCTTCCAGCAGCTCCTACGTTCCTTCTATAGTGGGAGTTGTGTCATCTTATGTCATATACTCATCTTGTAGAAGCTCTTTTACTGGCTTAGACTAGGTTCTGAGGAGGTTATTTCATATTGTAAATGTTTTCCGCAAATTCTTTAAGTCATTTATTTTTCTAAACTATTTGTAAAAAGGATTTCTCATGTATTTAAGGGACTTATTTAATGGTTTATTTTCTTTTTCGCATTGCCTGTTGGTTCGGGTGGTAAGGGTTGTCCTATCCAGGTGGATTAGAGTAAGTGGCCGCACGGCCTGGTAGTTGGGTCGTGACAAATGGTATCAGATCCCAGGTTACCGGTCTCCCAGTACAAGGGCAAAATGTCGAACAGAGTCCCGCGGATTGGTGTGTTGACGTCCACATCTAATCCTAGTGAAGTTGTGAAGCATTCTAGGAAACACTTCTCTTCCTTCATTCCTTTTTGTGCGGTTTCGTTACTTGCTTGTATGGGTTGAGTCCAATTGGTATCTCTCGATTCCAAATGGTATCTCAACAAGGTGAAGGATGTCATTGACTCCGGGTATGACAAACAAGCAAGAAGGATTGGGATCGGGAATGTTCCAATTGGTATCTGATCGGGGAGGCTATGTAAAGGTATGGATGGATCGGCTAATGGTCATCCATAAGGCGAATAAAAAGTAATGAAACTGCTTTGATTACCTGTTTAAGCTTGAGGCTTGAGATTGTGCTTATGTGTATTGATGTTGTTTGAATGACTGCAAATGTGTGGTGTGTAATTATTTGATTTGCTGTGAATGTTTTGGTCCGGGAGGAGTCATAACTTGAATTGGTGTGCTTTGGTTGGTAATTACTTTTTATGTGTACTTAAATTGGTCAGTAAAGTAGTGTTACATTTCGGAAACGGGCTTGCCATTGGTAAAAATAGTAAGGGGACAAGGCTTATGACTGTAGGAAAACTCCAGTTTCAGGACAGTCGGGATTGGTTAGGAACCATAGGGGAAAAGGGCTATCATTGCTTGATGGCAGGAAATGTGGTACGGAAAATTTATTCCCAGCTTGAAAGTTGTGATTGTTTTAAATGATAAATTGTGATATGCCTTAACTAGAATTGTTTGCATTACATTCGGGTATAGGATTACCATTTATATAGATGGTAAGGGAACAAAAAGGGATTGTGGACTATAGGGAAGCTCCAGTTTCAGGACAGTTGGGACTTGGTTGAGAACCAAGGGAACTAGGGGGACTAGTAGTGCATGATAGCGGGAATGTGTTATTGTGTGCGGTTCTGGGGTGTTTCATAACTGATTTTATGATAATGTGATGCTAAATTCTCAACTAGGCATAGTTGAGGTTGGTCTTGAGGTTATGTTTAAAGACCTTAATGTGATTTCATGTGTTAATGGGAAAACAGGGAAGGGGAATGAGGGAACTTTGCAGAGAATGGTAGATATTCTGAACAACTATTGTTGGGGGTCGCCATAGCAGTGTGCAAGCCGCTGTAGCGGGATGGGCAGGGCATAGTCCCTGTCCTATTTACCCTGTTTTATTTTTATTCCCGGATTATTTTAAATCGCTAGTTGAGCTAGTGCATGAATTATAAGGATTAATATCCATGTGCTCTAAAAGGAAATGGGTGGATACGGAAATACTTAGCTGCTATATTTCTAGAGTGATTGAGACATGTTAAGTCGGTAATTTGACTAGTTATAAGCTAGTTGCAGGACTAAATAAGCATACCTTGACCTCGGGTGATAACTAAAAAGTTGGTTAGTTATATATGATGGATTGATGAGGGTTAAATAGACTAATGTAAGAGATGATGGAAAATCTATGCGTTAATGAAACCCATAGTGGTGTATTGGTTATTGGTTATACTCTAGATGGTCTACTCTTATGTGTTGGTTATGGAAGGGTGAAAAGGGTCATAAGGTAGAAGTACCAAGGGGAAAACACGGTGTAGTGTTTGGTAATATTATGTTTGGTATATCATTGTTTAGGGTGTAATTGCCCAGGTTAAGATTTTTCTCGGGTTAGGAGTCAGAATTTTAATGCTAGGCTAGTCTCGGATGATTTTTGAGCAAGGTATGGTCTAGGGAAATCCAGGTGAGGATTGGGTAACGTGTCTTATATTGAGCTAGTTTTCCTTTTAGCTAAGACATAAAGGAGTCTGGGGGACTTTTCAGAATTGAATTCGGGTAAGTAGAACTCTTGGTATGTGGGTTGACGTGAAGGGGTTATTCTGGAACGCCAGGAAATTAAGTGTGTTATAAAATAGGCACTTTTGGGGAACTTTACGACTTTCTGTCCCATGTCAACCGCTATAGCGGTTGAACACATCGCAATTGCGACCTCCGCTATAGCAGAGAAATTACCGCTATAGCAGAAGTCAGCGACTGTCAACACTGTAGCATGGGAATTAAGTTTTGGTCCGTTATATTTGGAATTCTTTCGCTCTGGTATTTCAACGAGGCCCCTGATTTCTTGGGCACTCAAGGAGGAGTAATCTAACTGGTCTCGTACAGCTCGAAGGAAGAAATTCCTTGACAAAGCAGAATCGAATTAAACTTCGGTTGAGCTTGGGTACACCCGGGGAATTTGAGAGTTTGGTGGTTCGCGTAAGGCTATTCTATGTTATCAAATTAGAGCATTAATTTTCTAAGTGATGGTTCATCCTTTTCCTTCTGCCTTAGAGATCGTTCGGGGATGAACGATGGGTAAATTGGTATCTGTTGTAATGATCTATTCCGTAGTTACTGAAAATATCTGCGATCAAGGCAGGTGCCTCTCATTCGTAATTAGAGTTAGGATTAATTCTTTAGTATGAGAGTACATTTGGTATGTACTAAGGTCATACAATACTCCTAGCACAAAGTTAAGTTGAAAGTTTTCTTACCGATTTAGTTTCGGGCTAAGTTCAAACTAGGGTCAACTTCAAACAAGCATTTATCCTAGAATATAAAGAGTTAGGGGTCCCAATAACGACCAAATTAAAGATCTCTGAGTCCTCTTTCCAACGCCACCGACTATTCATTAATCTGCTTCTCGAGTAAAAAGTTATGACTGTTTTACTGAAGGCTATTCGTGCTGAAAAATTGAGTCCGCTGTAGCGGAATTTAGGTCGCTATAGCGGTACTGCTATAGCGGTACTGCTATAGCGGTACCGCTATAGCGGTACCGCTATAGTGGTTGGCCGTCCGCTATAGCGGAATGACGGAACCAGAAAGCCCAGAAATGGGTTTTATAATCCCATTCTCCCTTCTTTAGTCAAAAACAGACGAGGGTTGCTCCAAAAACCCTCCTAGGCTGCTCCAAAGCTTGGGAGCCATGGGGAGGAGGGATTCCAGCGAAAGGGACGCAAAACCATGGATTCGGGCCTGCAGAATCATTAGGGAATGCCTTCACGGAGCCAGAAAGGGCATGGAACAGCTACTCGGCATCCAGGAAGGCTAGGTTTCTTCCAAGAGTAGATTGACCGCTTTCATTTTCGTATTATTGTATATAATGAAAGGGAGAATCCATGGTTAGGCCTTCGGGTATGGAGTCTGGAGGAAGTTGTTGAATTGTTGGATTGCTTTGAATATGGTAGAATGGGATAGGGTGTTGTGATATTCTAGGCATTGCTTAAATTGTGTGAATTTGCTAATAAAATGCGGAAACTAGAATATCTGAAGGTTCGGGGAACCGGAAAAGATTTAGTAATTAACAAATGTGTAAGGAACGGAAGTTCCAGACTAATGGGTATAATTAGGATAATTGTTTGGTCGTGTTCTAAGGCTGGGAACGGTTTTTCCAGGTTGTATTTAGTCCTAGGGAGAGGGTCAGGAATAAATGTAATTAACTGCATGTTTAAAGGGGCGAACCAGGGTTAGTCTTTGGACGGGATTTTGACGGTTCATAGTGTACCCGGAATGGGGTAGGTGATGGCTTATGATTTCTGTGAATTTTGTATATTCTTATACTCATATCTAAGTGTTTGTATGAATTACATTACTTAGGGAAGTTGTGTAGAATGTCTAAGGTTCCTGCTTTACAGTCTGTGATTTGAACGGTGTTTGCTTGTTGGTTTACAAGTTGTTTGATCATCTATTTGACTGTGGGTTATTGACATTCGGTTGGCTCGGGTACCACGCCTGGTACGGGTATACTAATAGTTGGCACGGGTACCACGCCTGGTACAGGTATAACAAATGGTTGGCTCGGGTACCACGCCTGGTATGAGATACTAATGGTTGGCTCGGGTACCACGCCTGGTACGGGCTTACTTTACTGCATCATTTCATTTATATTGTTGCTAGGTGATTATATTTTGAGTTGGTCTTGGTGTAGGCCGGGTTGTTATAATATATTGTACTTTTGGTCTTGGTGTTGGCTGGGTAATTATTTTGTGAGTTTGGTCTTGGTGTAGGCCGGGTAATTATATTGTGAGTTTGGTCTTGGTGTAGGCCGGGTTGTTATATTATATTGTGCTTTTGGTCTTGGTGTAGGCCGGGTAATTATATTGTGAGTTTGGTCTTGGTGTAGGTCGGGTTGTTATATTATGTTATTAGTTGGTCTTGGTGTAGGCCGGATTGTTATATTATGTTATTAGTTGGTCTTGGTGTAAACCGAGTTATGATGTTAACTATTAGTTGGTCTTGGTATAGACCGAGTTGTCATGTTAACACCTAGATGTGTTAGGGGGATCCGAGTGGGTCCGGACTATGTAAAAGAGGTTATGAGTTCACAATTTATTTTTATTAAGTGTATTAATGACGGTCAAGAATTAGTTGTGGTTAATAAGCTAAGGGTGGGTCTTGGTGTAGACCGGGTAGCGTGTTGAACACTTAGGTGTGGTTATAGGATCCTTGGAGCGTCCGGGTTTCGAGATTAGAAAGGGATTTAGATATAACTCTGTTGTTGTCATTGAATGTGTCAATGGTTGCAGGATTAGTGATGTTTTACAGGTTCAGGATTGCGGTGATCTTCCAGCAGCTCCTACTTTCCTTCTATGGTGGGAGTTGTGTCATCTTATGTCATATACTCATCTTGTAGAAGCTCTTTTACTGGCTTAGACTAGGTTCTGGGGAGGTTGTTTCATATTGTAAATATTTTTCGCAAATTTTTTAAGTCGTTTATTTTTCTAAACTATTTGTAAAAAGGATTTTTCATGTATTTAAGGGACTTATTTAATGGTTTATTTTCTTTTTTCCATTGCCTGTTGGTTCGGGTGGTACGGGTTCTCTTATCTAGGTGGATTAGAGTAGGTGTCCGCACGGCCCGGTAGTTGGGTCGTGACAAACCACGACCAAATGACACCCATTTTAAGGATATCTCACATTCCGGTCAGATCTGGTGAAATATTAACCGGAGAAGCAGCAATTTATGGTGATTTGAGTTCACCAAAGCTTAGAGCTTGCCGGTTGATGGTGGGTTTCGCTAGAAATAGAGCAAGAAGGCTGTTTCATGATAGTTTTCAGGTGGGTTTGCCAGTTGATGGTGGGTTTCACTGAAAATGGAGCATGAAGGTTGTTTCGCAGTTTTTAGGTTAGTTTATGGCAAGCGGGAAGGATAAACAAGTTGTATTAAATTTGTATTAAATATAAATGCTAGTTGTAATACAATTCGAATTCAATATTGTAAGTTGTTATGAATTTGATAGCTATTTCAAAATAAATATAATACATTTCTAACAACGTAAACTAATTCAAGTAGTACAAAAATGTTTGAAATTCATATATAATACTTATAATATATTCATATTGAAATTTTTTTAGTTATGTATTCACCACGTGAATTGAAATATGCTTATATTATGTATAATATATCTAATTTAAAATATATTACATTGTTTGTTTTTTTCTCTTATTAATGATGTTAAAAATATAGTATACTTGAATTTCAAATATTCAAATACTATTCAAATTAGTTTATGTGTTAGTACATTAAAATTGTGTTAGAAATGTATTATACATATATTTAGCTGATTTGGCTATTTTTAGTAAGAAAAGTAAGGTTATAATCTGAAAGAGTAAAGTTATACTATAATTCATAAATAATATTTTATAATACATTATCTATGTAAAAAAAACATTGATCAAATTGTTGAAGTATTTTTGTTCCCTTTAAATCAATTCTTTTGAGCTTCTAATTTAATAACTAGTACAATATATAATTAATATGTAAAAAATAAAGTATTAATATTATAACTATCCGCTAATAATTTAGCATAAATATAAATATAAACTATCAACTTATAACTAATTTAATAAGTGCAAAACTTGAAATAAAGTAACAATAATCAACTATTTAAAAAGGAGGTATAAAGTAATAGCAATAACTTCGATAATAAAAAATATAGCTTTATAGTAATTCTCAAAATGTGATAATGATAGTATAATAATAATAATAATAATAATAATAATAATAATAATAAATAGTACCAAGTTGTAATAATAATTGAAAATAACGGTAAAATAAGATATTTAATGAATAACTTAGACGCTCAAAAAATAATAATTTGAAGGAAGGAGGGTCAAAATTGGGTGTCAATAGTAGCCCAAGGCCTTGTCCCAGTAGTTCATAGTCATGGTCCGTCTTTTTAGATTATTCTGTATTATTTTCACAAAGATTATTTTATCATTTATCATAATTAGTTTTTGCTTATCATATCTCTCAGCTTCCGCTCAAACTAAGAAATATGTGTTAGTAGTAGTATGCCAGACCAAGGGTTCGCTCAGGCCACTTGTGGTTCAGAGTGCCGGTCACACCTAGGGTGTAGACTCGAATCGTGAGATGAAGACTCATTGGCAGCAAGTAAAATATATGCTAGAGATGGAAATCAATAACTTCCGAATTGTTGGGATATGGGGAATGGGTGGAAGCGAAAAGACGGTAATTTCCTTAGCCATATTTGGTGAACTGTCTTGTTAATTTGAATCATATTGTTTTCTTACAGATGTTAAGAAACTGAAACTAGACACAAAATGCATTATTTGCAAAATACCCTTCTTTATAATATGTTGAGAAACAAAGTTGATTACATCTATGATAAGTATGATGGGAAGCATATGATAGCTAGTAGACTTTGTTCCAAGAAGGTTCTAATTGTGCTTGATTACTTAGGGATATTGGTTGGTCCGATAATGATAGTAGAATAGCTGTAACAACTAGAGATAAACATTTTTTTGATAAAAATGATATCAATATGTACACTAACTGACCATGAAGCTATTCAATTGTTCAATCAATATACTTTCAAGAAAGAAGTTCCAGATAAGGATTTTGAGAAGCTCTCAATGTTGATTGTAAATCTAAAGGCCTTGCTTTAACCTTGAAAGTATGCGGCTATTTCATGCATAAGTGATAATTTTTTGTATTCCAGTTGTACTAATACACATGCAAACAGAGAAAAGAAAGAATGAAAAAATACAGAGAATTGGAACACTACATATTTCTTAATTGTGATTCAAAATGATATGAAAGCTAAGAGCATTACAAATGAATCTTCTCTAATATATAAAAGGGTCACCGACTCAGCCTAACAACCCATGTAACCAGCACGTGCTTGTTAACTAATTGCTAACAATATTCGTAACTAACTGCTTAACAGTAACCATCAACTAATTGTGAAACATTGTTGCCTCTGCTCTTCTTCTCCTTTCTCTTTAGCTGATTCTTAACTGATGAACTCCAAAACTCCCCCTTAAACTGGAGGGTGGAAGATGTACAACCCTCCCAATTTGGAAAGTAAGAGATTATGTTGCCCTGGGTTGATATTGGAACTTAGGTAGTGAGGATCAATGAAGCCTGACTTGGACCTTCTCTCTTATAAAGTGATAGTTTATCTCGATGTGCTTGGTTCTCTCATGAATCATAGGATTTTCAGCTATTTGAATAGCAGCTTTACTATCTGAGAACACCTTGATTGGAGTAGAAACAACAACATTCAGTTCTTGTAATAATCCAGATAGCCAAACCAATTCTGCAAGCACTGCAGTCATGCTCCTATACTCAGCTTCAGCCGAGCTTCCACTCATTGTCTACTATTTTTTGGACTTTCAAGAGATTAAACAATCCGCCAGCTTCTTTGCATAACCAGTCACCGACCTCCTAATATTGGGACAAGATGCCCAATCAAAATCACAGTACCCTGTCAATTCTGTAATAGATCCTCTCTTCAAAAAGATCCCAAGACCTGATGATCTCTTGATGTACCTCACAATTCTAAGAGCATCTTCCCAATATGAAACTTTGGGATGTTGCATGAATTGGCTCAATAGCTGCACACTAAAGCATATGTCTGGCCTTGTAATTGTCAAATAAAGCAGTTTCCCAATCAATTTTTGATAAGTCGTTACATCATCTAGTTCAGGATGTGTAGGATCACCATTGTGTTGATCATACTCTAGACTAGTCAGCTTATACTGAAACTCAAGAGGAGTGCTCACAGGCTTAGCCCCATTCAGTCCAGTCTCTGACAGCAGTCTCAAAGCATACTTCCTCTGATTAAGCAACATACCATTCTTATATATCAACACTTCTATCCCTAAAAAATATCACAGATCTCCTAAATCTTTCATATTGAAGTTTTGGTTGAGAGTGGTCTTGGCATCTAGAATGAGTTGTGAATTGCTCCCAGTGATCAATAAATCATCAACATAGACCAATATCACCACTATATTTGATCCCTTTTTATTTATGAACAAGGAATGATCATGGACACTCTGATCATACCAGATGTCAACAAGGCATCAGTGAGTTTTATGTTCCATTGCCTAGAGTCCTGCTTTAAACCATAGAGTGACTTCTTGAATTTGCACATCTTATTCTCCCCATGCCTTTGGAAATTCAAAGCAAAAGCCATGCAAATATCTTCATGAAGACCTCCTTGTAGAAATGCACTTTTAACATCAATTTGGTAAAGATCCCAACCATGGGATGCTGCCAAACTGATCAAGGTCCTTAGTGTGACCATCTTAGCTATTGGAGAGAATGTCTCTTGATAATCAAGACCATATCTCTGAGTGTATACCTTTGCAACCAGCCTGGCCTTGAATCTGTCTACTTCACCATTGGACTTCTACTTAATTTTATATACCCACTTGGAACCAATTGCCTTCTCACCAGAGGACAAATCTTCAATGGACCAAGTGTGATTATCATCTAAGGCTTTAATTTCTTGCTGCATAGCTTTAATCCATTTGGGATCCTTGGATGCTTCCTTAAAGGACTGTGTCTCAACCATAGCTAAACAAAAACCAGCATAATTCTGATATCCTGGAGACAGATGATCATAACATGGGTGATTAGTGATGGAATAGAGACTAGTCTTATTGGGAAGAACTTAATCTTTGATCCAGACAGGTGGTTTGGTTGTTCTTCTTGTCTTCCTGGGATCAAGGGGCTCAGTAGTAGCATGCTCTTTATCAGTCATGCTGGTGTTATCTCTGTCTTCATGATCTGTAATTGTGTCTATTGGAGAAGCCACACATGAAGGTGCATCATCATCCAACATTTTAGCATCCTGCATCTCAGGCATCACTGATGTATTCAAAGGTGCAACAACATCCTGTGTCTGATGCACTGCTGATTCATCCACAGTTGGATCAAGCACAATAGGTGTTGCATCTTCTAAAGTGTCTACAACAACAACAACAACAACATACCCAGTGTATTCCCACAGCGTGGGGATCTTCTAAAGTGTCTATATCTGAAATAAAAGGTGACAGTAATGGTAATTGTTCCTTTCCCTGGGCTCTCATATCTTTGAAGGGGAACCTATGTTCTCTGAATACAACATCTCTACTGACAAAAACTGATTTAGACTCCAGATCATACAACTTGTACCCATTCTGTGGGAAGAAAATCCTATCAAAATAGCTTTCTTGGCTCTTGCTATAAATTTATCTCATCTTGGTAATGTGCTAGAAAAACACAACAACCAACGACTCTAATATAATCAAGGTTTGGAGGCTTCCCAAACAACAACTCATAAGGTGCCTTCCCATTTAGTACCACAGTTGGCAACCTGTTGATCAGATAAATTGCAGTTATTACACAATCACCCCAAAACTTGCTTGGAACATATGATTGCAACTTTAATGCCCTTCCCATTTCTAAGATGTGCCTATGCTTTCTTTCTGCCACACCATTTTGTTGGGGTGCATATGGACAACTACATTGATGAATGATTCTTGAACTAAGTAATAACTCATGCATTTGATTATTAAAAAATTTAGTCCCATTGTCAGATCTCAAAGTTTTTATTCCAATGCCAAAATGATTACAGATCATCGATATGAAAATCCTCAACACTACTACTACATCTTTCTTAGACTGCAATAAAGTAACCCGGGTTAACCTATTCTAATCATCCACAATAGTCAGAAAATAATGCTTCCTATCATAGGTGGGATGACTATGAGGTCCCCAAATATCCATATGTACAAGCTCAAATATGCTAGTTGACTTAGAGCTGCTAACAGGAAACTGCAACCTACACTGCTTAGCTAAAGGGCAAATCAAGCAATCTTGGTGAACAGATACATTTACATTATTATTTATTAGAGGAATGTGCTTCATGGTTGTAACTGAAGATGTCCTAGTCTGAGGTGCCACAATGTATGCTCCTCCTTCCTTTTATCTTTTATTACAGCTCCTATCACTGGTGTAGACTGATGCTTCAAAATATAAAAGCCTTCTGTCTCTCTACCAATCCCAATCACCTCCCTACTAAAGAGAGCCTGCAACACACATAGACCAGGATAGAAAAACACCATACACTGAAGATCCTTGGTGAGTTTAGACACAGATAACAAGTTGAATTTAAAATCTGGAACATGCAGGACATTCTTCAAGGAATAATTTCCTAATATTACTGCTTCTCCAATGTGTTCTATATGAATTTTGTTCCCTGTAGGTATCTGTACCCTATTATTTTCATAAGCTTTCAATGATCTACACTTATTCAACAATTGTTCATAATATGTTATATGATGTATGCACCAGAGTCAATAATCCATTCATCACCTGCATCATTATTCTGCAAAACATTCATAACTGCAGCTGCATTAGCTTTACAACTTCCTTTTGGAGGTGGATCAATCATTCTCACCACTTGATCATACTTCTCTTTTGTAAATTATCCTCCTGGAAAATGCCACTGAGTTCCAACTTGTCCACCTGTGGTACTCCTTTGCTCTGTGATGGAGTTATTAGCATAAGGCTTGAAGCTTTCTCCTGATCCTTTCTTCTTGATCTTGAAATCAGCAGGAAAGCCTACTATTCTATAACAATTTTCTTTTGTATGACCTTTATAACCACAATGCTCACATATGAGTCCTGGCTTCTTAACCTGTGAATTATAAGGCTTATAGCTTCTACTTTCTTAACTACTCTAGCCTTGGAAGTTATCATTTCTCCCTACAAGTATAGCTAATGGCTCCTTTCCTCCATCCAACACTCCTAGCTTACACTGCCTCTCCTCTTGAATAGCCATTTCATAGGCTTGATTAACACTAGAAATTATAGAATTAAGCAGTATAGTGCTCCACACTTGAGCATAGCTTTCATTCAATCCTACCAGCAATTGTAGTAGTCTGTGCCTGATGTGCTCATTATAAGGTCCAGATTCTTCACAATTACACAAAGAAGGAGGAACCATCATATCAATCTCATCCCATAGATCTTGTATCTTAGAGTAGTAAGATGTAACTATATCAGTTCCCTGAGTCAACATACTGATTTCCTTCCAAATGTGAAAAATTCTGGTTAGATTAGACTTATCAAACCTCTCCTTGAAATCACTCCATATCTTCTTTGAGCTTGTAGCATAGACTATGCTTGTAAGCAATTCAGGTGCTACTGCTGCACCGATCCATGATGGAATCACTGCATCACACCTCTCCCATTTGATCACTTGTATGAACTCTTTGCACAGGTTCTGTCAACAAATTCGAGCTTGTTTTTCACCAGCAATGCTAAACGCATCGATCTGCTCCATACTCCATAGTTTTCAGGTCCTATAAGCTTCATAGGGATTAAAGCAACACCAGGAGTATTTGATGCTTGCAAATGCAATGGATGATTATGATCTGTCTGTGGATCTACTACAGGATCCTCTCTTGTCTGTGAAGTTTGGATTTCCACCATTGTCGAAAATCTAGCTGTTCGATCTATGGTGTCTATGGGAATTTCTACTCCTATTGATTTTCGATCTTAACTAGAAGCTCTGATACTATGATAATTTTTTGTATTCCAGTTTTACTAATACACATGCAAGCAGAGAAAAGAAAGAATGAAAAAATAGAGAGAATTGGAACACTACATATTTTTTAATTGTGATTCAAAATGATATGAAAGCTAAGAGTATTACAAATGAATCCCCTCTAATATATAGAAGGGCCACCGACTCAGCCTAACAACCCATGTGACTCAGCACGTGCTTATTAACTTATTGCTAACAGTATTTATAACTAACGGTTTAACAGTAATCATCAACTAATTATAAAACACTGCTGCCTCTGCTCTTCTTCTCCTTTCTTTTTCGCCGATTCTTAACTGATGAACTCCAAAAATAAAAAATAGATAATTGAGTGGTAAAGTACTGTTGAGTGAATCAGCAAATAAAGAATGATTCCAGTTCTAAAATTTTCAGAAAGTTAAAAATCATGATGCTATTGGAATGGAGATGGTGCAAAGATGGAGGAGTCTGTAGTGGCCACTCTAAAATTCTGGTATGTCTACAATGGTTGAGTTGAATCACAGATAATTGGCTCTAAAAATCATAAATGTTAGGATTTACTTGAATATTCTATTTGGTAAAATTTTATTGGAGAATTATGGTTACTTAAATTCGTGTTGCCACTAAAGAGTTGTTTAGGATCCCTAAATTTTGAGGCCTTAAAGGTTTTTAATAGTGAAATTTATAGTTTTAGTTTCTCTCCAATAATATTGAAGATTGTAAAAAAGTACAAAATCTATATAAAAAGAAAGAAAGAAAATTATCTACTTTTTAACATAAATATTTTAAAAATTTTAACGAAACCACATAAATCTTCATAGTAATAAATGATATTCTTACAATAACATTCAAGGTAATATATTGAAAACACATGACTAACATCTTATTAATTTGAATTAATCTTTACTATTATAAATAATAATATTACTATGTGAAGTATAATACTATACTAAAAACAACAATTATGAAAAATCAAAAAAGGCAGTACTATTTTTTTTTGTGTATGTATATGTATATACTTCAAGCCTCAAATTAAAATTTGACTTTAGGCCACTAATTCTATTGAGACGTCTTGAAATAATTTGCCAAGAAATATTACGTTTTTGAGTTTATGGCAAGTTCAAAGCAAAGCCAAAAAGTTCCTAAAGCATGAAATGTTTTAATGGCTGAAACTACTTGGGGAATTACAGGTGCCCGTTTCAATACTTATACAATGTCCTGAATGGTTTTGCCTTGTGCATGAAGCTCCTTCATCATCGTGTCCATAACAGAGTTCCGTAGCATTGTAGAAGCAATTTGATTGAACAAATCAGTAGCACCCAACTCATCTACCACCCAATTATCACTGTCTAAATTGAAAACCACTCAAATTCCCGCCATGAATGAAACAAAGTAAATTAGAGAGAAAAAATCTTTATTTTTTTCTCAACACAAACAATTGATTGAGATTTGAGGTTGAAGTGTTAAAAACAGGAGAACGAAGGGAGCTTTATATAGTATAAAAAGTGTTAAGGGTTTGTCCATTCCAATTAGGAAAAGGAAACGAGTACATGGTAAGTTTAAATTTGATGTGTATTCTGTTTTTTTTTTTGGAAACTTGGGCGGAAAGAAACTAAAAGGAAATATAGGTTGTGTTTGGTTTATTGTATTTATCATATTTTGTTTTGCACGCCTCTTAAGAAAATATTTATTAGAGAGTAATTTGACTAAATTATCTTTATTTATTAATTTTGTCAATTTAATACTTTTTTATTTTGCACTACGTTAATATCTCTCCATATTTGTGGCTAAGGGTAAAGATGAAAATAAACAACTAATTATACCTTGATTTTTTAAAATGACAATTATTCCCTTCGTCCATCTTTACTTGTCCACTATTGACTTGATACACGCCTTAAGAAACCAGAAATAATGGGGGTAATTTGCTATATTATTTTTTCAATATAATAAATTTAATGCTTTAAAATATATAATGGATAATGAATAGTATTTAATGGCAAGGGTAAAATGGTTATTAGATGATAAATTATCTATTGGTTTTTGCAAACTGGATACGTATTATTGAACATTTATTTTTAGTATACTGGACAAGTAAAGATGGATAGAGAGTAAATTCAATCACTTACTTTTAGTAAGGACGATAAGTAAATGTCACAACCCAAAACATCGTGAGTGGCACCAACCCGAACCCCTCCCTCCCCCTGATGAGTGGACCAATACCGACCCTATATTTAGCAAAATCTAACAGTTCAAAATCAGTTGCAATAATGTAAACTAACATTCATATTCAAAACCAACACTAAATAAGAATCCTGCAGAAAGCTGGCCCTAGAATCTGAAAGTCACCGTACCAAAATATTCTATCAATCGTCTAAAAGGAAATCGGGATGCAACCCCAAATAATTAAGAGTTTAAGACCAAAATAAGTGAGCTACAACTAAATAAAGAAAACAAGGTAGCTCTCACCCTTGAGATCTGAAATCGCTGAGATTACAAGTGCGGTCGCGTGTCAGCCTCCGGAAGATGTCATGTACTCACAAAAAGAAAAGCAAGTGCAGAATCAGTATACAACCACCGTGTACTAGTAGGATCATCGACCAGCTCCAATAAATAAAATATGAACAATAAACTAAAGTTAAGTAAAGCAAAGTAAACATGTAAACAAGCTAACAGTAAAACTAGACTACAAGTCTATTCCTTAGCTTATCAATCACATGGAACCTATTAACAACCATTGACAACACCCAATGACAATAGCATATATCCTTTTTACATAACTCGGACCCACCAAGGATCCCTAGAATACTATCTATGTGTTAAACATGCATCCCTGGTCTACATTAAGACCAACGTCACATAAAAATAGAATCACCCAGCCTCTCATGAATCATATGCAATAATCACAATTCAAGAATACAACCCGGTACAGTCATGGAATTATTGACAAAATACAATCAATGCAAGTAAATTAATATTGTATCAGGCGTGGTACCCGAGCCAACCATTGTGAATCCCATACCAGGCATGGTACCCGAGCCAATCGAAAAGTATCCCATACCAGGCGTAGTACCTGAGCCAACCAATATGTAACCTGTACCAGGCGTGGTACGAGGCAACCGAATGTCACACAAAATCCAATCAATCAAGAAACAATGAACAAAGACACACTTATAGACCAACAAGCAACAAAATAAGTTCATTTCACAAGACTAATAACCGGATAGCAGACATTCATAATCTCATTCGCTAAGCATGCAACTCACACAATACTAAGCGATAGTACATGAACACATATTGCATATTGGGTAATCAATAACTATCACCTACATCGAATTACACAAAAGCTCTACTGGACCAGAGCCTTCACGTGTTTCGAAGCCTGTGCTTGTTCTTGGTCTAAAAATAATTACAAGATACTAAAATCAGTCCACATAACGTACTAATTACCTGAATTATGCAAATATCCCAATTTTCAGGCCAAATTATGATCATTACACCCATTCTAGGGCTTTCCCACCATAAATTCACCTAGTTCATCATTTTTACGGATACATATAGAGAATTATGGCTAATTGATCATAACCCAACAATAATATCAAGACCCAAGAACTTCTATGCACTAGAATCCACTTTTTCTCCGGATTCTACCATTCCTAGGTCAATCTAAACCTTCTCCTACGCTCACAACTATCAATTCTACAATGTAGAAAAAATAGTATTAAGTTAAGAGAGTAGAAACCTTACCTTTGGAGCAAAAAATAGTGAAAAACGAGTAAGGCTCACCCAAAATTGCCCTTGCCCTTCTCCAAAATATTCTTGATAAAAAATGAATGTTTTGAGGAAGTTTCTGCATTAAATCCCATCTCAGTCCACTATAGGGGTTCGTACACCACTATAGCGCTGCCGCTATAGCGGAACCAACCGTTATGGTGGTGCTAACCAAAGTTAACTTCCGTTATAGCGAAAATTATTCCGCTATAGTGGAGGCTGCTACCGCACTGTGTCAACCGCCATGGCAATTCAAATGGGACAAATAGTCATAAAGTTCTCCAAAAGTGACCATTTTACAATACACATTAAATCCTCGACGTCCTAGAACAACCCTTTCACATCAACCTTGATACCGGGAGTTCTACTCACCCGAATTCACTTCCGAAAAGTCGCCCGGACTCCTCTATGTCTTGACTAACAGAAAAACTAGCTCACTACAAGATACATTATCCAATTCTTACCTGGATTATCCTAGACCATACCTTGCTCAGAAACTATCTAAGACTAGCCTATCCCAAAAATTTTAACTCCCAAATGGGGAAGTTTTCTAACCCAAAACTTGGCACAAAATATTTACCTGTAATGATAGACCCGGTCATTACAACAGATGCCAATTTACCAATTGTTCATCCCCGAATGATCAAAACCTGAAAAGATGAAATAAAAGACGGAAAAGTATAGTACCTGAATCCTCAAACAAGTGAGGGTACTTGTCATGTATGTCTCTCTCGGTTTCCCAAGTATCTTCCTCAACCGGATGATACTTCCATTAAACTTTCACAGATTTAATCTCCTTTGTCTTCAACTTTCGAACATTTTGATCAAGAATCACAACCGGTTCCTCTTCGTACTAAAGATCCTTGTCTAGTAATATCTTATCACATTTAATGATGTATTCCCCATCCCCATGATACCACTTCAACATGGATACATGAAAGACTGGATGTACACCGGATAAACTAGGTGGCAATGCTAGCATGTAAGCCACCGGCCCTATAATTTCCAGAACCTCGAACGGACTGATATACCAAGGGCTAAGCTTTCCCTTCTTGCCAAAATGCATAACCCCCTTCATTGGTGACACCTTCAATAATACTTGCTCACCAACCCAAAAATCCATGTCTCTTACCTTGCGGTATGCGTACTCTTTCTGCCTGCTCTGGGCTGCTAGCATCTTGGTCTGAATGCCCCTTACTTTTTCATGCGCTTCCCTTACCAAGTCTACGCCCAGATGATTCATATTGCCTGCCTCAAACCACCCTATGGGTGATCTACATCCCCTCCCATACAGGGCCTCGAATGGTGCCATGTCAATACTGGAGTGGTAGTTGTTGTTGTATGAGAAATCACACAACGGAAGAAACGGGTCCCAATGACCCCCGAAGTCAATCACACATGCTCTCAGCATATCTTCCAACACTTGGATTATCCTCTCCGGTTGACCGTCTGTCTGAGGATGGAATGTTGTGCTGAAAGTGAGTTAAGTGTCCAACTCTTCATGTAACTTACCCCAGAACCTAGAGGTAAACTGCGTACCCCTGTCTGAAATGATGGATAGTGGTACCCCATGCAGTCTCATGATCTCCTTAATATCGATCTTAGCCAACTTCTATGAATTATAGTCCACTCTGACCAGAATGAAATGAGCTGATTTGGTCAGCCTTTCCACAATGATCCAAATCGAGTCATACTTTCCCAAAGTCTTGGGAAGTCCCACCACAAAATCCATGGCTATCCTTTCCCACTTTCACTTGGGAATGGGCATTCTCTGAAGTAGTCATGCAGGCTTTCGCTGCTCATACTTCTGTTGACAATTCCGACACTTGGACACAAATTCAGTTGTGTCCCTTTTCATCCCAGGCCACAAGTAAAGTTGCCTCAAATCCCTGTACATCTTAGTTACGCCTAGATGAATCGAATACCATGAACCATAAGCCTCTGCCAACACTTTAAGAATTATGTCATCAACCCGAGGAACACAAATCCTTTCCCTGAAGTTCATCACCCCTTCAGAGTCCAATGTGGCATCCCGGGACTCTTCAGATATTACCTTGCTCTGAAGCTTGTTCAACTGTGCATCTTGAAACTGCTTGGCCTATATTTCTTCTATGAAAGTGGATTTGAACTCGATACTGGCCAATGCCCCACCCTATTTTGAGATGTCCAGTTGCATGAACTTAGATTCTAGACCCCGAATCTCCTTTGCCAATGGTCATTTGGACACCCTCAAACAAGCCAAACTGCCCATGCTGACTGTTTTCCGGCTCAATGTGTCTGCCACCATATTAGCCTTAACCGAATGATACTGGATTGTCACATCATAATCTTTTAACAACTCCATCCACCTTATATGCCTCAGATTCAAGTCCTTCTGAGTGAATACATGTTGCAGACTGCGATGATCAGTGAACACTTCACACTTGACACCATAGAGATAGTGTCTTCAAATCTTGAGTGCAAACACCACCGTTGCCAACTCCAAGTCATGGGTTGGATAATTTTTCTCATGAGCCTTCAACTGCCTAGAGGCATAAGCTATGAAATTCATGTTCTGCATTAACACAATAGCCAAACCTGAATGTGAAGCATCACAATAGACAATGAAATCCTTACCTTCAACCGGAATGAAAGAATGGGAGCTATAGTAAAAAGTGTCTTGAGCTTTTGAATGCTCTCCTCACACTTGTCGGACCATATAAATGGTACCTCTTTCTGAGTCAACCTTGTCAAGTGAGTAGCAATGTATGTAAAATCCTTGACAAACTTGTGGCAATACCCTGCAAGACCTACAAAACTCCTCACCTCAGTCATAGAGTTAGGCCGGACCTAACTCTTAACTGCCTCAATCTTCTGGGGATCCACCATCACACTTTTTTCTGACACCACATGCCCTAAGAAGGCGACTGAAGTCAATCAAAATTCATACTTGGAGAACTTCGCATAAAGTTTTTGGTGCCTCAAGATATCTAACACAATGTGGAGGTGCTTAGCATACTCTTCCCTACTCGTGGAGTAGATCAAGATATCATTTAAAAACACAATGACGAACGAATCCAAGTAATTATAAACACAATGACGAACGAATCCAAGTAAGACTTAAATACCTTATTCATCAAACTCATGAATGGTGCTAGCGCATTGGTCAACCCAAACGATATCACTAGGAACTCGTAATGCCCATACCGAGTCTGAAAAGCAGTCTTAGGGATGTCCTCAGGACTAATCTTTAATTGATGGCACCCTGACCTTAAGTCAATTTTTAAAAACACAGAAACACCCTATAGCTGGTCAAAGAGATCATTTATACGGGGTAAAGGGTACTTATTCCGGATGGTAACCTTGTTCAATTTCCTGTAGTCTATGCACATCCACATACTACCATCCTTCTTTTTCACAAACAAGACTGGAGCACCCCATGTTGAAGCACTGGGATGAATAAAACCCTTATCTAAGAGTTCTGAAGTTGAGTCTTAAGTTCCCTCAACTCTGCCAGAGCTATACGATATGGTGGAATGGAAATTAGGCGAGTGCCCGACTCCAAATCTATACAGAAATTGATATCTATATCTGAAGGCATACCAGGCAGGTTCACCGAAAACACCTCCTGAAACTCTGAAACAACCGGAACTAACTCAATCAATGGGGATTCCACACTATCATCCCGGAGATGAGCCAAGAAGGCCAAACACCCTCTCCCCACTAGCTTCTTTGCCCGAACAAATGATATGATTTTAGTTGGCTTAGGCTTGTACACACCTTCCCACTCTAGCCTATCCTTACCCGTAATTTCTAGAGCCACAGTCTTAGTATTATAATCAATATTGTATGATAAAGAGACAACCAAGTCATGCCCAAAATAACATCAAAGTCTAACATGTCCAGAATAACCAAATCTACCCAAGTCTGCAACCCCATAAACACCACAGGACAAGTACGATAAACATGAGTCACTATCACTGACTTTCCAATCGGGGTAGAAATATGGATAGGGGAATCAAGGACATCACGAATCAAATCCAGACCCAAGGCAAAATTCATAGAAATATAAAAGTACGTAGAACCTGGGTCAAAAAGTATGGAAGCCATCCTATCACAGACAAGAATGGTACCTGTGATCACTGCGTCTAATTTCTCGGCCTCAGATATGAATTCCGGAACCTTACCACCACCCAACAACACAATGGAAACCTTCTCTTAGCCCTTAGTAAGACTGACGACTATATTCTTTCCACTTACATTCCCAAACACCGCAGCTAGGAGTCCCTGATTCTTATTACTTGTTGTTTCCAAACCTTTTCTCGGTTCCCCGAACCTTTCATTTTATTTTACCAAGACGACAGCAACAAGCATATTATATGCATCACTAACCAGCCACTTACTTCACGCAAACCAAATTCCCATAATAACTAGTATCCAATCCGCCAGACTCTGTGCCCGGAGGCCTAAAACATGAAATCTCCATTCCACTATACGATGAATACAGAATGTAAACAGGTCTAACTACTCATGAAAACCTAGCCTACCTGGATGTCAAGCAGCTGCAATCGTGCATTTCTGGCTCCGTGAAGGCATTTTGGGCTGAACGATGGTCCTGGAATCTGCTATTCCACGCCTCTCAAGCCATGACCCCTCCTCCT
Source organism: Jaltomata sinuosa (assembly GCA_003996215.1). Taxonomy (NCBI): domain Eukaryota; kingdom Viridiplantae; phylum Streptophyta; class Magnoliopsida; order Solanales; family Solanaceae; genus Jaltomata; species Jaltomata sinuosa. The sequence continues at coordinate 580,063 of QJPP01000552.1, forward strand.
CATGATTCCCTAGCCTTGGAGCAGCATGGGAGGGTTTTTGGAGAAACCCTTGTATGTTTTCTAACTAAGGAGGAGAAGCTTTTTAATAAAATCCCATTCTGAGGCTACTACCTCCCGTCGTTCCGCTATAGCGGTCTAACCCTCCGCTATAGCGGTTGTGCTATAGTGGAATAATTACTGCTATAGCGGAGTGACGGCAGCCCGAATTATTTCCAATAATCAGAAATTTTCCCATGACGTCACCCTACTTTCTTCAAACATATTTTTAATCATTTTTCCCAAATTTATGAAATCGGAAAAATGTGTATAACAATGGACCCAGTCGTTACAGATACGTAGGCAGCCCTTCTTGGGTTCGGTATCTCTTATTCAAAAATTTTAAAAAATTCTTTTAAGAATAACATCTTTGACTTGGTTGGTTCCAAAACAGTTAGAAATGTGCAAAATAATTTATTGACAATGTTGATTTTAGGTGAATCATAGATTATTTTGGTACTTGTTAGTCGTATCTTTGTGACACTAGAAAATATTCTCTTACATGCATCAAAAATAGGAATAAAACTACCCTCATTATTTCATGTGCATTGTGTGGTAAGCTTTTACATTAATTTCAACTGCATTGTATTGCTGATCTAGAACTTGGCCTGAATGTTGGTTGAGGCGAAATCCTGAGTAATATTTGATTTGAGAAAGGATCGTAGGCCTTTTTTGACCCGTTTGTGCCTTTCATTACTTACTAAATGACATTAATCCTTAGCATGTACCCCTTTGAGTCTGAAGTCTCTTTTTTGGACAACCACAACTTAACCAATACCCTTCTGAGTGCTTACATGCACTATCTCTCTCTTGGCCCGACCTCTTTGAGCGCACTGAGGATATGCAAATTACATGAGAAGATTCAAGTTTGAAGCTGTCAAAAGCAAAAAATGTTGCATCCCTGAAAGTCAAGGATACAAAATGACTTCAAAAAAAAAGGAGTCAAAACTCTCTGCAAGGTCAAGACAAGGAGAAATAACAAAGAAAAACACTCCAATAATAATGGAGAAGTTAAAGAAAGAAGAAGACATCAGAAAAAGAGAGAGAAGACTCCGACAAGCAAAGATTCAAAAGAAGTCAAAATAAAAGAAAGGGACAACGAAAAGTTCAAGCGCCAAAAGTGCAACAAAAGCACAAATTCAGTTCAACGCTCAAGGAGGGATTAAGTCACTTTTATACCAAATGAATACCCTACCCATCCCTAAGCCTACATTACAAGCCGATTACAAGCCCTACATGATCTCATTTCAAATGTTCTCACATTAGTGGAGATTTACATGAAGGTCAAGCATATGGCATCACAATTGCATGCATTGAACATTTTTCTGAGTGTGAGTGTACTTTGAAAATGTTCTCAAATCAAAATATTTCAAATGTGTGCAAATGAGAATTTTCTTGTGGTGAGGGCACTTGAAACATGATGATAGGTATAATTCAAAACCTTTATTTGAAGCAAGACGAACAAATCTTGTCGATACTTAGGTATGTTTGAGGTACCACTTGAAGCTATAGGAATTATCTCGAAGCCAATCTTTGTTAAATGAGAAGCAAATGAGCGAAATTTTCATGCAATGCTAATTGTTGGTACCAACTAGTATCGAGATTTGATTCTCTCTTCACATGCTTCTTTGTTCAAAATAAAACTGGGTCAAGCACCCACCTAGTAAATACTTGTCAAATGGCATTTCCTTGTTAAAATTGTTGTAAACTTGTCAAACTGTCATGTTGAGTTGTTACCTTGTAAAATTGACATATTTTTTAAAATTGGATTGTCGTCCCATTCAAAATGACATATTTTTTAAGTTGGATAGTCACTTTTGTATTTGTGATGTGTTATGTTGAATCGTCACCTCTTTCATTGTGAAATATTGCATTTGCTACTAATAAGTTTAGTGCAGATGGTTATGAGACACATTGGGTTGTCACCTCATTAAAAGTGACATATCAAATTCAAGTTGGGTCATCCGCCTTTCAATGAGACACGCTGGGTTGAAGTGACATATCAAATTCAAGTTAGGTTGTCAGCCTTTCAATGAGACATGTTGGGTTATCACCTCGTTCAAAGTGACATATCAAATTCAAGTTGGGTTGTCCGTCTTTCAATGAGACACGTTGGATTGTCACCTCGTTCAAAGTGACATATCAAATTTAAGTTGGGTCATTCGCCTTTCAATGAGACATGTTGGGTTGTCACCTCGTTTAAAGTGACATATAAAATTCAAGTTGGGTCGTCCGCCTTTCAATGAGACATGTTGGGTTGTCACCCCGTTCAAAGTGACATATCAAATTTAAGTTGGGCCATCCGCCTTTCAACGAGACACGTTGGGTTATCACCTCGTTCAAAGTGATGTATCAAATTCAAGTTGGGTCGCGCACCTTTCAATGAGACACGTTGGGTTGTCACCTCGTTCAAAGTGACATATCAAATTTAAGTTGGGTCATTCACCTTTCAATGAGACATGTTGGGTTGTCACCTCGTTTAAAGTGACATATAAAATTCAAGTTGGGTTGTCCTCTTTTCAATGAGACATGTTGGGTTGTCACCCCGTCCAAAGTGACATATCAAATTTAAATTGGGTCGTCCACCTTTCAACGAGACACGTTGGGTTATCACTTCGTTCAAAGTGACGTATCAAATTCAAGTTGGTTCGTCCGTCTTTCAATGAGACATGTTAGGTTGTCACCTCATTCAAGGATTTCATAGTAGACGGAGAGTGGAGGGTGGATAAACTACAGAGCCATATCTCTGAAGAAATGACATCATATATTGTAGAAAATATCAAACCTTCCATAAGCTCTGAGAATATAGACAAAGCATGGTGGATGGGGAACAACAAAGGAAGCTTTACAATGAAATCAGCATACAAAAACCTGAGACACAGAAAGGAGGCAATTGTGTGGATAAATTGTTTTTGGATCAAGGGTCTACCTTTTAAGATTGCATTCTTTTTGTGGAGAGTATGTAGGAAAAGAATAGCAACTGATGATAATCTTAAAAGGATGAGGACCAGTTTGCTTCTTGTGCAGGTATCAAAATAGAAGGGTTACAACTTCAGCAGCTTATTCTCAAATGGTGGGAACATAACGCAAATCCTAAGTTGCAGCACATACTGAAAGCAACCCCTGCTATAATCATGTGGGAACTTTGGAAGAGGAGAAATGCCATCAGATATGGAAAGGAGGTATCTTACAACAAAATGTACTACCAATGCCAATTGATAGTACATCAGCTGATAAGAGCCAAATTCCCGTGGTTCAGAAATATCCCTTCACATTGGGAAGGAATGGTTGACATGCTACAAGTATATAAGCCTACACTTCACTATCATATAGTCAAGTGGAGCTTTACGGAGGAAGGATGGGTCAAGTGTACTACAGGTGGGGCTAGCAAAGGAAATCCAGTCAGAGTTCCTATGGTTTTTGTGTAAGAAACAGCTCAGGAGATCTCTATATGCAGAAGCACAAACACTAGGAACACCTACCAACATGGAGGCAGAACTAATGGCAATTTGGAGAGGTCTGAAATTTTGCAAGGAGCAGAGGTACCATCTAATACATCTTGAGACAGACTCATTGAGTCTCAAGAAGATGATACAAGGGGAATGAAAGATACCTTGGGAGCTAATTGAAAAGATAGAGGAGGTAAGGAGGTTCATAGAATAGGGTACAATCAACATCAGCCATAGATTCGGAGAAGCCAATAAGTTAGCAGAATACATCACAAACACAACCTTTAATAATGAAGCAATGCAGCAATATAATGATTTTAATCAACTACCAAGCATGGGAAGGAAATTGTTTAACATGGACAAAAGGCAGACCCCATCAATCAGAATTAGAACAAGGAAGATCCTATTAACAAACAACAGTCGAGCATGAACATTACAGGAAAGCAAGGAAAAGCCACAGAGTCTCATAGCTATTATATATACAAAACAGTTTGTGGCCACTTCAAGGGAAAAATAGCTATGAGAAAATTAACTAGCCTAAGTTATGTCAACCAACAAAAAGTGATACATTCTCCAGCAAAAAGCAAGAGCAAAAGAAACAGATCTGAAGATTATAGTCTGTATTCAACAAGGAGTTCGAGAATAAGGAGACCGGGAGCGACTTGTTTTTCTCCACCACTGTTTCAGCTGAGGAAAGAAAGAACATACACACAGAGAACAAAAGAAGAAATAAAGAGAGGCAGGGTAGAAAACCTACAAGGAACTACAATGGTGAAATGCAAGGTTCAAGCTCTTTATCGAGTTGCAATCAAACCCATGGGATTCCACCAGACGGTACACCTGAAAAGGAAGTGGGTCAAGCTCAGGAAGAGACGGAAGAAAAGAAGAAAAGCAAAAGGTACCTCACCCTTGCAAGCTGAGCAAGAAAGAAGAGATCCACTGGTGATTGAGCAGATTGATCACCTACAAGAGAAGAAGGAGGAGACCAGTGTTTGGATGGGCAACCGAAAACATCTTCAAAAGCGACGTGAAAGAGAAAGAGTAGAGAAGAAGACTAAAGAACAAAATAGGAAACCCTATTTGTTAGGGACATATTTTATTCACCTGAACCCGGTCACTTTTGGTCCAAGTCAGGTTTTATATATCGTTGTTTTGTTTTTTTATTTTCGCTTGGACTCAATTTGAGCCCAACAGACGATTAATTTAATAAAAAGAACTCCAGTTCAAAATTTACTTAAAAAAAAGATCTCCCTCCGACCAGTTAATAGGATGCGTTTCCAGCACCACCACGACCTGCTCCTCATGCTCAATGATCTGGACCATCTCTTTTATGGTTTGGGTCAGGACCGCAAATACCTCAATTGGAAACTTTGACGTATCGCCCATTTTTTATGGGCGATCGTGGAGAGGCTGAATCTGGAGCCCAGTAACTACGTCACCCCCCACCACCACCACCATCTCCTTAGTTTAGTTTTATTTTTATGTTTGGTTGTTCTATTTCTAGTTTATTGCAAAGAAGCTTTCATGGTTAGGGATTTTGTTAGATGAAAGCTTCTTCCTTTTGTCCTTTTTGCCCAAGTTGGTGTTGATATTATATTAAATATGTAGCAATGAACAAATGAATACAACCAATTTCAGTTTCCTACATATTGTTGCCATTTTATTATTTCTGAATTTTGCATCTGTTAGCAATTTATATATTGTCATAGATAATGAATCTAGTCTAACATCGATTAGATAAATTTATACTAAATAAATTAAGCGGTGTATAGGGTCTACACTTGATTGAGATCATTATTCATGCTAGATAGTCTATATAATCGATGAATTCCAGTGTACGGATTGGTGCAATAGTTAAAAAATATTAGTATATAGCAAAAAAAAAGTAAATAACTAAATAAATTATATTATATTGAGGATCATCGCTTGGGTCAACTGAAAATCTTAGACTGCACGCTTTGTCAATAATATACCGTATGAGTTTATAGCCCTTACTAGCATATTATCAAAAAAAAAAGAAATAATTAATTAATAAAAAAATAAATTATTAAAATTTACACAATTAAATGAGTTGAAACAAGTCATATGATCATATAAGAGTCCACGTAAATTGAGGACGGTGATTAGAGATGTGTGAGAATAAGTAGTGATTATACAATCAACATCCTTAGAGTAATATTTACCAAAGCACAATAAGTATATTATGTGAGGATTTCATTTGTTTAACCACAACTCATCCTCATACATCTCTAATCGTCATCCCCAATTTACGTGAACTCTTATATGATCATATGACTTGTTTAAACTCATTTAATTGTGTAAATATCAATTATTATTATTTTTTATTAATTAATTATTCTCTCTTCTAAAATTCTACTAGTTATGGTCTATACATAAGTATCCTAATCTAGTAGATTTATTATGGATGAAGGTCTTAGTATAGGTGAGACTATACATAGTTTGGTCCTCGACCATCTAAGGATCCCTAAGACATCATCTATGGTGTTTAACATGCAATCCCGGTCTATATAAGAATCACTCCAGCATTTAAACACAATAATTCAACCACTCATAGACCAACATGTAATAATTACATCACGAGAAATAAACTCAATTCACTCATGGAACCAACACACAGAAACACAACCAAATATGTACCAGGCGTGGTACCCGAGTCAGCCATAATAGAACCTATACCAAGGATGGTATTCGAGCCAACCGATAGATATACCATACCAGGCGTGGTACCCGAGCCAACCGATAACCTGTATCTTGCGTGGTACCCGAGCCAACCGAAGAATCAGAGATATCATACAATCACAAACACAATGAATACAACTACACTTGTAAAATCAACAACCATTAAGACAAGTTCATTGCATGAGATTGACAGCAAGATATCATTTCACATTCATTCCCTTCTTCCCTAAACACGTATTGTACAAGCAATACTAATGTAATAGTTAACATGCATACATAACGTAATTTGGAAAATAATTTAACAATCACCTACCTCAAATCAAGCATGAATGCTCTATTGGACCTGAGCATTTCCCTTTCTTGAAGCTCTAGCTTGATCTTGTTCTAAAAATAATAACATAAACACAAAATCAACCCCAAATGGCCTAAATATTCCCGGGTTATATCTTAATCCCAAATCCCAGGCCAATTCTATGATCATTCCACCCACCTCAGGGTTTCCCCACCAATAATTCACCTAGGACTACCAATTTTATGGTTACACTAGCGAATTACGGTAATATAATCATGAATAAACAGCTTATAACCAAAACCCAAGGTTTCTACACCCAACAATCCTTATTACACCAGATTTTCCATCTTAGGTCAAGTCAAAACATCCCCAAGGCCCGCAACTATCGATTCTAAGGCATAGAAATTGAAGTACTAGATTAGGGAAACAAATTACTTACCCTTACGAAGAATCTTGATGGAAAATCAGTAGAAAATGGCCCAAATTGCCTCTGCCCTTTCCCAAATCATTCTTGAGTAAGAATGAACATTTTTGGAGAATTTTCTATATTTACAGCGACTTGTCCCACTATAGCGGTCCAATCTCGCTATAGCGGCGTCGCCGTAGCCGAAGCCGCCCGCTATAGCGGGGTTGACCGCCTTTGACTCCCGCTATAGCGGCGTCTTCATAGCAGCATGTCACCCGCTATAGCGCCTGATATGGGACAGAAACTCGGGAATCCTCCCAGTTTTGCCCATTTCGCAACACACTTTCAAATCTTGACGTTTCAGACCAACTTTTTTACGTCAAGTTCGATATCGGGAGTTCTACTCACCCGAATTCACTTCAAAAAAGTCCTATGGACTCTAAACGCCTTAGATAATAGAAAATCTAGCTCAAAGTAATTTCACCCAATCCTTTCCCGGAATGCCCTAGATTTCACCTCACTCAGATTTCGTCCGAGACTAGCCTAACCCAAAATTTTTAACTCCCCAACCCGGAAGTTTTCTAATCCGTTTCCTCGCACGAATAGCTCAATCATAACGAGGGGAAGGGTCGTTACACTTTTTCAAAGGAGTGGATAGAGGTTAAATTAGTAAAACTACCCATTTTATTTACGATTTTACAAGGGGCGTTTAAAAGGAAAAGTGAACAAGTAATATGGGATGGAGGAAGTATTGATTATTTAATCATATCAAATTCAATTATATTTTTCAGTTTAACAATGTATAGAATATTATTTTGTGGATTATATATATAATTATTTTCATAAAATAGAGAAAAAAATTGTGACCAATTGAAAAACACAAGTTTTTCCCATAGAGTAGGTATAATATAACTTGTGTATTAAGTCTTTTGTATAATATTCCTTAAGTTTCCTAATTTAAATGGACAAACCCAATCCGTTTCCTACTTGGAATGTACAAAGCCTTTTAACTCTTTTCCCACTAGGAATGGACTAACCCGTCACTCTTTTTCCACTAGGGAACTTTGAATTGCTTTTTGCTTTAAACTCAAAGCGTAATATTCTTGGCATATATATTATTTCCGTTTCATACTAGGAATGGACAATTCCTTCACTCTTTTTCCACTATATAAACCCCTCTTCTTTCTCAATCACTTCAACCCTCAAATCTAAATCAATTGTTTCTCTCTGCTTTAATCATGGCGAGAATTGTAGTGGTTTTCGATTTCGACAAGACTATCATCGATTTGGATAGCGACAATTGGGTCGTGGACAAATTAGGTGCTACTGATTTGTTCAATCAACTTGTGCCTACAATGCCATGGAACTCTGTTATGGACACCATGATGAAGGAGCTTCACGCACAAGGCAAAACCATCGACGACATTGAACAAGTACTGAAACGGGCACCTGTAATTCCCCGTGTAGTTCCATCCATTAAAGCAGCTCATGCTTTAGGATGTGATTTGAGGATAGTGAGCGACGCGAATCTCTTCTTTGTCGAGACAATATTGAAGCATTTAGGAATCAAGGATTGCTTTTCGGAAATCAACACGAATCCAGGCTACGTTGATGAGGAAGGGAAACTTAGAATCCGTCCTCACCATGATTTTGATCACAAGTGCAATAGTAATCATTGCCCTCCCAACATGTGTAAGGGCTTAGTAATAGAAAGAATACAAGCCTCCCTGGCTATGGAAGGGAATAAGAAAAGAATGATCTATCTCGGTGACGGAGCAGGGGATTTTTGCCCTAGCTTGAAGCTGAAAGAACAAGATTTCTTAATGCCAAGGAAAGATTTTCCAGTCTGGAAATTAATAAACGAAAACCGCCAACTTATAAGAGCAGAAATCCACGGGTGGACAGATGGAGAAGAGCTCGAAAACATTCTTCTTCACATAATTAAAGCAATTACTATCATTGAAGAGAACCAGTTTTCATCATCAATTGATTATTGCAAGTTGCAGAGGATTCCCATTAAGGCAGCAGTCCACGAGCCGGCCTTGCCAAAAGCTCTCCCTCTCTATTGATGTCAATAAAAGTGTGTTTTGATCAATATTAGAAGAGATCAACTGACGATTAAGAGTTGCCTTTAGTTACTTGCATAATTGTATTTTATGGTTTTATTGAATTAGTTGTGATTAACTAATGGAAGTTGATTCTACAACAAGTTTAATTTATCAAAATTTGCATCCCAAATCTTGTAGAATATTACAGGCATGTTTTTTCAATTCGTTAGTATTTATGAATAATTTTAACTGGAGAAGTAGAATGAAGAGAGTACCAAACTATGAATATCAAAACTTGTAACAATTGAACAACACAAGTAAATTATGCTAATTCGATAGAACTTGTGAACAATTAACAAAAGTAAGTTTTGCTAATCTGACAAATTTTGTAAGCAATTTGTACAAAAGTTATGTCTCGCACAACCTAACTAATGAAAACACACATATCTTCTGAAGTTATAACCCACTGCATGTAACACATCTTTTTCCACTATTGTTGTTACATTTGGGCTACAAATAAATACATTAGACAATATTGGGCTCTCATGTAGGATCCACAACTTTAGACATTGTATTGGCAACACCATGTGTATGAGGAACTCCAAAAAGGGCAGCCCCGTGCAATAGAATAGAGTTCTGCCACGTGCGGAGTTCGGACAAAAGTCGGACCACAAGAATTTATTGATCGTAATTTTACTATGTATTTTTACGAGAAGTTGTTCATGAGGAACTCCAACAATATATAATAAGGAACAATCAACTTTAGTTGAAAGTAGAAGACTCCTAATCTCCTATTAAACTTTTTTTAACACTCCATTTTCTTAACAAACTCCTGCAATTAATTAACTTGACAAGGAACAAACTAAAAAAAATTTATCAAGTTGGTCTTTTCCGTTTTTATTAATATCGAATCTTGATTTGCAAGAAGGATTAAAATTGACTTGCATTATAATTACAATTCGTATATATCAACCAATGAGAGGATAAGGAAATCACACACTCAACATGAAGTTAGAGCAAACAGACGTCCTGCGATTGAATCTCAAGTTACACATTATAAAAAAAATCACGTGTTTGGCTCATAACAAAAAGAATCATATGTGCTTTAAGCTTTTAAATCAGATGATCACATACTTCAATATCGACTAAATCATGACGAATTGTCATAATTTAATAGTACTATTATATTTCTTAATGAGGTTAAATTTTAAATGCTGAAAAGAAAGAAAATAGAGGGTAAATATTAAAATGGGGATGACAACATTGATGATATGGCACACGTTACAAATAAACTCATGAATGTGACATTGCAATAATTAGTTAGTACAACTAGGAAATTTGGATTAGTTGTTAACATTTGCAATGGATTCATTCATGAAAACCTCATCCTCCATGTGGCTGTCCCTCTGTTACCATTTGCATACAAAGACAAGTCGGTATGGACATTTTGCATAAAGCCTAATACAAACCTTCACGTGCATAGTTCCCTTCACCTCCTTCAATTAAGGAATTACATATAGGAACGAGTATGTTTCATTGGAGTAGTCTCCCTGTGTGTGTGTGGTGGGGGGGAGGGGGGGGGGGATCGAGTGTGGCAAAAATCTTTGCAAATTACATCTCATAATGGCTTTCAGGAAGATCAATAATCAATCTCGAGCCTTGTGCTAATCTGCAATTCAATTAGCCTCGAATCCAGCGTCAAAGCTTAGATACATGTTACTAGATAGTCATTTTAATGCTAGGGGTATAGTCATTTCACATTGAAATGACGATTTGATTTTTTGGCGTACAAAAACATCGTCTCTGAAGAATAATGGACATTCAGAAGATTCCAGAAGCCATTCTAGAAAACCTCTAGAATTTGCACGGGAGAAGGCTCTCGATCTTCCTCTTACTTGTATTTTTCTGTTTCCTTATGCAATTTCTGTCCTTGTAATCAACCCCCGTTTTGGTGGTTTAGTCGAAAGAAAAAAGAATGTGACGATCTTAATCCACGTGCCTTTGACCTTTTTTGTTTTACAAGTTTTACTATTAATCAAAATGACCATTTTCCCCATAAATAATTGAAGTGAGATCCTTCTTTAAATCTTGTATGGATGCGTCGAGTTGACGGCAGAGAAAGACTCGGCATTCAGGCGAGCCACCCGATGGTGTGGTACGTAGTGGGTTTAGTACGCCCCGCCCAAACAAACGGCTCCGAAACAAACAAAAAGGTGTGTGCCGCACTCACGAAAGACTGCCAGTGATATACTGGAGGAAGATGGGGATGACGTCAAGTCCGGCCCTTGGGCTGCACTTTGAGAATGTTCCATTGGCAACCATTATGTGTACATAATTTTTACACTCTATATCACTTGACCCAACCCTTTAACCAAAATGAGCTTATATTTTCAAATCTTACTTTATTTAACTCATTTTATACTCCATATAATTTGAACTACATAGGGAAAAACAATAGTTTCTTTATTTGTAATTATGATTTTTATTTTTTATGCTTAGAAGCTGATTGAAAGTGATATTCATATTCATGTATATTATCATTGATTTAAACATTGTTGGGTAAGTTAAAGTTAAAAAAATTAGAACTCTATTTTTCAGTGTTTTTACGCTTGAAAACTCACAAATGATTTTGTGATTTGTTGGACGTTTTGACAAATTAATGATTGGGGTTCGTTAGGGATGTTATTTTGAAACTGTGGTTAAGATTGAAGTTATTCAATGAAGATTTGGCTATTTTGGATGGAGTTTTTGGGGTTGAAGTTCATAGGAGATGAAACTCATTTTTTGTATAAATTTTGATAATTTTGTATAATAATATAAATGTGTTTATAAATACCATTTATATATTATTATACATGTTTATACAAAACTGATACATTATTTATAATATTATATATATAGTGTATAAGCATTATTTTATTTTTTTGATTTTGTAGATATAAACTGAAAATATGATTACAATGTGTTGTGTTGAGTTATTTGAAAAATTCCCAACATTATTTTGTGAGGGGGGAAAGGGTTAAAATTTGTAGCATACTATCTAAAGTTAGTAACTTTTTTCTTCGAATAAATTGTTGGTCTAACGTTACCTTCTCCTTTGGAGAACAAGTCTATTTCTTACCCTTAATTTAAATGGAGTTTTGATCTGAGTGTAATTTTAAATCATAATTAAATGTTGAGGGGTAAAATTATATTGGACTTTTTTTCTAAAAAAAAATTATTGGCACATGAAGTACACCTATTTTATTTCATATTAGAGTTTTACTAATGATAAAAGCACCTGCGAAATCAACAAGGGTTGTGGTTGAGGGGTAAAATTATATTGGACTTTTTTTCTAAAAAAAATTTATTGGCACATGGAGTACACCTATTTTATTTCATATTAGAGTTTTACTAATGATAAAAGCACCTGCGAAATCAACAAGGGTTGTGGTGGAGTAGTAGTAAGTACTTATTTTTTTTATTTTTTTTTATCGTGGTTTTCGGGCGCCGATTTTGTCGAACCCGACTAGCTGTACCCATCGGGTCCCGCGTTTCAGACGGCCACCACTGAAACCACTACTATGTCTTTCATTAATTTTCACTGTCTTTCATTAATTTTCTTCTTAATTCGTTTGGTTTGAGAATTTGATCTCGTCACCCTCCAAAAGCCAATATGAAACCACTACTACTTGAGTGTGAGTGCTCAATTATCAAAAAGTTGGTACAACTATTTAAAAAGAATAAGAAGAAAAAGAGGAGAAATGGTCTTGTAAGTACATCGGTGTGTATGAAAAGGGAAAAAGTGAATCAACGTAAATCCTCTAATTTGTTTGTATATACACTTCAATGGAGTATTTAATATAATGAAATACGAATATGAGTAGTGGAAGCCGATATTTAATTTAAATTAGAAATAATGATCAAAAAAATACTAAAAGTGGAGTATTATTTTTCTGTGATTTTTTTATTTGAATTATCAAGTATTTGTGTTTTCTACATAAATTATTATCAACTATTTATCAGAATACTTCTCAACTATTATTTGATGTGCGTGGTGTACACATTTTTTGTTTAAAAATGGTGTAAAATGACACTCCACGCAGATAATTAAAAAAATTAATTGAAAAATAGATAATGGTCAAAAGACAATAGCTAGTTGTTCAGCTAGTAAGCACCTTCACTTTCAATCCGAAGATAATATTAAATGTCGTATTTTCTACCTGAACTATTATTAACTACTTATTAAAATACATCTTGAAATTAATGAGTCAGCTGACATGTGGACGAAATTTGTATAGGCAAATTAAGTTATCACGCGCCTTTTGGTGATTGCAATATTTAAATAATTGGTCTAATCAGGTTCAAAATGTATTTTGCTAAATACTCCCCCCATTCAATTTTACTTGTCACTTTTTGATTTGACACACTCATTAAAAAATAATTATTAACATGGCTATTTTACCGTAGTACACTTATTAATTGATGATTATTATTGCGTCTTGAAATTAGTTTGGATAATAAACAATTAATGCTAAGGGTAAAATAGGAAAAGAAAAGTTGTCCTTCATTGATATGTCAAAAATGACAAGTAAAAGCGAAAATCCAATTAGAAAATAAGTGATAAGTAAAAGTGAATGGAGGAAATACTTAATAATATTTCAGATAGAATACGCAAATACTTGATAATTCAATGTGTTTTACTCCCTCTGTTTCAATTTGTTTGACCTACTTTCCTTTTTAGTATGTTTCAAAAAGAATGTCCATTTCTTTTTTTAGCAACTCTTCAATGTCAATTTTTCATGCGGCAAGCTTAAGACCACAAAATTAAAGAGCATTTTAGTACATTTAACATATATTTAATTTTTAACCACAAGATTCAAAAAAATTCTTTACTTTTTTAAACTCCGTATCAAATCAAAATAGGTCAAATAAATTAAAACGGGAGATTATTAATTTTTTTGTGTAAGTTGACACCAGAACTAGCTAGGAAGCATAACCGCCGTGAGCGTCACAAAACCGGCGTCATCCGGCGATCCTGGAGCATTGTCTTTTTGACTTACTCATGACGTGTCCTTTCTTGCTTTAAAATGTGCAAAACCGAGTTTAAAGAAAAAATAAATTAATATTTTCTCTCTGTATATTTTATACCTATTTTTTCCGTCCACTTTTACTTGTCTATTATATTAAAAATAAATATTTATTTTTATTTATTTAATTTAAAAAATCAAAAAATAATTTATCATGTTGTCCTATTTTACCCTTATTATTAATTACTCTCTTCGTTTCTAAATAACTGGTATTTTTAGCTCACACACACCCATTAAAAAACTACTAATTCATAGACAACAAAGAGTGTTATACTAACTTACCCTTGATAAATACTTTTAAAAAGATGTGACTTTTTAGTAATTTTTTGGCTATGTAAAACTTTCTTTATTTAAAGAAGGGTAAATTGAAAGAACATTATTAGTGTCTTTTTGATAATCTAAAACATCACTTATTTAAGAACAAAATAAAAAAGCTAAAACACTAGTTATTTAGCGAATACTTCCTTCGTCCAATAATACTTGTCCACTATTAATTTTGCACACTTCTTAAAAAACTATAAATTAGAATGGTAGTTTTACCATATCTCCCCTGAATAGAATAAATATAATGTCTTGAAAAATGTAATAGGGAAATGACTATAATTAATGATAAGGGTAAATTAGAAATTAAGGGGTCGTTTGGTGTGAAGGATAAAAACAAATAGTCATGGGATAAAACAAATAGTCCTGGGTTAATTTTTTGATGTCTTGTTTGGTTACCAAGTTTGGGATAACTTATCCCACCATTTATACCATAGTGATGAGATAAGTTATCCCATATACATGGTGGATTAACTTATCCCGGGATAGCTAATCCCGGGATAATTAATCCCGGGATAACTTGTTTTCAACCAAACGACCCCTTGTGTTAAATTATCTCTTGATTTCATAAATTGGACAAGTATTATTGGACATCTATTTTTAGTATATTAAGCTTTCTGTTCATCCTATTTTCCTGCAAAATTTTGATTTCGAAATTTGTGTAATTGGACAAGTAAAGATGGACGGAGGGAGTATTATCTATTTTTCAATATTTAGATGACTTATAATAAAAAGGGGTGACATAGATTCCGTTTGGATTGACTTATTTAAAGTGTTTTTTAAGTTAAAATAGCTTTTAAGTTATTTTATAGGGTAAGATAAGAAAGTGCTTCTGAACATTTAATTTTAAGTCAAAATAGCAAAAAATAGCTAAAAGCTGAAATTTTCAACTTTAAAAAAGCAGTTTAAAATAAGTCAATTCAAACAGGCTCATAGTAAAATCATATTTTTGTTTATTGCTTCTTTTGTAAGAGATGTGCTAAGCATGTTTGGCCAAACTTGTAAAATCAGCTTATTTTGAAAAATACTTTTTTTAGAAGTGTTTTTCAAAAAAGTACTTTTAATGAGAAGCAGTTTGTGTTTGATCAATAAATTTTAAAAACACTTTTGAGCAATAATTAGTGTTTGACCAAGCTTTATAAAAGTGTTTTTAAGTATATTTTTCTCAAAAGTGTTTTTTTTTAAATGTGATTTTTTAGGGAAAAATTACTTTTTAGCTTCTGAAAAACAGTTTATACTATTCCTCAGAAACACTTATTTTCTCCTAAAAGCTTGGTCAAATACCTTATTTTTTAAAAAATAAGCACTTTTTCTTTTAAAAAAGAATATTTTTAAAGAAAAATAAACTTGATCAACAGATAACACAACATAAACAAGTAAAAATGGACGAAGGATTATTTTTTTTGTGTAGAAGGCCGTTAATTGCGGTTGGCACGAGTCGAATAAAAATAAAAACAAACTGTTTTGGACCCCCTTATTTTGACCAGGCCTCCATCGTTCATTTATTACTCCTTTTGTCTTTGTGTGTGTATGCATGTGATAAAGTGAGGTTGAATATTAGGAACATGCAATGTTTTTTTGGCAATGAGGAAAATATGATCATTATTTACTACCCAAAATTAAACTCCTTAATTCGTGCTTCTGTCGGTGTTTATTTTTTAATAAAAATTAACAGTGCTTGCAGGGAGAGGTTTAAATGGAGGAGGAGTGTTGTTTGTCGGATTGTCGATTTTTCGAATCATTTGATTTGTAATAATGCTTAATCTTATTTGTCTCTTATTAATCCCCCCACATGTTATGCTACTTGGGCCTCTATCCACCTATTGAATATCCGAATTTGAATGGTTCAGATTTTAAATCATTAAATATATTTATTTATTATTTAAATTTAAGTATTTATTAGATTTAAATAAGTCTTAATTATTAAGATTTTAAATAAAAATTCAATATGTGAATAATTTTCTCCACCACTACATGATATTTTGTACAAGAAAGATAAAAAAACGCGAGAATCGTCTTTATTTTGACTATCATAAATTAGATGACTTGATGAACCATGTCATAAAGATCGAAAGAAGTTCTTGAAAACATAAAGGAAAAAAAAAATGATATTTACGTTATTTTTTTCAACGAAACTAAACACTTGTCTTCTTTCTCGTTTGAAGAGAAAAGTTAAACACCAATTCTCACCTCCAATGTAAATCCCCATTAAATTGACAAGTGTAGCACTTTTAATCTTTTAGTATTAGATACGATATAAAGTACCCAATATTGTCCATTGACATAGACAAATAAACTATTGTCCACGTACTGTTACATTGATGCCTTTAGCCTTTTTAAGTTTTGGCTGTATTAGAAATTTAACCTCAACTTTGGCCACATGGCCTCGTTGGCAAAACGTCAATAAATTTAGACAAATGGGAACAAGTGACCCAACAGAGTTTTTTGTAACTCTTTTTGACTCCATTCTCCTACAAACTCTTTTTCCTCCTTTTTAACTTTGTACACACTGTCTGTCTAGGCCTGTAATAATTTATGACTTACTTTAACTGCAATAGCTATAACAAATAATATATATTTCATTGTAATTTCACAAGTAAAATTTGAGAAGAATAGGAAGTAAGTAGTAACAGAATCAAAAATTTTACTAAAAGATTAGAATTTATTTTTCACCATGTGTCTTCTCAGTGAGATGATTCGATGAAAAATGAATGGGCTAATCATATTTTATAGCGCAAATTCTCATTAATTTGCCATGGGTAAACGTCTATTTATAGTAGTGCAATATACGCATATCATATTCTTATCTTTAGAGGAAAGAAAAATTATTTTTGATAAACCAAAATAACAATAATAAATAGCAAAATGCGCAAAACAAATAAACAACATATAATAATATAATTAAAGAAAAAAAATACTATGCAGTTACTTCCTTTGTCTCATATTAGTTGTCTATTTTATCTTTTACACGCTTCTTAAAAAATCATAAATAAGAAGGATAGTTTTACTAATTTATCTTTTGAGAAACTTTTTTGAAACTAATTTTCAACCTTGTTTACACTTTCAAAAAAAGAATTAATTATAAGGGTAAAATAAGAAAAATGTAATTAATTCTGTCTTGATTTTGTAAATGAACAAGTAACTTGGGATAACTATTTATAGTAAGGTGGACAACTAGTATGAGACGGAATGAGTACTAACTAATCCTACTAATTACTATTCTCTCTGTTCCTAAATACTTTAGTAAAATAAATATTTCATCATATTTATCATTTTAGAAAATAAAGACACAATTAATTATTTGTTTTTACCTTTATTCTTAGTAGTATTAAATAGAGAGGAGTAATAAATAAAAGTAATTTAGTCAAATTATTCTATATAGTTACTCCCTCAATTCCTAAACAAGTGATTATTTTGCCCTTTGATTTTGTTCCTAATAAGTGATCATTTAGACTTTCAAAAATAAATTTTTAAAAAATGAACAATTTCTTAAGAACTGTGCTCAACTTGTATCACCCCTAATTGTTGGTGCGAAATAAAAGTTTCAGCGCCGATCCTTCTTGGCAAAAAGCGACGAACAAAGCACATGCCACTGTCTTCTCAGTACTCCCAACCATTTTCCTCTTTCCACTACTCAAACTATCAACTATCAATTACTACTACATTATTTTTTGTTTCTATAATTTTTAAATAAACACAAATTTGCATTATTTACACACACCCCATTTTCTAAAATTTTGTCACCTTCTCTCTTCCTTCCACCATATATACTAAGTTCAATCTCTTCCCCTTCTCCCCATTAATCCTCACTCTTTCTTCTTCTCTATCTCTCCTTCATTCTTAACTTGTTGCATTGTCCATTTTCTAAAATATAATATGATGAAAGGTTTTTTGACTCCTCTGCTTCTTATAATGGGGTTATTTTCTAAATTTGCATTTGGTAGCCATAATTATGGTGAAGCACTTAGCAAGAGCTTTCTGTTTTATGAGGCACAGAGATCTGGTTACCTTCCTCCTGACCAGAGAGTTCATTGGAGGGGTAATTCTGGTCTTAATGATGGAAAGGCTAGTGGTGTAAGTACTCCCTCCGTTCATTTTTACTTGTTCATTATTTCAAAATTAGATTTTCACTTTTACTTCCTCCGTCCATTTTCACTTGTCCATGTTACTAAAAATCTAACAATACTTGTCCAATTTGAAAACCAATAGATAATTCACTCATTTATACCCATTTTACCCTTAGTATTAAATAATGTTCATTATTGAGTGCATTTTTTAAAATATTAAATTTATTATATTCGAAGGGCGATATAGTAAAATTATTCCTATTATTTATTATTTCTTAAGGTGTGTGTCAGTCAATAGCGACAAGTATTGTTGGACAGAGGGAGTACTTGTCACTTTTAACATATCAAAAAGAAATAATTATTTGTTTCATGTTTTACCCTTAGCATTAATTACTTATTCTCCAAATCATTTTCTAATGTCTAATACTAAACATCAATTATTAGGGGTAATGTGGTAAAATAGTCATGTCAATCATTGTCTTCTTAATGGACGTGCCAAGTCCAAATGTGACAAATAAAAATGAACAGAGTAAAGTATTCTTTTATAACAGTCATTCGCTATAACAATATTCTAATATTACTGCCACATTGTACTTAGGAGCGG
The DNA here is from genome assembly GCA_003996215.1 of Jaltomata sinuosa. Taxonomy (NCBI): domain Eukaryota; kingdom Viridiplantae; phylum Streptophyta; class Magnoliopsida; order Solanales; family Solanaceae; genus Jaltomata; species Jaltomata sinuosa. The sequence goes on from QJPP01000552.1 coordinate 599,055, forward strand.
ATTTATAAGACAATTTATGATGCACGTGAACTCGTGATTTCTTTGTCAAATTAGATATTTTTTTGTATATATATTTGTTAGAATTGATCTAATATTATCTGTCGAAAGGTTAAATGATGTACTTGATTGAATGCTAAGTTATTTACCTAAAGGAGAAGGGATCATTTCTCGCTTGATATTTTTTTTTCTTTTTTTAGTGATGCAGTACTCGTGTTATAGAAATTCTAGATCCGCGTCTAATTGTAAAAGGGTTGTGCTGCAGGTGGATCTTGTAGGAGGGTACTATGATGCAGGGGATAATGTGAAATTTGGGTTGCCAATGGCATTCACTGTTACAATGATGTCATGGAGTATAATTGAGTATGGGAAGCAAATGGGTGAAAGTGGAGAGCTTAGTAATGCAATGGATGCTGTTAAATGGGGTACTGATTATCTACTTAAAGCTCATCCTGAACCAGATGTCCTATATGGAGAGGTAATTAATTCAATCCTACTGTTAATCAGAGGTGGAGGGAGAGTATTAGTTGTGGGTTCGGACGAACTCAGTAACTTTTATTTTGCTCCTATTTGGTTATAGATTTTGAAGTTGAAATTTAAATGAGTTTTTGAAATTGTGTTTGAACATGCATTTTATTTGGAAAATCTTTTATGAGTGTGAAGTCCCAAAAATCCAAAAATTGTAGTTTTTTGAAAACTCAAAAATATTTGAAGAAATCTTATCAAATTTCATGGTTAAAAAGATATTTAAAGATAAATTTTCAAGATCTATGACCAAGCGCTAGCTTAGATCTTGTATTTGTATTAAAAAATTCATGAAAAATAAAAATATTTAATTGCGAATCCAGTAATTATGATGACTATGTATTCAATAGCAAATTCATAGCTCATAAACTTTAAATTTTGACTCCGCCTTTGTTGTTAATTCCCATCACACTTCCTTTTTACCCCAATTTTAGTATTGTCTCACTACTATCAAGTTTGGTATGTACCAAATGTCATTTTCAATGAAATAAAGCTCTACTTTTAAACTAATATTATAGGCACATATATATATTTTTGACAATTTGAAATGTTTGACTTATATGATTATTAGGATTATAGTAGTTGATACAACCTCTTGTAGTAATGCAATGTATGGCTGCATACAATAGATCATTGTGGTCCGACCTTTCTCCAAACCCCGCACATCACGAGAGTTTTAGGGCACCGAACTACCCTTTTATTTTATTTTAGTAGTTGATGTGATATGCTGAATAATATATAGGTTGGAGATGGTAACACAGACCATTACTGTTGGCAAAGACCAGAAGACATGACCACTTCAAGAACTGCTTACAGGATCGATCCAAGCCGCCCTGGATCTGATCTCGCCGGGGAGACAGCCGCTGCTATGGCGGCCGCCTCCATCGTCTTCCGTAACAGCAACCCTGCCTATGCCAATGAGCTCATAAATCATGCCTATCAGGTCAGTTTGATTTTTACATGAACTAAAGAATTAATTTGACTTTAAAAGAGTAAACATAAATGTATAATATTTAATCAAGGTCAAGCGAAATGTAATTTATTTTAACGTACATGTGTAGTAGAGAGGTTGTTTCCGATAACAAGATATTTAAAGAGTACATGTCATACATTTATTAATTCGAGGTGGGGACGGAGTTATTAGGCAGTTACGAGTAGCTCTACTTTGACAGGCTAGATGTTGTCAGTGTAGGTTTGTTGTGGGGTGTCCTGTTTTTGCATTAATAATCCTAATGTCCCAGTAAATACTGAACATGGAAATTCTTATCTACTATCTATTATTCTATTTCAACAGTGGGGCTTACTACGAGTGTTTAAGAGGTACAAGGCTTACTTGAGGTGTCCAAGTGAACAGTCGTGTCAACTTTAGGTGTTTGCCGATGAGTTCCGCCATAATAGAATAACCACACAAAATCATACATACAATATTAGCATATACATACTATTAGATCACTTAAAAGATAAGTCGTTCATAACTGTCTGGTGAAATTAGTAACTTGACTGTAGACATATTGTACATTGCATTATTTACATCTGCATTTCCATAACGAGTGGTTTGCTGTTGTTTTCAGTTATTCGAGTTTGCGGACAAATACAGGGGCAAATATGATAGCAGTATTACTATAGCCCAGAAGTACTACCGATCTGTCAGTGGGTACGCGGTAAGTGATTATTTCATGAAGAAATACTACATTGTATACAGCTTGTCATTTTCACAACATTTAATCTTCAACTTTTTTATTTTGGGAAATTTTGATTTTAACAGGACGAATTACTGTGGGCCGCTGCCTGGCTGTACAAGGCATCTAACAAGCAATATTACTTGAACTACCTGGGGGATAATGGGGATGCACTTGGTGGAACTGGTTGGTCCATGACCGAATTTGGCTGGGACGTCAAGTATGCTGGTGTCCAGACTCTTGCTGCTAAGGTCAATTCCCTGAAATCGCACACTTTATAGTACAAAATGGACATATAGTACCTGGCTAACCAAAATTTATCGAGTATCTATTAGTAATTTCTCCGATTTTTATCTAACCTATTTTATCTGTATATGTAATTGCAGTTCCTAATGCAAGGAAATGCCGGTAACCATGCAGCTGTCTTTGAGAAGTATCAAGAAAAGGCGGAGAACTTTATGTGTGCATGTCTTGGTAAGGGTAACCAAAACATCCACAAGAGTCCAGGAGGTCTCATTTTCAGGCAAAGATGGAACAACATGCAATTTGTCACAAGTGCTTCATTCCTTGCAACTGTCTACTCTGACTATTTGGCCTCTGCTAGAAAACCCCTCAAGTGTTCATCTGGCTCCGTATCACCGTCCGAGCTCCTGGCATTTGCCAAGTCACAGGTAAATAAATACTCCCTCCGTTTCATTATTATGTGTCTTAATTTGATTGGACACGAAGTTTAAGAAAAGTAAGGAATACTATGGTATTAAATATGTCATGTCAAATGATTGTTTCCACTCGCTGGGACTTATAACTTTATCAAGTAAAATTCATGTCCAAACACAAAGATGCGTACACACATTGGTTAAATTCTCAAGCATGTTTTATCTTTTTAGGTTGACTACCTTCTTGGAGATAATCCAAGAGCCACAAGTTACATGGTGGGATATGGAAACAATTACCCAAAACAAGTTCACCACAGAGGTTCCTCCATCGTCTCTGTAAAGGTTGATCCTACTTTTGTTAGCTGCCGTGGAGGTTATGCTACCTGGTTTACTAGAAAGGCAAACGATCCCAATCTTCTAACGGGAGCCATTGTTGGGGGACCTGATGCCTATGACAACTTTGCTGATCAAAGAGACAACTATGAGCAAACTGAACCAGCTACCTATAACAATGCTCCCTTGATTGGTGTCTTAGCTAGACTTCATGGTGGTCAAAGTGAATATAGTCAGCTCTTTCCAGGTATTCTTGGTTCATTGACGGTCTTTCTCACAATGATTTAGTTCTAACCCTTTTTTTAGTAATTCACACAAGTTTAAACGGGTCGAGCTATGACTCATTTATTGACTTGATCCAACAAGTTGAATCCAGAATGATGCATTAAACTATTGGGTAAAAAGGGATCAAAATAGTGTAACTTGACGGGTAAAAATGCAACCAACTTAACAAAAATACATTAGTTTCCACGTTTCTTTTAAGAGCAAAATGAAAAGGAAGGAGTTCGGGTCATGTTGGGCAGATTGGATTATGATCCGTTATTTGATCCATCTTGACCCAAATGATTCTAGCCCAAGCAAACTTTAGGCGAGTTGGATCATGATATGTTTATTGATTTGACCTATTTTAACCTGCTCAAATTTGATCCGACCCTCCCATTTGCTACCTCTCATTCTAAGTAAGTTTTGAAAGCTGTTGCTAACAAAGAGTTTTCCTTTTCTACTTACAGTTGCGATTCCTCAGCCAAAACCAGATCCAGAACAAAAAATAACTCCAGCCCCAGGTACTTTAACTAGCTCTTCTTCTGACAGTTAGCATTACTCGAGCTTGATTTCTCAGATGGTCATTCAACTAATAATTATTATCTCAGAAAGTCACATTTTTTCATGATTACAATATTTTTCAACAAAGAAAATGACTTTCTGAGATAATAACTATTAATCGTAGTTGAGTGACCATATGAGAAATCAACCCTTACTATAACAAAATTTAGAGAGAAATCTAAAATGGAATAACATAATATCTGCAGCTTCTGACATTGCTATTGAGCAAAGGGAAACAAGTTCATGGGTTCACGAGGCGAAAACTTACTACAGATACTCAGCAATTGTAACTAACAAGTCTTCTAAGACATTGAAGAACTTGAAGATCTCAGTATCCCAGCTCTACGGTTCTCTCTGGGGTCTTTCAAAGTATGGTGACTCCTACGTGTTTCCGGACTGGATCAACTCGTTACCAGCTGGAAAAAGTCTCGAGTTTGTGTACATTCACTCTGCTAATTCTCCTGCAGTGGTCTCCGTATCAAGCTACACTCTTGTCTAAAACGCGAGCATTTCTGGGGTTTAAATGTAAGAATTGTGCAGCTGTTTGTAATTTTCAACTTCTGGTTGCTTTTGTAGTTTGAGTTATTAGTGCTTTAGACGATGAAGTGTAGGTTAAATAAAGTAAGGGTAACGCGGATATCTGGAGGAAGAAAGGAGTGAAGAGACGAATTAAAACAAGTGCTCATCCTCTTTCTTCTTCGCTTCATTTTGATCACAAGATGCATAGTATTTGAAAGAAATTTATCGCTTCTCCACAGAGATCATATGAAAGTCTTCATTTCCTTTGTAATTTATGCAACTTCAAGGTTTTCGTGTTTATAATATTTTCTCCTCTGATTCATCGCTGTGCAACGTTGCAATGGTGTATGCTTTACTACAATTTTACCTACTTTGCACATATACATTTCGTCCAAACATCCGTTCAATGAATAGTTACATTAGCATTATTGTGTTTTTTAACAGCTTGAAGGTTGTTACTTGTTACTATCACTAATTGCTAGGATTTTTTTTTGTAAACTGAGGATAGGTGTCTTCTAAGGAGTATGTCGATCATATTGTGGAGCATATTCGAGGGAGTTGGTTATGTTTGTTGGGAACTTGGGATCGAAATCGAAATGACGTCATGCGGAAGCTAATAATTGCAAATTTTGAAGGCGATAAATCATATGACAAAGCAAAACATACTAAAAAGGCAGAATACATTGATATAAGTTTGGTCAAGTGAAAAGACTACATTGTGAATGCTATTGTATTATGATATGAGAAGATTATTCATCTTTCAATTTATAGAGGTCCAAATTTTCCCCCCAAGAAAGGAATAACTAAATATGGAAAGAGATTTATATTTTCTTTTCATGAAAGTAAAAACAATTATGATAATGCTTTTACTTTTCTTCCAAGAAATTAAAAGTAAAAACTAATATTTGGTAATAAAATCAGGACAAAAACCCTAACCATGTTAAATTGTTACATGTATTCGATCATGAATGTAAATTAACAATTTAACTCACTTGACTATTCTATTAAGTTTAATGAGATTAAGTTTTTTACATAAATGAACTATGATGGACTATCAGGTTCTCTATGACGGCAAAACTGAAGACCTACAAACTGGACAAGATCTCTTCCCCTTGAGCAGCCATTCCTTTATGCAGCTTGCGTGATATTCATGTCGACATTTAAGAGTGCCAATTGTCTCATCATTCTCGTATTCGCATATGCAAATAGCACATATTTCCCCTGATCCATCGTTAGTACCGCAATGAGTTCTTGTTTTCATCATATTTGTTATAATCTCCTCATCCTCGTCCTCCTCCTCATTGCATTCCATATTGTCCACAAGAGATTGCAATAACTGTTAGGATTTGCCCTGAATTTCCTACTTTACCTGGATTCTAACATAATTGTGTTTCACTCAAAAAAGGATTTCTTGGTAGAAAACGTTTTCTTTGTAGAAAAGGACTCTACCATATTTATGCTTTTCTTGGAGGAGAAGTTTTAGACTTCTATAAATAGAAGATCTTTACTTTTCATACACAACACAATAGCATCCACGATGTAGTCATCAAAAGAGTCTTGTTTAGGGGGAGATTTTTCTCTCATAGATTTTATGCTTTTTAGTTTAGTTTTTCAATATGTAGGCCAATTGGCCAAACCATATAATAATATTATGCTTTTTAGTATAGTTTTATGTGTCGTCTGATTTATCGCCTTAATGGTTTGTAATTAATAGCTTCCGCATGACGTCCTCTCGATTTCGATCCCAACAAGTGGTATCAAGAGCCAACGATCCAATGGGTCCAATGATCCAGACAATCCAGTGGGTTCAACGATCCAACGATTCAATGGTTCAATGAGCCGATGGTTGAACGAGGTTGAAGACAGGTTTAAGGCGGTTTCAAATCCACTTGCAACTAATTTGATGATAATGAAGATTTTTGTCCAAATACTACATGTGGAGAAGGAGTTTCAAGTTTCAACCATATTTTCAACATACCTGCTACTGCATCTTTAAAAATAAAAATAAAATATTTTTAAACTATTTTTAATCATAATATTTTAAAATCTTATTTTTAACCATGGCAAGCAGCAGTGATGAAGATGATGTGAAGAAGAAGAAGATGAAGATTATTTTGCCAGAAAATTCAGGTCAAGGGGAGATTTGTTAGGATTTGCCCTGAATTTCCTACTTTACCTGGATTCTAACATAATTGTGTTTCACTCAAAAAAGGATTTCTTGGTAGAAAACGTTTTCTTTGTAGAAAAGGACTCTACCATATTTATGCTTTTCTTGGAGGAGAAGTTTTAGACTTCTATAAATAGAAGATCTTTACTTTTCATACACAACACAATAGCATCCACGATGTAGTCATCAAAAGAGTCTTGTTTAGGGGGAGATTTTTCTCTCATAGATTTTATGCTTTTTAGTTTAGTTTTTCAATATGTAGGTCAATTGACCAAACCATATCGAATAATAAGCTTTTTGTTATAGTTTTCTTTGTCATCTGATTTATCATTGTTAAAGTTTGCAGTTATTAGCTTCCGCATGACGCCCTCTCGATTTCGAACCCAACAATAACATGTCATAATCAATGAATCCATTTTCATCAACGGGTATTTCACTTTCACTTGTGATGAATTGATCACCTGTTGTTGGCTAATCATTAAAGACGTCTTGATCACGATAATAAATGAATTCACTTTCATTATTTACGAAAGAAACACCATCAATTAATTCATCCATTGGGTTGTCAATGTAATCAAACGAACTTTGGGAATTTGTACTCATGATAAAAGGGATTTGATCATCATCAACTGTGATATAGACATCATCATCAATTGTTGACTGATTAAAGACGTCTTGATCACGATAATAAATGAATTCACTTTCATTATTTACGAAAGAGACACCATCAATTAATTCATCCATTGGGTTGTCAATGTAATCAAACGAATTTTGGGAATTTGTACTCATGCTAAAACGGATTTGATCACCATCAACATAGACATCATCATCAATTGTTGACTGATTATAATAATTGGACGTTGTAGCATTGAAATCCCTATCCTCAATGTGATTCTGAATTTGTTCCCAAAAGTGATCATCAACTTGTGAATTTGTACTCATGATAACAAACAATATGTATGTGCTTCTAAATCGATGTTAATTAGAAGTTCAACCCAAGAACATATATAGGAACTAATTAGTAACCAATACAAGTGACTAAACCTTTTTAGATAGAAAATATGATAATGATGAATTCAATAGTATGAGCAATGTAGATTTATATAGATTGTGAAAGAGGATTAAGCAACTATCATTCCTAAAAGGGTCAGAAATAGGAGTATCACATAGTGTTCACGTAATCCTTTAGTTACTAGGATTAGGATTAGGTTAATAATAATAATAATAATAATAATAATAATAATAGTTTCTACTTAAAGTGGGAATGTAAGTCAAAAGTTAATTTATAATTTTACCCATCAAAATTAGCTGATCGGTGACAATTTAGCCCTAACAATTAAATATTATTCTAATCAGATTTATGTAAAAAGCGGTATGTAAATATATGTGTGCACATGCACGTGTGACGATGACTTCATTTCATTATAACACGTAATTTAAGAAATATGTGTTAAACGACATCTACATGATCAAATTATATTTCTAACTTGGTGGTTTATTTGTACATATTCAAAATTAAAAAATATAGATATCAATTGGGGCTAAATTAAAAGGCATGTTTATATGTATTAATTATGCCTTTTTCTTTTCATAGAAAAACTTTTTATGCTCCTACTTGGACTTCTTTTTCTTTTTTCTTTTCTCCTAATTGAATTCAAAACTTGTATTAGGAGAAGTTTTTGGGAGCAAATATAGAATTTTGATTTTTCCATTACTCCCTTCTTTCGTTCTTCTATACCTGTCAACTGGGCCGGTCTGGCCCGGACCGGACCGGTCAGACCGGCCCAATTAATTGTCCGGATTTTTTGGGTGAAGACCGGCTAAGCTTCCCGGTTTCATGGGCCGGTTTGTGGGCTGGGCCGTCCAGGCCTGGCAACCCGGTAGACCGGCCCAGTTATGAAACCGGACCTGGCCCACCGGTGCCCCGGACCGATCCGGCCCATTTAATTTAATTAAACCCAATGTGACCCAATTACTCAATTAGGCCAAAAGCCCAAAATCCAAATGCAACTGCTGCCTGCTGGGCTGACAAGGCACGTGGGCCGCCTGTCAGCCAGCAGGCCTACCACTTACATGAATAGCCTTTTCAGGCTATAATAGCAATTTTCAGCCTTTATTTTCTGATTTTCACTTATGATCATTGTTGAACGTTGGGCAACGGCTACAATGCCGTTTGGCCAACGTTCAATTTCTCTCCCATTTTAAAAAATTCATCCATTCTTCATATATAAATACCTACTAATTTTTTTCATTTTTATTACAACAAATTTCTCATTCTCTCTCAATTTTCTCTCTTGATTTCTAGTAATATTATTTTATTATTTTGCTATCAACAACATCAAGTTGGAGAAAGTTCAAGTGTTCAATTCATCAATTTACGGTTGCTTAATTACTTCTTTATCTCCGATAATTTGGTATAATCGTTCTATCTCTTACTTTTAATTAGTATATTGTTTGTTGAATATCTTTTTGTATTAATTTTGTGTTTTTAATATTTATTAATTTAATTTATAAAATGGATAAAGTAAAACGACTTGGTAAAAGTGTTAAAAATTTATGTCCCGGAAGTAGTAGTGGTAGTAAGAAAAAAATCACTTCTGGTAGAGGTAGTACAAGCGGTAGAAATAATTATTCTCGTGTGCCTCCACCATCACCTCGTGAGATAGGAGAACGAGATATTCCTGTGGGTGCACATGATATGAATTATTTTGAGGCACAAGAAAATTATGGAATTGAAGAAGAAAATGAAGTTGACGTAAGTGTACATAATAATAATAATGATGGTGATGATGATGAACCCACTAGTCCCGTTATTGATAATGCTCAATCTCGTACTCCTAATCTTCCTCCACGGCCTAGAAAGCCCCGTAAATTAACTAGTGTTGCATGGGAATTTTATACTAAATTAGAAGAAACAACTCTTGTTGAATGCAATCTTTGTCATAGTCAATATCAGCATAAGACCGGGGGTAATGCTGGGGGAACGGGTCAATTGATGAGACATTTGAGAACCGATCATGTAGGTTGGGAACAACTTTTAAAAGAAGGTGGGGCTGCTGGAACACATAGACAAACTAAAATGAACCCACATACCGGTAAATTAGTTGGGGCGTATAATAAAAAGAAAGACCGTGAAGAGTTAGCGAAAATGATAGCATTGGGTTGTTTGCCTTTCACGTTTGCTTCTTCTGATGCTTTTGTTCATTACATACAATCTATTTATAACCCAATGTTTACCGGTATTCCTAGAAGTACTTGTCGATCAGATATTTTTAGACTACATGGACAATATGCATTTTATTTACGTTGGTTATTAACAAATCTTCCATGTAGAGTTTCTCTTACTTCTGATCTTGGTCGTGCGGTTAATAAAAATGATTATTTAACAATTACTTGTCATTGGATAGATAGTAATTTTTTCATGCAAAAACGTATTTTGGCATTTCGATATGATGAAGATCGTAGGCATACTGCGGATTTTATTTCTAAATCTATCTCAGTGGTTACAGATTATTATGGTCTTAATGAAAAAGTTTTATGTATGGCTTTTGATAATGCATCTAACAACACCGCTGCTATTGATGATTTAAAAATTATGCTTACTCCTCCGTGTGTAGAAATTTTTCATGTTAGGTGTGCTTGTCATATATACAATCTAATTGTAAAAGATGGTCTTGATTTTTTTGAACCTGTGATTGAAAAAATTAGGCATGCAGTTGGCTTTATTCAAGGAAATAATAGAAAGCTTAGACTTACTGAATTTAAAAGAAAATGTAAGGACAATAATCTTAGACCAAGATTAATGCCTGAAGAAATAGACACTAGGTGGAATTCTACTTTTAATTTTTTAAATACTTGCTATATTTATAAAGTTCCTATTACTACGACTTTTAACCAATATGCTAGCGAATTTCCTGAACTTATGTTACAAGAAGCCGATTGGAGAAAAATTAAAGATGTTGTTGATTTTTTAAACTCATTTTATTTAGCTACTGTTGAATTTTTCGGTGCTTATTATCCTACTGCTTCTAATATTTTAGCTTATATAGCCGATCTCTCTATATTGCTTAGTGAATATAAGCTTAAAAGAGGTTACTCGGAAGCTATCACTAAAATGATCGAAAAATTCAAAAAATATTTTTTTCCGATTCCACCTATTTACTTAGTTGGTGCTATTTTAAATCCATGTATGAAATTTGTTAATATGTGTGAATTTGTTGCTATGATTTATAAAAATTTAGAAATTAAGAATGATGAAGTACCTTTTATATCTGATGCTACTATTAATGCGAATATTTACATGGAAAATTTATTTAATCATTATGTTACCTTAGTTAATAATGCTACACCGACTCATAATGCTCCTTTATCTCATCCTTCGGACGAACCATCATCTTCCAAAAGACAGGCACAAGGTGTGCCTGCTTATGGTGTAACTAATTTATCTGTTTGGTCAAGATTACAGCCTACAGCGCAAGGAAGCATAAATCGCGATGAGCTTAATTTATATTTGAGATCACCCGTGGAGGACTATAAAAATCAAACTCCAACACTGGAGTGGTGGAAGAACAATCAAAGACAATATCCCGTACTTTCAACATTGGCTAGAGATGTGTTAAATGTTCCAATGTCAACCGTTGCATCAGAGAGCGCATTTAGTCAAGGAAGGCAGCAGCTCGGAGACAATCGACACTCATTAGGAAGCAATGCCATGAATGTTTTAGTTTGCCTCAGAGATTGGATTAGAGCGGAGCGAAGAAATCAAGGAATGACAATTGAACCGGATGAAGAAGAACCACTTGAAGAAATAATGTCAATTGGAGATCCTTCAACACAATCAAGTCCAGCGCATGGAGTTGTTGATTTTGAAAATTATGATCCCATTCCTGCCCATGTTAATACGGAAGAATTAGAGAAAATGATTCGAAATATGTAGATTTCTCAATTTATCTATTAAATTTTCATTTTCTAGTTTTACTGTTTTAGTTTATGAAGTTGGAGAAAAGTATTTGTAACCTTTGAATTTCAACTTTATTTTTCAATCAATATATTTTTAATAAAGTCAAAGGCTCATTGAGTCTTTGCATTTTTAATTTTTTTCTCTCATAAAATTTTAATTTTAATTCTTGTCTATCATCTATTTTATATATATTTTATATATATTTGTATAATTAGTATATATTTGTTATATGTATATATATTTTATATATCATATGAATATCATAGTGTGAATATTCTATATGAATATTCTATATACATCACAAGTATATATCATATTGTGAATATTCTATATACATCATATGTATATCATATTGTGAATATTCTATATGCATCACAAGTATATCATATTGTGAATATTCGATATGCATCACAAGTATATCATATAGTGAATATTCGAAATGCATCACAAGTATATCATATAGTGAATATTCTATATGCATCACAAGTATATCATATAGTGAATATTCTATATGCATCACAAGTATATCATATTGTGAATATTCTATATGCATCACAAGTATATCATATTGTGAATATTCTATATGCATCACAAGTATATCATATTGTGAATATTCTATATGCATCGCAAGTATATCATATAGTGAATGTTCTATATGCATCACAAGTATATCATATAGTGAATATTCTATATGCATCACAAGTATATCATATTGTGAATATTCTATATGCATCACAAGTATATCCTATTGTGAATATTCTATATGCATCACAAGTATATCATATAGTGAATATTCTATATACATCACAAGTATATCATATTGTTAATATTCTATATACATCACAAGTATATCATATAGTGAATATTCTATATGCATCACAAGTATATCATATAGTGAATATTCTATATGCATCACAAGTATATCATATAGTGAATATTCTATATACATCACAAGTATATCATATTGTTAATATTCTATATGCATCATAAGTATATCATATAGTGAATATTCTATATACATCACAAGTATATCATATTATATGTATATTCTATATGCATCACAAGTATATCATATTATATGTATATTCTATATGCATCACAAGTATATCATATTGTGAATATTCTATATGCATCACAAGTATATCATATTGTGAATATTCTGTATGCATCACAAATATATCATATTATATGTATATTCTATATGCATCACAAGCATATCATAT